>KE373112.1:170548-203675 GCA_000418225.1 Zizania latifolia | reverse complement strand
CCGGGTGGCGCTTTCTATTATAAAGGCTAGAATTAATGTTTGTTGGTTGTGAACTTGTGATGTAATATAACTTGTAACATTTGGTGAAATCTGTGATGTTTGCAATATAATTTTTTATGTATGCTTTGTTTGTGCAATACAATTTGTGATGATGGTATTCTGTGATAAATTCTGTGTTGTTTCCAATGTACAATGTTGGCTACCAAATCCTGGCTTTGATTCAGGATACAGCCTAAAAAATATTTTTTACAATATGACCATAACATCAGTGACGGGTCTAAATAAATACCCGTCACTAAAGGCTCCCAATAGTGATGGGTGTCAGCTACTTCCCGTCACAAAAGGGTCCCTCTAGGTCCACTTGCGTCAGGTATGACCCCATTTAGTGACGGGTAGCCACTGAGACCCGTCTCTAAATGTTCTCAATAGTGACGGGTGTCAGGTACTTCCCATCATTATAGTTTGACCTTTAGTGACGGGTAACCATATTCACTCATCACTAAAAGGGGTAATGCCGGACGCGTCGTGGACCTAGAGGGACCCTTTAGTGACGGGTGTTTACCCGTTACTAATGACAGGGCTTTATTGAGGTGATAAGAGTGACGAGGGACATGCCCATCACTAATGTATGTTATTACCCATCACTAAAGTGCTTTTCTGTGGTAGTGAAGGTGTCTAGAGCCGATGTTTATTTCCCATGGCAGGACGGCTTCACACTACCCTAAAAAACATTCTTTAGTGACGCAGCTCTACTGACGGATAAATGATGTGCGTCACTAATAAACTTTTAGCGATGGACCATTTTGAACACATCAGTGATATTGCCTTATTAGTGACGGCTCATAATTAGGCCCATCACTAAAGAGGAATACCCCCATTAGTGATAGGTTTAATTACCACCCGTCACTAATGGGCGTGACAGGCGGAAACTATTGCCCGTCACTACTGATATAGTGATGGGCGGTAGTTTCTATCCATCACTAATGGCTAGATTATTAGTGACGGGTAGATACTATCACCCATCACTGATGATGTTTATAAATAGGCAAGCGCTAATAGAATGCTTTCAGATCATGTAGAACACTAAACCCTAGCGGCCACACCTTCTCCTCTGCCATTGTTCCGCCGTCGTGCTCCACGCCTTCCGCCGTCATTCTCCTCCACCGTCGTGGCTTCCATCCCATCGTGGCCTCCTACGGTCTTCATCCCATCGTCGACCCTCCTCGCCACCGTCTCAATGTCCTCCTCCTCCAACATGGCTAGGGTTTGTGAGTTTGTGAATATGTTGTATGTGAATATTTTGCTTTGTGATTATATAAGTTGCTTTGTGAATATTTTGCTTTGTGAATATATATGTTGCTTTATGAATATGTTGCTTAGTGAATAAGTTGCTTTGTGAATATGTATGTTGCTTTCTTAATATGTATTTTGCTTTGTGAATATATAAGTTGCTTTGTGAATATGTTGCTTTGTGAATATATAAGTTGCTTTGTGAATATGTTGCTTTGTGAATATATATGTTGCTTTATGATTTAGGGACATGGCAAGCCTCCCAACTAATCAACATGGCACTCCCGCCAGATAACGTGCTTCCACTAGTAGGTGGATCCCTATGGTACCAACTTATGTTCCTGGCAGTTGCCTCATAAAGATCAATCATCTAGACAACGGCAGACGTCACCAGGTTTATACATTGTACATTGCATATATTGTTTATGTTTTAACAAAACTAACAAACTGATGCGATATTATCTTACTATTGTAATTTTTATCAAAAAACTTTGATGATATCAATAGCATTCACGCTGATGACACCCTTAAGATATTAACAAGAGATAGGTGCACTAGTGAGGTTGTAAGCTGTGGAGGCAGAGTATGCCTCCACAAAGGGTGACCCAAATTTAGTCAAAGAGGCGGCCTAACACAAGGAGACTATGTGGTAATAATAATAGGACATGCCCCATTTACAGTTATGGCCAAATTTTATACTAACTTTAGTGATAAGAAGATTCTAACAGCCATAAAAGTGGAGGACAAAGATAGTGGTATCTATAGCAAATTGACATTAATTAGTAGACATGCATATTTTGTTTATGTATTTAAATTTTTTTTATAATGTCATGGGAGGGTCCTAGTAATGTTGCAAAGAAGAAGGGGAAGCAGATAGGCAGGGAGGTCCACACCAACCAAATGAATCAATTAAAGCACATCTGTTATTTTGGCAATCCAACAGATGTAACTCTAGCAAGGAAGGCTCTCCTGCAAGACATCTCAGCAGGTTTATCCTCTGAGACTCGGTTATATGTTTGCACAATAAATAACTGGATCATCAACAAAAAGTCAGTTGTAAGCTATTTGCACTAGTCCGTGGTTAACTAGATCATCTATGCACTTGATCTTGTCTAACTAGCTTTGGTTAAATTTTATTGTTATAGTACTTTTCAAGACAGTACTGTGAGAAGTACATCATACCTCACCTACACCAGCAGACCACCGAGATAAGAGTGGTAGCAGGAGGGTCTGAGGTAGTCCCAATTGTAGTACATAAATCCATGGATGGACAGTGCTACCTAACTACTAGTTTAGCCAATTTCTTTGAGATAACATGTTAGAAGTTGGCACGGTATGTGCCTTCCATTTCAACCTTAACAATAGTGCAATTGAGGCTATCATATATGTGGTGTAAACCTTGCTACGATGTCTTCCTATCCATCTTCCTTTTTGTACTGATAACCATTGTGCATATTGTACTGATTCTTTGTTCTTTAGAGGAAGGAGTACAGGGTGACTATAAAAGAGGCTGCAAAACTAGACATGTACAGCTTTAAGCAATTTATGGTGGGTAGACAGAGAGAATCTCCATAGGACACTATTCAAGCTCTTATGGAAGTTAGAAGTTAGGGAATGATGCTCTTATGGAACTTTGTTTTAGCCATACAATTTCTTCGAGGTAATGAGTTAGAAGTTAATATATGTGATATTAATTTGGTTATGAATCTTCTGTGATGAATTGTCTGTGTTTATTCTATGATGAATTGTTTGTGATGTGCTTTGGAATATAATGTTGGATATGTTGGCTACCAAATCCTGGTTTTGATTCAGGATGCAGACTAAAAACTATTATTTTTTCAAAATGACCATAGTATTAGTGACGAGTATCAATAATCACCCATCACTAAAGACCCCTTTAGTGATGGGTGACATTATGACCTATCACTAAAGAGCCATGGCAAGTGAGCCGATAAGCCCCTTTTAGTGACGGGTGAATATTGTCGACCGTCACTAAAGGTTGACCTATTAGTGACGGGTAATTACCCATCACTAATGATGTTACATCACTGACATGATAAGAGTGATGGGAGACTTGCTCGTTATTAATAAAGGTTATTACCTGTCACTAATAGAGTTTTCTGTAGTAGTGTCATGCCCATAGACTAACTGATAAGGCAACACCTGAGTCGATATGTGGCAAGCCATCCGATATGCCCATAAAGCATTGGCCAGCGTTGCGTGCCACCTCTTTGGACTTTTGTTCGAGGCTTTGGCTTGGCCATTTTCTTACCGTAATAGGGCGATGAATTGAGTAACTTGATTCCCATGCCGATGGCAAACTGCTGAAATTCATCGGACATAAATACCGATCCTTGATCGGTGGTGATCATTTGTGGGATCCCGAACCTATAAATAATGTGTTCCCTAACGAACTCTATGG
This sequence comes from Zizania latifolia, assembly GCA_000418225.1. Taxonomy (NCBI): domain Eukaryota; kingdom Viridiplantae; phylum Streptophyta; class Magnoliopsida; order Poales; family Poaceae; genus Zizania; species Zizania latifolia. The sequence continues at coordinate 199,963 of KE373112.1, read as the reverse complement.
CTTCTTGGGCAGTTACCTTCTTCAGAGGGATCGCCTCTACCCCTTTTGTGAAGTAATTTGTGGCTGCTATTATAAACTTATGCCCTTTGCTAGACGAACGGTAAATTTGGCCGATCATATCTACCCCCAACCTCTGAGCAACCAAGGCTTGATAATCGGGTTCATAGCCGACATAAGGGCTCATTGTACATTTCCAAACTTTTGGTAATCTTGGCACCCTCTATAATACTTGAAGCAATCCTCGAGCATCGTTGACCAAAAATAACTAATGCGGCGTAGCAGCCACTTCATCTTGTGAGCCGATTGAGGAGTTCCACAGATCCCTTCATGCACTTCACACATCACGACCTTGGCCTCCTCCGAGTTTAGGCACCTTAATAGGCCCCCATCAATCGTCTGATAGTATAGCTTGTCATCTAGCAGCACGTACTTTAAAGCTTTATAGCATAACTTCCTTGGGCCAATTACGACAAGTTCCGAAGGTAACTTACTATTTTGGCCCTACAGTTTTCAACATCGATATCGGCTATATTTGCTTTGACTGCTTTTTCCATCGGTCGATACCTCGATGCAGCTTGTGCTAGGTCGTTGGCTTCTAAATTTTGATTTCTTGACACATGTGTTAATGATACCATTTTGAATCTTTTTAACAATCCCTAGCATTCTTCAAAATATATCCTCAAGTTTTCATCTTTGTAGTCATATTCTCCGAAAAGTTGCTTGATCACCCATAATAAATTCCCCATGATTTTAGTAGTATCGGTCTCTATCTCGGTTAACAGTTTCAAACCTTTAAGGACTGCCTCATATTCGGCCTAATTGTTGGTGCCGTAGGGCTTGATAGTGTATGCAAATTCGAAACTTACCCCCCGAGGTGATATGATTACCAATCCTATTCCGCATCCATGCCTGTAAACTGATCCATCAAAGAACAATGTCCATGGTATCGGCTCCACGTAATCGACTTCTTTATCTCTATGCTGTACAATGAAGTCAGCGATGGCTTTAGCTTTGACTACTTTGGCTGACTTATATTGTAAGTCAAACTCTATCAATGCAAACACCCATTTGCCAATCCTCCCCTTTAAAATTAGAGCCGATAGCATGTACTTAATAACATCGGCTTTGCATACAACGGTGCACTATGCCAATAGTATGTAATGCCTCAATTTGGTGCAAGAAAAGTAGAGACACAAGCATAACTTTTCAAATGTGGGGTAATTTGTTTCAGCATCTAACAATCACCAGCTTAGATAAAACATGACGCACTTTTTCCTTCTACTTCTTGAATCAATACCGACCCTATGCTTACGTCATTGGTTGATAAGTATTACTTATAAGGTCTACCGGGCCATAGTGGAATCAATACCGGAGGAGCACTTAAATATTTCTTTATTTTGTCAAATGCTTGCTGATATTTATCGGTCCAAACAAACTCTTCTCCTTTTTTAGTCTCAATAAAGGCGTGAATGGTTCTAGTCAGCCCAATAAATTTGAGATGAATCGGCATACAAATTTGATTTTGCCGATTAGTGATTGCAGCTTTGTCTTATTCTCTGGTGGTACTATATTCTCGATAGCTTAGATGATGTTCTAGCTTATTTCAATCCCTCTTTTTTGAACCAAAACACCCAGAAACTTTCCAGCCGATACGCTGAAGGCACATTTTTTGGCTTCATGCGAAGACTGTACTTCTTTGCTCTTTCCAAAACTCCCCTCAAATTGGCTAAATGTCCTTCATCGTTTTGAGACTTTATGACCACATCATCAATATAGATTTCAACCAGAGAGATGATCATATCATGAAATATATAATTCATTGCTCATTGATTTGTTGCCCCGGTGTTCCTTAAACCGAAGGTCATGACAACCCATTCAGATAAGCCGATCACTCTGGGACACCTGAAAGCAGTCTTTGGGATATCCTGCTCTGCCATGAATATCTGAATATATCCAGCATTACCATCCATAAAACTGATAATCTTGTGCCCTGAAGCCGCATTAACTAATAGATCTGCTATCGGCATTGGGTACTCATCCTTGGGTGTAGCTTTATTTAAGTCTATAAAATCCATGCACACCCTCAACTGACCACTCTTTTTCTATACCAGAACTATATTTGATACCCACTCCGCATATCGGCATGGTCTTATAAAATTTGCCTCATATAATCTCATGATCTCGGCTTTTATGTGTCGATACATTTGTGGTTTAAACGTTCTTTGACATTGTTTTACTAGCCGAAATTCCTTCTTTATCGGGAGCCAATGTTCTATAATCGATCGGCTTAAACCGAGTATCTAGTGATATTCTCAAGCAAAACAATCCTAGAACTCTTTTAGTAAATTAACCAATCTCCTTTTTATGGAAGACAGCAATTTAGCGCTAATGTATGTTGGCCTTGGCTTGTCGCCAGGTCCGATGTCCACCTCTTCTAATTCATCAGCCGACGTAAAGACTTTTCCAAGATTGCCTTCTTTGTCATCTATCTCTCTAGACACAGATCTTGGCCCAAAAATCATTTCACTGATCAGCTGGAGGCCAATATCCCATACCCTTAAAATCCCCCTCCTAGACTCATCCAGAGAGGCACTCCATATTCTCAAAATCGAGTACATTGGTTGAGGCTGCTGCAACTGATCTGTCGACCTGAATGACTTCAACTTGATCACCTTGTAGTAAACTCTAGTGCATCATAGAAAGAACATAACAATTGGCATGAATCCAATCCCTTCCTAACAAGAGGTTGTACAAACCCGTGCCATCGATTACGAAATATGTGGTCGACAGTGTTTTGCTTCTGACCGTGAGCTCAATGCTCAAGGCTCCTTTGGCGTCTGATAAATTTCCACCAAAGTCTTTTAACACCATGTTGGTCTTTATCAGATCCTCATTTACTTTTCCAAGCTTGCGAAACATGGAGTAAGGCATGACGATAATGGTAGCTCCTCCATTGACCAATACCTTTGACATTGACTTTCTGTCCACGTGCCCCTTGATGTATAAGGACCTTAAATGCCGATGCTCATCTTCTTTCGGCTTTTAGAATGTCGCTTGCTGTGGTTGTAACACTAATTGCGTAGCCGATTGTTCCTCCTCTTCTTCACCATCCGATGCAGGCACCCTATATTCCCTAAGCAATATAAAAACCATGTTTACCTCCATCGGCTTGTCCTCCGTATTGATTTCTTCTTTGTATGCCATTCTTTCCTCACCCACTACTTGCTTTGCCGATACTCTTCATATTCGGCTATCAACTGCTCCTGATGTCTCTGTCATTGGAGCCTCCTCTTCTAACTCTACGTTAAACCTTCTGGACACCATTAGGGCTTTTGCATGGGATTATTGTTCCCCTGCCATCTTTCTTCCCCTTGGATGCACCGATCCTCCATGGTCCCTTGCTCAGGTGACCCTAACCAGTCTTTTATAGGCACCCTCTTCCTTGGAGGATGATCTTCGGAGCTGATATCACTTCAACTAATTTTATCGGCACACCCTGGGCAATCTTTAATTGATGGGAGCCTCATATCGTTTTCCCAACAGAAGTGGAAGAAAGATACACTCTCGATGCAGATCAATCTTTTCATCATGCCCATATTGTGTGGTATGCTGCTCCCTTTTGTGGCACCGATGAGGCCTGCCGCGATGCTTCAGGGTTCAGCTTTTCTTAGTATTAAAGCTGGATGAGCCGATGTGCACCATGTTCATCAGAGAAGGTTTCCCATCAATCTTCATCGGTTTTGTTGCTTCATCGAATTTTATCCTCCCCTACTCAACGGTGGAATGGATCTACTGACAAAAGACATTGCATTCATTTGTATTGTGGGACCCAGTGTTATGCCACCTATAATACTTCCTTTTCTTTAATTCTTCCACCGATGGGATCACATGATTTGGTGGGAGCTGAATCTGCTTTTCCTTCAGAAATAAGTCAAAGATTTTGTCTACCTTGTTTATGTCAAAATCATATCTCTGCTCCTTCTCAGCGACTTTGACCCATGGGCAAGTTACCGTGTTTTTAAGCCTAGCTCACTCACCCATGGCGACATCACCATCAGAATCTTCTTGCTCTGAGTCTGATGGATAAAATTGTACTTGTGCCACTCGTTTCTGCATCTTTTCCTTAGATATCTCTTGGAATCGCCTTTAATGGGCCGATACCTTTGCACCATATCTGACAAGCTGTCAAATTTTTGAGACGAAAACCTCTGCCTGATCGGCGGCAAAAGGCCTTGGAATGCTAGTTTGGCCAATTGAGTGTCGGTTAGGCCGAGACTGTAGTATCGGCTTCTCACATCACATAATCATTGAATATAATCTGGGACAGATTCATCCATGCGCTGCTTTATGGCTGTTAGGTCTGTCAACTTCATCTCCTAAATCTCAGCGAAGAAATACTTATGAAACTGCTTTTCTAAATCAGCCCATCCCTTGATCAAATTCGGCGATAAAGAGGAAAATCAAGAGAAGGCCGATCCCGACAAAGACAGTGGAAAAAATGGCTGATGTGCTCGACTATTGAGGTATTGTCTTGACCGAAAAACTTCGAGAAATCTGGGACCCTGTACCAGTTCGGTAACGGCATCGTATCAAACAAATGTAGGTATGGATGCCGGTACATATAACTTTATTTTTTTCGCCTTGAGCCCAAATTGATCCCTCATAATTTCTGCAATCTGAAGGAGAAGTCGTCCTCTTTTTGTGCCTAATATTGTGGCACCTGTGTTGCTGCTCTTTGATGCTGATAGTTATTCTGGGCATCATTCCTTCAAAATTCATCTACTGACGTGAAGGACTGTAGTAAGCCGTCTAGTGTTACCCTAGCGGAGGTTCACTCGCTAGAGGTTGATATGCCTGAGGTAATGTACCAGTCAGCATCGAGGCTGGTGGTATCAGATCAGGTACCATGTTGCGCTCCAACCCGTATGTCATCGATTGAGGAATAGCAGTCATTGTCAGAGGAATAGCTTTTATCGGCAAGGATGTGCTTAAAGCCATAGGCGCCGATGATTTGAATGTAGACTGGCCCTTGTGGTAACTCCTGAGCAATGGATCCATCTACCGTCTTCTTGATTAACCCATGCAAAGAATTCACCAGAACACCGGATTGATTAATCAATGTATGGCCCACTGTTTCATTGACTGCATCTTGGAATGTTCTTTGTGGCCTCTGGCTGCTGGACTCGATCTATAGGGATGGGATCGGCAATTGATTCTTCTAGATCACCCCATAGTTTTTGAATGTCTACAACAGTTTGCTGTACCTCTGCTCGCTGTTTATTGGTCAAAAGATCTAGAGTGACCGGGATGACAGCGTTGTTGGCCTGATCGATCTCTTTTCTAGCCATGATGCCGGCGGAGAAGATCGATCGGATTGAAGATATCTCACTGGCATGCCAAGAAAGCTTGTTGACGCAAAAATCACAGGTTTTCTACGTCTTCACACTCAAAGGCCTAAGTGTGTCTGCTTAGCTCCAGTGCAGGTCCTAAATAACCCTGGGGTGTATGATGAGCGTGCTAGTCAATTTGACCCTGCAATTGACAAGGAAATGAGCGTGAGATGTCCAAACGCTATCGGCAATAGCCTATCAGCATCGGTAACGATAGCACCTATGAGAATCATGATTCATTAGGATTATTACGTGTAAAACAGCCATCTCCATTAATCGGCTTCAGCGAGATAACTTAATGCAAACCAACCTTTATAGTTCAAACTAAACCGATACAGCATAAAGATAGGTTGCTAAGGGCGTGGAGATCATGACAAATCCAATTAACAGAGTAATAAATAGCTCATCGACTAAAACTCTGACGAACGCACCCCATCGAACTAGATCTTTCAGTATGTGGCCTCGTCAATGCCACGGATCGGACCTAACCGAGACAGCGTACCATTGCCAATTGGCATACGATTAAATCTAACCCGACAAGCTAACACATCATGATTGGCGAATACAGAGATCGAATCCATAAGGCACGATAAACATATGAAAATCAATGTATTCAACCGATAACTAGCAAGCCTACTCCGTCTGATCATAGTATTGGACTCAACCGAGAAAGCCATGATCACACAAATCAGCTTACCAACAGGTTATCTCCATCGAAGCTACAGGTCGGACTCAACCGATACAACCATAGCTCCGGTGGAGAATCGCCTTAATGCTACGTACCTAATAATTGACGATGCACCGAAGGGTTTGTTTTACAAGATTGATTGTGTTTATGATGACCCTAGGATTACATATTTAAAGCTAGGTTGACATGTCATCTAGAGATAATGCAGAATCCTAAATGATTTACTAAATTAAAAAAAACCTATTTAACGAAGTATCCATCCACGCCACGCGTAGCAAGTCTTCGCCTGTTAAAACACATCGGCGGATCATCGGCTCTTTGTTGCCTGGATCACTTAGCCGATGGCACGCAGGTCCAACTTCTGATGTCAATACCTTAAAAGGTATAAATTAAACTGTTTTATAATATCGCTGGAGCTTTACAGACCCTAATATTATTTAGGGGTTATCTGGACTTCAGCGTTGCTCCCAGGTTTTAGTTTTGACTTTTTTCTAATAAAAAATTACGGACTCAGCTAACACGGGCACAACAATAAAAAAATTACGGCTACTTTGCTAATTGCCGACATTCCATTACCACTTGCTTTTGACAATACATCTTCTCAAGGCTCAGAGGCTCGCTTCGTATATTTTAGTTAGCTTATAACTTTAAAAATTATAAAAAGAGACGGCTAGAAATTCCTCGCCTTTGGACCGGTCTCCCCAAGGCACTGAAAATGTTTGATGATTAGGCAATTGCGGTATTAAATTCCGAATTAAACAAATCATGGCATCCGTAAGAACTAGCATGAACAGATCTAACATACTAGTAAACAGGAATAATCTAATCATGGTTTCACAAAACATGATTAAAAACCAAGAGGGATCATAGCACACGTACTGAACGCACGCAGACAAAGATGCCACAGATGGTGCAGATCGGTCCCTGTTGGTGTCGGACCGTAGATAACGGCGACCGATGGTTGACGTAGACGGAAGGCGCGCCATGATGACAGACGTGAGTAGTCGCATAGAGCGCTTCCCAAAAACCTTATTCGCCCTCTCCTAGTGTAGGATCACAAGGGCGACAGGTTCCAGAGACCTGCTCTCCCGTTCGCCGGTGCACGCCGATGCATGGGATGGAGAGGCTACGGCGGTGGTGCAACAGAGAGAGGAGACAGACAAAACCCTCGCACGGTTTGGTTCTGATCTAATCTGATGTGTTACGATAGAGGCCGAACATATAGGTATTTATATGGGAGCCGACCCGATCTCACGTCGCGATCGTGATCTAAATCAAGTCGGTTTCCATATACCGAATATGGGCCTAGTTACTAAAATATCAGAACGGCAAAAGGAGGTCACGTCCCCGCAAGGCGAGGAGCCAGATTTCGGCGGACCATTCACGCAGACACCGCGCGCCCGTGAAGCTCGAGCCCGAGCCCGGCCAGGCCAAGCGAGGCAAGGCGAGCGAGCGCGCGCGTGTGGAGCTCCCTTTCTCTCCCCCATACACATAGGTTAGTGGGATGGAGACAACCCCACTATATAAGTTGGTCATACTTCACCTAAACTAGCAATGTGGGCTAAAGGTTTCCACCATCCCTTTGCATGAGTGGGCCTTTGAGATTTATTTAGAATTTCTGAAATATTTTAGTGGGCCAAGCCCATTAAACACAAAATTCCAGCAATCCCCCACCAGATCTCAAATGCTCATTTAGAGATTTGCTTATTTCTCACTGTTGTTTGATATAATAGCATTTTAGCGAGGACTGTTAAGTTGAACTCTCGCCTAGAGCTCCAAGCTACACTCATTCACAACTTGAACAATAGACAATGCCTTGAATTGCAAGTTTTGTGCGAACGAGTTTCACTCAAAGTCAAACTAGTACCTGGCTGCCAGTAGACTACCCCGCTGGTGGAGCATATGCGTCGTACTCCCTGGTCTCATAAAAAGCTTACTAGAGATCACCCAAGTCTCATGGACTACGACGTTAAATAGTCGGGCTCATATAGGTGTATTCTTTCAAGAATGCTCTGTAGGATAGCATCTTCGCTAAGTAAAGCCAACAGAATACATTAAGACATAAATCCATCCTGCCTTACAGTAGCTGAGAGTATTGCATCTTCACTTAGAGAGGGTTAGTAATAGAAATTACTCTCCTCACTTAACCAATAGCTTGTTTTTTCCAGGTCCTAATTCACGGGATCTCCGATCACATACGTTGGGTTACAACTACGGCAACTCATACGGGTCTCACACCCATCTCCCCCGATGCATTTCCTATCACATTCTGTGATAGCCCTTTTTTAAAGGGATATGCCACGTTTTTGTCTGTTTGAATATAAGTCACACTTATTACTCCGGAGCTTCTAAACTTCCTAACAGACTTCAAACATCTTTTAACGTGTCTTGATGACTTTGCATTATCCTTAGCACTGTTCGCTTTGACTATCACAGTTTAATTGTCACAGTTCATAAGGATAGCCGGCACTGGTTTTTCAACCATAAGCAAGTCCATCAATAGTTCACGCAGCCACTCTGCCTCTACAGTTGCTATGTCTAAAGCAGTGAGTTCTGCTTCCATGGTTGACCTCGTCAAAATAGTCTATTTGTAAGACCTCCATGATATTACACCACCTCCAAAGGTAAACACATACCCAGTCATGGCATAAAGCTTATCAGCATCATATATCCAGTTCGAATCACTATATCCCTCAAGCACTGCGGGATGCCAGAATAGTTAATCCTATAACTCATAGTACCTACCAAGTAGCGCATAACCCTTTCAAGTACATGCCAGTGATCCCTACCCGAGTTGGACATGAACCTGCTCAATTTGCTCACAGCAAATGATATGTCGGGTCTCGTTGCGCTAGCTAGGTACATAAGTGAACCGATTATCTAAGAGTATCTAAGTTGATCTTTGGCAATTTTCTTGTTCTTTCGAAGTATCACACTGTGTTGGAGAAGGCTTGCTATCTTTATAGCCGAAACGGCTCAAGACCTTCTCAACATAATGGGATTGCGAAAGTGTAATCCTATTCTCACCCTTAATCAACTTAATGTTTAGAATTACATCAGCTTCTCCCAGATCTTTCATATCAAACCCCTTTGGTAGAAAAGACTTGACATCATTGATCACATCAATGTTTGTGCCAAAGATCAGTATGTCGTCGACATACAAACATAGTATAACTCCTTCGCCCCCACCATGTCGATAGTACACACATCTATCGGCCTCATTTATGACAAAGCCCGTAGAAGTTAGAGTTCTGTCAAACTTGTCATGCCACTGCTTAGGTGCTTGTTTCAGGCCATACAAAGACTATAATAATTTACACACCTTACTCTCTTGACCTTTCACTACAAACCCATCAGGCTGATCCATGTAGATCTCCTCATCCAACTCTCTATTTAGGAAAGTTGTCTTTACGTCCATTTGATGAACGATAAGACCATATGAGGCAGCTAGGGAAAGTAATGCTCTGATAGTGGTCAGTTTAGCGACAAGTGAATAAGTATCGAAAAAGTCTTCGCCTTCTTTTTGTGTGTAACCTTTGGCCATAAGCCGAGCCTTTTACTTCTCAATAGTACCATCAGGCATAAGCTTCTTGAACACCCACTTACAACCCACGGGTTTACAACCATAGAGTCGTTTAGTTAGCTCCCATTTACCATTGGATAGAATCGAGTCCATCTCATTATGGACAACTTCTTTCCAATCATCTGCATCCAGAGATGTATATGCCTCAGCAATGGTAGTAGGAGTGTCATCCACAAGGTATACAGTGAAATTGTCACCAAAGGATTTTGCAACCCTTTGTCTCTTACTCCTTCTAGAAGCTTCACTGTCATCCTCCTCAAGATTTCCTCAAACTGATTAAGTTGTTCAGAAGACTCAAAATTAACAGGTGTATCAGGTTCAGGAATTATCTCAGTAGAAAATCTAGCAGTGTTATGCATATCTTTCATAGGAAACATGTTCTCAAAAAATATCTCCGATGATCCGACGAACTCCACGGGAAGAAGGCGAGCACCACTGTTGGAGTAGTGCCTCCATGGTATCCACACGTCGAGAGATGGGATTACCTCGCGCCGGCGTGGTAGCACCACTCGCGAGATCCGGAGAGAGATCGCTACAACCATTGTAGCAAGGGAGAGAAGAGAGGTGGTGGCTAGGTTAGGATGAAATAGCAATGAGCAGCAACCCCAGAACTTCTAGCCCTTAGCCAGAACTTCCGGTTTTCCTAGAATTCTCTTGGGCATATTTCCATCAATCTCCCACTTGCACAAGAGCCAATTCTTGCAAGTATTAAATCCATTCCTCTTAAGTGTGCGACCCGATAGGTTCATATGCAAACGGGTGCTACCCAGAAACTCTTTTCGGATAGCCGATCAATAGTGGTACCTAACAGCACATATTGACCCTCGAAAGCATACAAACTCAAAACTATACTTTCTGAACCTTGATATACACACACCAATCCCTTTACTACACGATATCAGTCAAGCTCAAGGCGAGATTCGTGCCACCCTTGTTGATAGCTCCACACTTCACTCGATCAAGTAGTGGATTCAATCATTATCAACTCTTTGATCATAGTGGCATGGCCATGCACTTTCCAATCTGACTACCTCGAGGGGCTCAGAGACGTCTCTCCCGTTATTTAGGAGGGGTAAATTCCATCTTGACCGCTCACATCCCATGACATGTTTTGTGACACACCCGAAAGCAACCTTTATAACTACCCTGTTATAGAATAGCGTTTGGAAGCCCCTAAGTGTGTACTACACATTCTGGAATCAATGACGATCTCAGGTCTAAGGATTCTGCAGGTACACCATTTTAGATGATAACTGATGACACATTAAAATAACAATCTCAGCAATATCTCAAGGTGGGTCTATCCAACTCCATGTCCACCAACATTAGTCCACATCACTGATTTGACATCTCCATGTCTATGATCTGTGAAACATGAACATCAATCAGACAGATGTGCTAATCTATAAATCATCACTGTTCCACATGACGATATGAGATTAGGGATCGTTTAGAATAACATCGTAACACTAAGAGTCTCACAAACAAGTCACCAACTTGCTGATCAATGTAAAAGATATTTATTCAAGGAACAAGATAACCAATTATCCAAATGTACATTAGCATAGACAAGACACAATTTCTCTCGCATACACTGGACTCACTCACGCAAGTATCTAATACCCATAGAGCTCAAGTGCGCCTCATGCTTGGGCTGTGAGAGAGGCTTTGTCAACGGATCTGCAATATTCAAATCCGTGTGCACCTTGTATATCTTCACATCACCTCTATCTATAATCTCACGGATAAGGTGATAGCGTCATAGTATGTGTTTGGACTTTTGGTGCGACCTAGGCTCCATAGCTTGCGCAATGGCACCACTATTATCATAATAGAGATCCACTAGACTGGACACACTAGGGACAACACACAGCTCAGAAACAAACTTTCTGATCCAAACCACCTCCTTCGGAGCTTCCGAAGCTGCAATATGCTCGGCCTTTGTTGTTGAATCTACAACCGTTTCTTGCTTGGAACTCTTCCAACTCACTGCGCCTCCATTGAGGCAGAACACAAATCCTGACTACGATCATGAATCGTCCTTGTCGGTTTGGAAGCTAGCATCGGTGTAACCATTTACAACGACCTCCTCCTCACCTCCATAGACCAGGAACATATCCTCAGTTCTTCTCAAGTACTTAAGGATACTTTTTACTACCGCTTGGTGACTTTCACCCGGGTTTGACTAATACCTGCTCATAACACTTAGAGCATAAGAAACATCTGGACATGTATAAAGCATGGCGTATATGATGGATACGATTGTGGAGGCATACGGGATCGCACTCATCTTCTCTAGCTCATCTAGTGTCAAAGGACACTGACTCTTATTGAGAGAAACACCATGTGACATTGGCAGAAAACATTTCTTGGAATTCTGCATATTGAACCATTTCAATACTTTGTCAATGTACATGCTTTGGCTTAATCCAATTAACCTTCTCGACCTATCTCTATAGATCTTTATGCCCAAAATGTATGTTGCCTCTCCAAGATCTTTCATTGAGAAACTTTTCCTCAACGAAGACTTAACAGTATCTAGCATAGTAATATCGTTTCCGATCAATAATATGTCATCTACATATAAGATCAGAAACACAAGTGAGCTCCCACTAGCCTTTTTGTAAACACAAGGCTCTTCTTCATTCTTAATGAAGCCAAACCCTTTGACTACCTCATCAAAACGAAGATTCTAACTCCGAGAAGCCTGCTTCAGCCCTTAAATGAACCTTTGTAGCTTGCAAACTTTCCCAGCATTTTCTGGATCATCAAAACCTCCAGGCTGTGTCATGTACAAGTCTTCACTTAGGTTTTCATTAAGGAAAGCCGTCTTCACATCCATTTGCCATATCTCATATTCATGAAATGCGGCAATTGCTAGGATGATCTGGATAGACTTTAGCATTACGACGGGTGAAAACGTTTCATCATAATCAACACCTCGAATCTGTCTGAAACCTTTCGCCACCAATCATGCCTTATAGATGTGAACATTTCCATCAACGTCTATCTTTTTCTTAAAAATCCATTTACACTCAATAGTTTTTACGTCGTTAGGTGGATCGACCAAGTTCCAAACTTGATTCTCTCGCATGGATTCTAACTCGGATCTTATGGCTCCAAGCCATTTCTCAGAGTCTGGTCCCATCACAGCTTCCGTATAGGTCTTAGGTTCATCATTGTACAATAATAATACGTCGCGCTGCCTAGTGGTTAAAAACGCAAACCCATCGGGCGCACGACTCAACCTTCCCGACCGACGTGGGGCTAGTGTCTCAACAACAGGTTCTGCAACACTTTGCATATCGAGTTGCGATTCAGTAGAAGCTGAAACACTTTCTGGTTGTTCTCAAACCTCTTCGAGTCGCACCGTGCTCCCACTAATCTCTTTTGAGAGAAACTCTTTCTCCAGAAAGACACCATTTCGGGCGACAAACACTTTGCCTTCTTTCCTGTTATAAAAGTAATTTTCTTTGGTTTCCCTAGGATATCCCACAAAGAAGCATTTATCAGATTTAGGTGTGAGCTTATCAGATGTCAAACGCTTTACATAGGCCTCACAACCCTAAATCTTTAGAAAAGACAACGCGAGACGCTTCCCAGTCCATATCTCATGTGGTGTCCTCTCTACTGATTTAGATGGAACTCTGTTTAACGTGAAAGCAGCAGTTTCTAAAGCGAATCCCTAGAAAGACAATGGAAGATCAGTTTGACTCATCATCGACCGGACCATGTCCAACAAAGTTCGGTTCCTCCGCTCGGATACCCCATTCCACTGAGGTGTGCCAGGTGGAGTCAGCTGTGGAACAATTCCACACTGCTTCAGATGATCATTAAACTCATGGCTCAAATATTCACCTCTACGATCCGATCGTAGAAATTTGATTATCTTGCCAGTATGATTTTGTACCTCATTCTAAAACTCCTTGAACTTTTCAAGGATTCCGACTTATGTCTCATTAAGTAGATGTAACCATATCTACTAAAGTCGTCGGTAAAAGTTATGAAGTACTGAAATCCACCTCTGGCTATAGAACTCATCGGTCCACATACATCAATATGTACGATGGCCAATAGCTCATTTGCCCTCTCACTTTGACCAGTGAAGGGCGTCTTAGTCATTTTGCCAAGTAAATAAGATCCACATGTGTCAAACGATTCAAAATCAAATGACTCCAAAAGCCCATCTCTATGGAGCTTCTGTATGCGCTTCTCATTTATATGACCCAAACGATAATGTCAGACATAGGTAGGATTCAAATCATTAAGTTAAGATTTCTTCATATTAATGTTATAAACATGTGTATCCTCAAGATTCGGAATATATAAGCCATTCAACAATGGACAAACACCATAGAGCATACCATTCAAAAATATCGAACAACACTTGTTCTTTATTATGAATTCAAAACCGTCTTCCTCTAAACATGACGAAGAGATAATGTTTCTGACCAAGGCAGGAAAAAAATAACAATTATTCAATTCCAAAACTAATCCTGAGGGTAGCGACAAAGAATAGATGCCGACGGCCAACGCAGCAACTTTTGCACCATTGCCGACGCGAACATCCAATTCGCCTCCTGCGCACTTCCTAGTCCTTTTTAGCCCCTGCAACGATTTGTAAGTGTGAATCATTGATCCAGTATCAAATACCCATGAATCACTTAGACGAGTAGCAAGATAAATTTCAATAACATTTATACCTGAAGCGGAAGTCACACTTTCCTTCTTTTTCTTTTGTTCTTCCAAGTACAATTTGTAATTCCTCCGCCAATGGCCAGGCTTATGGCAATAGTGGCAAGTGTTAGAGACAGCAGGGCCCGACTTAGACTTTCCAGTCCAAATAGACTTAGTGCTCGAGATCGCATCTAGAGCTTTAGCCTTTCCCTTACGCTTCCTCTTCTTACTTTCCTTTTGAACCATCATCACATGACTAGGATTTTTCCTAAGGCTTTCCTCGACTGTCTTGAGCATCCCATGCAATTTAGCCAATGTTTTCTTCATGACATTCATATGATAATTCAGATTGAACGGCTCGAAGCTCATAGGAAGCGACTGAAGAATCACATCTGTGGCCAAATCTGAATCAAGTTTAGAGCCAAGTTTTTCCAGGTTCTCAACGTAACCAATCATCTTGATCACATGAGGACTCACTGGACTGCCTTCCGCTAACCTGCACGCAAACAAGGACTTTGAGACATTATACCTCTTAGTCCGTGCTTGGTTCGCAAACATGCCTTTGAGTTCCACGATCATATCGTAAGCATCCCTATCCTCATATTGCTTCTGAAGCTCAGAGGACATGCAGACAAGCTTGAGACAGCTGACATCCACTGAATCACTGGCGTGCTTCTCATAAAGCCACCTCTCAGCACGTGGTGTATCATCCTTTGGTTCATTAGGGTGGGGTTCCTCTAGAACATAATCATTTTTCTCCTGTTTGAGAACAATTCTCCAATTCCTGTACCAGTCTATAAAATTTGTTCTAGACAATTTCTCCCTTTCAAGGATAGACCGCAGATTAAAAACGAAAGTGTTCTTTGCAGTAGGTGCCATGATCTATAACAAAATACAAGGTTCAGCACTATGCTATGTTGATCTTCTATCAAATAAAAGATAAACCATAATATGTAAAATGATCGCTTTTCCTCTAACGACACATTGTGGGACAAGATCCATATTCAACTTACTCCTAGTGAGCTTTGGCATCACTGCTAGATGATTAGTGACATTGGTAAGCAACACTTCCTAATCACATCCTATGTGACTCTTGTTCGTTGGGGTGGCATCCAATGCCCGACGCCCAACTCCATGCTCCAAAGCCCAAAACCATTTTGATAGATTTGTTAAGCAAACCAATATTATGCATGTGGTGTCCGACATCCACCATGACTGGTTGAGATAAAAGATGGCACCCTGCTTTGGCAAACCCACCAGCAATGATCAAAACCTTTGTAGGTGCAGCTATTGAAAAGAGCATCAATACTTAATTTTCTGAGGGAAACTATTCTAACATGGTAACGATGCCTACCGCACACGGAACATGAAAGAATAGTATGACAGGAACATAAGTAAAACATCACAGGCAATCATATTAACTATGACATAGTATGGCCCTTTCGCATGGTGATCTCCATCTCCATGGTTCCTGTTCATCGGGTCATCACGTTTCAGGCCTCTATGAACCTGTATCAGTCTATTACAACTAATAACACTACACTAGTTACATGAGGAGAAGCATCACATGTCGACGCGCAGGTCGTACAACATTTGAACAGCCTTGGGCTGAAATCAACCATGACTCGCAGGCCATGTAATTACATTCATGCATCTCATACATTTGCAAGGCCATACCAGTCACAACATTCTCTTCAAAAACAAGTTAGGTGGAGACTATGCGCAACTGAAAACAAACCCGGAACTTCTGGCTCAAAGGCCCGGAACTTCCGGCTCAAAGGCCCGGAACATCCGGTTGAAGGGCTCGAAACTTCCGACTCAGGGTTGGAACTTCCGAAATCAACCTTTTGACTCGAATTTATTTTGGCCCGGAACTTCGGAGTCACACCCGGAACTTCCAAAAATAACCTTCTGACTCAGAATTTATTTCTGTCCAGAACTTCCGGTCCAACCGGAACTTTCGGACCTGAAACTTCCAGGTCATACCCGAAACTTCCAAAAATGACATTCTGTGTCGAAAATTATTTCAGCCCAGAACTTCCGGTCCAACCGAAACTTCTAAAAATCCGACGCAAAAACAATAGATCCAATCTATTTCCACCACATATCACTATATGTGATCAATCCAGATCGAACACTACGCACGTAGGCTCTGATACCACTATTGGGTTATGGGGAGGCTACGCTAGCGCTTAATTTCAAAAATTTACCCTGTTAGCCCAGGAACCATGCATGCAATAGGATCATGGATCGTTACCTTCAACCACGAGATGTGCTCGGGCAGCGGAAGTAGAGTCGATGAAGCGCGTCTTCGAGCTGCTCTTCCCGGCTCCGTTCATTCGTCGGCGATCCGACGATCCGACGAACTCCATGGGAAGAAGGCGAGCACCACTGTTAGAGTAGTGCCTCCACGGTATCCACACGTCCATTGATGGGATTACCTCGCGCTGGCGTGCTAGCACCACTCGCGAGATCTAGAGAGAGATCACTACAACCGTTGTAGCAAGGGAGAGAAGAGAGGTGGCGGCTAGGGTTAGGACGAAGTAGCAATGAGCAGCAGCCCCTTCGTGCTTGTCCCACCTCTCTTTATATAGTGCCCTCTCATGGGCCTTTAATCAGTAATAACACCCAATAAATCTAATCTGTTCGCCTAAACCCGGAACCTCCGGTTCTAACCGGAACTTCCGATTCATCCAGATGCAGCCCGGAACTTCCGATCCAACTAGAACTTCCGGCTCCTTGAGAAACTAAAACTGGGCAGGACCAAAACTTCCGGCCTAACCGGAACTTCTGAACGCTCCAGAACCCAGAACTTCCGGCCCTTAGCCAGAACTTCCGGTTTACCCAGAATTCTCTTGGGCATATTTCTATCACACCATGCCTTTGATAAACCGGCAGTATCTAACATGGCATTAACCAAGTCAGTTAGCGTGCGGTTTTTCCTCTCGGCAACCCCGTTTGATTCAGGTGAATAGGGAGACGTCCTCTCATGAATAATACCGTGTTTCTCACAAAATTCATTAAATATTTTAGGAAAATATTCACCACCACGATCTGACCTTAGACGTTTGATCTTTCTCTCTAGTTGATTTTTAACTTCGGCTTTATAGATTTTAAAGTAGTCTAATGCCTCATCCTTAGTTTTCAGCAGATAAACATAACAAAATCTAGACGCATCATCAATAAATGTTATGAAATATCTCTTTTTACCCTTTGTCAATACACCATTCATCTCGCAAAGATCAGAATGTATGAGTTCTAGAGGTGCCAAGTTCCTCTCCTCAGCGGCCTTGTGAGGCTTCCGAGGTTGCTTCGATTGCACACAACTATGGCACTTAGAACCTTTGGCAATGGTGAAATTCGGAATTAAACACATGCTGAAAAGTTGAGACATCAAGCCAAAATTAACGTGATATAAACGTGAATGCCAAATACTCGCATCATCATTAATATTGCCACAAATATGGTTCACTGACTTATTGCTAAAATCTGAAAGAGAAAAGTGGAACAGGCCTCCGCAATCATAACCTTTACCAATGAATTGTCCATGTTTCAACAAGACTAATTTATTGGACTCTAAGACTACATTAAACATGTCCTTACACAGAACAGAACCCCTAACATGATTCTTGTTGATAGTAGGGATATGCTGCACGATCTTTCCCGAAGTAAACTTCAGATCTACCATGCCAACACCATGAACAGAAGCATGTGACCCATTCCCCATTAGGACGGAAGAATCCTGGACGGCCTGGTAAGAAGAAAACATAGAGATGTCAGCACACACATAAACATTAGCACCCGTATCAAACCACCAGCTGGTAGTTTGAAATACTGATAGAACAGTAGGTAGATTACCGTACCCATCCTCAGTATTGCCCATGGTCACCATGTTGATATTATTTGCCCTTTGCCCTTTGCGGTCTGCACGATCTGGACAATCCTTGGATAAATATCCCAGTTCACCACAAGTGAAGCAATTCAACTCGGCTTTATTTTTCTTCTTCTTCTTGAAGGTAGTGGTTTTCATAACCTTGGAAGGCTTATTTTTCCCTTTGCTCTTGCTATGTGGGGATTTCTGCACCAAGTTGGTGCTAGACTGGCCCTTAGCTCCTTTCTTAGAAGCGTCCTTTGCCCGAGCTTTCTCTTCAACATCAAGAGACGCTATCAGGTTTTCAACTGATATCTCCTGTCTCTGATGTTTCAGAGTAGTGGCGAAGTTCCTCCATGAAGAAGGCAACTTTGCGATTATGCAACTAGCCACAAACTTGTCGGGTAGAGGACACTTAACGAGGTCAAGTTTCTTGACAATGCACACAACCTCATGAGCTTGTTCTACCACAGAACGGTTATTCACTATCCTGTAGTCATAGAAGCTCTCCATGAGATATAGTTCACTGCCTACATCTGATGCGGCATATTTTACAGTCAGAGCATCCCACAACTCTTTCGCATCTGCCACAGTGAAGTAAACATCGCATAGACGGTCAGAGAGCACGCCTAGAATGCATCCCACGAAGAGATTATTGGCCTCAGCGAATTTCTTTTGCTCATCAGCAGAAAGTTCGCCCTCAGGTTTGCCAAGTCTCGCTTCCCATACATTCATAGCAGTAAGCCAAAGACGGACCTTTGCTTGCCATCTCTTAAAATGCACACCAGAAAAAAAATTCGGCCTCAGTGCATCCGCAAAACTAGCCATTGAATAATTTGCAGATTGCCTAAAATAAGGTTTTTGGATTGTTGGATGATTAGGCAATTGCAGTATTAAATTCCAAATTAAATAAATCATGCCATCCATAAGAACTAGCATGAACAGATCTAACATACTAGTAAACAAGAACAATCTAATCATGGTTTCATAAAACATGATTAAAAACCAAGAGGGATCACAGCACACGTACTGAACGCTCGCATACGAAGATGCCATTGCCAGTGCAGATCGGTCCCTGTTGGTGTCGGACCGCAGATGACGGCGACCGACGGTTGACGTAGACGGAAGGCACGCCGTGATGACGGACGTGAGCAGTCACGCAGAGCGCTTCTCAAAAACCTTATTCGCTCTCTCCTGGTGCAGGATCACAGGGGCGACAGGTTCCGGAGACCTGCTCTCCCGTTCGCCGATCCACGCCGATGCATGGGATGGAGAGGCTACGGCGGCGGTGCAACAGAGAGAGGAGACAGGCAAAACCCTCACACGGTTTGGTTCTGATCTAATCTGATGTGTTACGGTAGAGACCGAATATACAGGTATTTATATGGGAGCCGACCTGATCTCACGTCGCGATCACGATCTAAATCGAGTCGGTTTCTATATACCGAATATGGGCCAAGTTACCAAAAAATCAGAACAGCAAAAGGAGACCGTGTCCCCGTAAGGCGAGGAGCCGGATTTCGGCAGACCATTCAGGTAGACGCCGCGCGCCCGCAAAGCCCAAGCCCAGCCAGGCGAGGCGAGGCAAGCGAGCGTGTGTGTGGAGCACCTTTTCTCTCCTTCATACACATAGCTTAGTGGGATGGACACAACCCTACTATATAAGTTGGTCATCCTCTATCGAAACTAGCAATGTGGAATAAAGGTTTTCACCGTCCCTTTGTATAAGTGGGTCTTTGAGATTTATTTAGAATTTCTGAAATATTTTAGCGAGCCAAGCCCATTAAACACAAAATTCCAGCAGAAAAGGCGACGGCTATGCACCAAAACTCGCAGCACCTGTTCCACCTCTACGTTAGGTTAACCGGCGAATCCAGTCAAAGGGACGCGATGGTTAATTCGGCCATGAAACCGCCGGCTGACTATTCCGCGCACCGAGCGACGGTCAATGCGAAGGTGTCAGTAGGCTATTGTGGGTTTTTTTAGTAAAAATAGCGTCTTTCTTAGTGATCATGCATCGTCGTATCAAACCCCACTGAAAAGTAATAACAAAAGAAAAGTTCACAGTAGCTCAATAAAACTAGTTTGAGGTACTACTGCAAGATAAAAAGTGAACCGGCCGGACGACACCGTTGTTTTTATGATTGATCCAGATTTGCCCAACCAAATCACCAAAGTATGCAGTTTGCAATAATAAAAATTTACGTCTACTTTGCTAATTGCCTATATTAACCTCTCTCCTAATCGTGCTACTTGGACTACAAATCCTGATGAGTTTTGGCTCCCAATTATGCTCTGTTCTAGAGCTAGAGGTACCTGACTCAGCTAAGCTAACACTTGCACGGCCTCAACTCGAAAACAGACTCGCCATCATGGATTGCATAGAAACTGTGGACTGACGCATCGGAAACAACTAAGACCCTGTTTAGTTGATTTAAATTACAACATAAGATGTCTGATCTGAACAATATTATTAGATAAAACATTGTAGGAATTTCCTTACATCTCTCTTATCAGGAACAGACTTTGCTCAAAGATAAACAAGATTTACACGAAAAGTAATAACAATAAACCACATGTCTACATCTTGATACGAATAGAACATATTGTAAACTGCAAACCAAAGTCCTGGCCGAAATATTTTGAGGTGGTGTGACCATATCATCCTGGCGCCCTTCTTCGGCTCCTAGTAGAAGCAAGCTGCTCTGCTCCAGCGCCCCAACTGAAACAGTGAAACGCCGAGTTGGAGCTGCAGCTGCTCAGCGTCGTTAACGTCGACACTTGTGCTGATTAAGTGTCTAATGGGATCTTAGTAATCGTGGATTTTTACCTTGAAGGTAAGGTGTCAAGAGAGATGGTTTAATAAGTTCGAGGCCGAAAGCAAACGATATAACTATTTTCTTACGATCAAAACACAATTAAGCCTTAAAACACCTAATAACTTTTACTATGCCAGAATTGGCCATGCGTGTTGAGTCATCTGTCGCAGGTTCATCAAATGAACTATTTGAGATGAGTCCACAAAGCTCTGAAGATATAACAAATAGATTGCCATCTGTAATGGATAGTAACTATGACCCACCACAACTCATGTTTCATAGGTCATAGAGTGTATCCCTCATAGAAAATGATCCATCTATGACGGGTCGTAAGATATAATCGTCACAAATGACATAGGTTGTTACGCCAAGCCTGTTTTATCATCCTGATCATCTTGTATATGATTAAACCTGTTTTACTGTCCAAATCATCTCGTTGAAGAACAAACCCATTTTACTATCCTATAAGATATGGCAGAAGTCACGTCATATTTCAAGGAACATAAAAAGAAGATTCTACAGGACAACCCAGGCCATGTATCTAGTGTTAGGGATATGACCTTCGAGTACCCAAGGTGGCTTTGGTGGACCGGACTGAAGATGGGTCTAGCCTGTACGGCAGTTCGGTACAACCCGAAGGAGTCCAACCCTGATAAGGAAGCTTAACACCTAAATAGCTATTAGGCGTAAGATTTTGTATTAGAGATAAAATATTTACAGATATTCTTGTAAATAGGAAATAATCCAGATTCTGATTGTAAATCCCTAGATTCTAGGAGGCTGACTTGGGTGCTGTTGGGGGAAAATATGACCACTATTACCCTGACAGTAATAAAATCCCTGAAGATGATACACTTTGAAGGGCCTCCGATCAAGCACCTTTGAAGATCAAGCCTTCGGTCAAGACCAAAGTAATCGAGGCTCTGAGCTGGCATTTAGAGCCCGGCCACCCAGAGCCTCGTCTTCCAGAACTTGGTCTCCCAGAGCTCGTCTCCTCGGCGACCGTCTCTTTGAAGGCTGGCCTCCGAAGTGATGTCCGAAGGCCCAAAACCACCTTGAAGCGATGGCCTAAACCATGGCCCCTGTCCCCTCCGACAAAACAGGCATTAAAGACAGAGGACCTTGAAGGCCAAGACTATAGACTTTGTTGTACGTGTAATGAGGGATTATGCATTCATATGGTATATTACTCTATAACCCATATGTAACTTTACGAACAGTGTTAACTTAGTCGGTAGTATGTAGGGGTCATCCTCATATTTCCCAGTTTAGTTCTGCCTATAAATATAGGCCCCTTCTGAGGGTATAGGCATTGAATTCTTGGTATTCAAATAGTAGCAAAAAATAGATCATAGGACTTAGGGTTATTATTCACTTTGGAGGCCTGAACACTATATAAACCCTTCATGTCAATTGCTTTCCGAAAAACACTTGAACTTTGTTGTTGTTCATTTTCACTGGTACAATTGCCGGTGTCGTCCATGGGAGCTTATTGTTCTAAATAGCCTCTACTCCACACCAACCAAATCTTCAAAATCACATACCACTTTCAAATATGCCTATGAAAAAAGCATTGAGAGGTGCATTGGTCGCAACATAGAAATCCACCAAAGTTTTGGGACCGACTCCCCGATACAAAGACCCCTCTATAGGAGCCAACCCTTTGAACCCTGAGGCCCTAGAGGTCCCTGAAGCTTTCATCCCAATCACAGCCGAAGGACCTAGATTCCCTAAGGACCCCCAAGCTCCACACCACCCGCTACCCATGACCTCGGTCATGGGTGAGCGGATGCTCCTGAAGTAAGTCCACTCGTTCAAGCTCCCTGAGGCCACACAACGGTGCCTACCTTTGAACTCCCAAAGTCCTTTCAAGGGGGGAGGAATTAAAGACCCACAAGGCTCTGAACTTGAGATCCTTTGTGTTGAGGTCATGCATTAGCGACAAGTCACCGTAGACAAGGTCAATTCTCCCGCTGCCTCCAAAGAACTAAGAGGGCCGACCGTAATCATGGTTAGCGAGCCCGAAGATCAAGAGCCACAAGAGTGGAGGCAAAATGCATCCTTGGATGAGAGGTCTCCCATCCACCCCGAACTGTAGGTGGTAAGTTTTCACCCGAGGTTCCAGCCGTGAAGCTGCCAAAATATAGTGGGAATTTGGACCCTAACAAATTTACCCACTAATACACCATCACCATCAAGGCCTGTAGAGGTGAAAGGGAAACTATGTCCAAATGATTCCCACTGGTGCTTGAAGGCACAACACTCCACTAGTTCTGGACCCTGAAGCCTGGCTCAATTCGATCTTGGGAGCACCTCAGAAAAAATTTACCAACAATTTCTAGGGGACCTACGTAGCCCCTATGTCCACTGGAAGCCTCTTTGAAGTAAAGCAACAACCCAGAGAGACCCTTCGACAATGCTTTCAAAGGGTTGTCAACCTCGTCGATAGTGGACACAGCGCAAGAAGTCATCAAGCACCAGGGGCTCCTCAATAGTCTTTTTCAGAAGCCTATCACTTCAATGGCCGAGCTGATGAAAAAGTTCGAGGAACATGCTCGATCCAAAGAAGGCCAAGCCTGCCGAAGCACTATCGGAGTCCTAGCGACAATTTTCGAAGCATCCACAAGCGACTCCTCGAAGCAAATCTCTTATTCACAAGTTTCACATCATTTATGTGGTGGACATAGCCACATGCTGGATTTGGATCAAGATGGCCTCTATTTGAAAGTATAAAATTAAAACTCAGGAATGTCCTAAAATTGGAGTTAAAGATGCAATGTCAATAAAATAACAATGGATCCAAATGTAAATCAAATTCCTCTATATACATATATATATATATATATGTAAATTTAAATTTACTACTTTTCAATTCTGTTATCCACATGACAAAAGGATTGATACTAGCTAAAATAACTGCAAATAGATAGGTGGAGGCAATCAACTCAATGTATACACAATTTGATACAATGATTTACACCACAAAACCTTGAGGAGCTAAAAAGAAAAAACATGGGACCCAAACGATCCACACATATGAACCACCGCTACAAATTTACAACAGCAGCAGCAGTTAAAAACTTTGGAATGAATTTATACTACTTTAAAAGTAGCTAGTGGTGGTGACAGTAAATCTGCCATCACCACAATCCTTCTCATTGACACGTGGGACCTTATTGTCAATAAACTCTATACTACTTTTGAAACCGATATAGACGTTCTCCTACCTGTCTCCACTGCTTAGCCTCCTCACGCATTCGCCTGTCGCCTGCCTGTAAATTTTTTTCTATTGTAATGCACAGACACTCAACTAGTCTCTACTAATATAACATGACAGCTTTGTCTGTCCGCTCTCCCCCTTCCTCTCGCACGCGTGTAGCGCTGCAACAGCCTCCTCCCCCACATGCGCCATGCCCGCGCTGCAGCTGCCTCCTCCCCCACATGCCCACGTCGCCACGATGTCGATGCCACCACCCACCACTCCATCTCTTCACCACTGCCAGCAGCTACGAGACTTGCTATGTGTGCCTCCGCCTGTGAGTTCCTACCCCAAGGTTCCATCCCCACATTCCCTCACCTGACCCACCGCCCGACATCACTGATGACCAAGACCACAAGGAGGACTGGGACGAGCGCTACGGCTTCGAGATCTAGGTATACAAGCTGCCCAAGCACAACCGCCACCTCGTGCAGGCGCGGGTGCATGTCAACACACCGCTGGATGTTGGGAATCACTCCCTCTCTCCCAAAGTGTTAATCACTAACACTAGGAGCTTTCTCTCTGATGGATGGATACACTCACGAGCACACAAGAAACTCCTAATTTGGTGATGTGCTGTTTCACACAGTCAACATCATTTTTGTCTATCTATTGCCTCTGTTGAAGCATACTAATCGCACTGAAGCAACGAAGCAACAAACTGTTCCTATTCTAATCGCACT
This sequence comes from Zizania latifolia, assembly GCA_000418225.1. NCBI lineage: Eukaryota > Viridiplantae > Streptophyta > Magnoliopsida > Poales > Poaceae > Zizania > Zizania latifolia. Next base: position 174,993 of record KE373112.1, on the reverse strand, counting down.
GCATATTGTCGCTAATCACTAGCTTTACATGCTGCTGCTAATCACTAGCTTTACATGCATGCACATGCAATATTAAGTAATTCAGTGTGTTGCCTTTTCACTTCTCTGTAACTCACGCACGCGCTGCCGCCTCACACGGCACACTAGCTTCACGCCATGCATGTGCTGCCGTACATGTTTTATTCACTAATGACAAGATTAAAACCTAACAATCTCCCCCTAATCTTGTTATTGTGTCTCTTCTTACATAAGAGCTAGCTCGCCATCGCTTGATGCCATTTCTAGAAGTGCTTGCTCCATCTTCTTCCTCTTCTCAGGGCACTCAAATGCAAAGTGTCCCAATTCTTGGCAATGATAACACATCACCTTGGATTTATCAAATCTTTTGCAATGGTTGCGACCTCCACCACCACTTGAGCCACCCGTGCTGAGAAGCAGCTGCTCTTCATTCCGTTGATCACACTTGCGTATCCTCTCCTCATACGCCTTGAGACGGCCAATCACCTCATCAAATGGCATGGTATCTAAATCAGAGAACTGCTCGATTGCAAGAACTTGTTAGGCATAGAATCAAGTAGTTTATTAACATGTTCATCATCCTCCATGGTAACACCGAGATCACTCATCTTGTTCACCAGGCCACTGATCTTGCCGGTGAACTCATCAATTGACTCGGTTTTCTTCATGTGTAGCGCCTTGAATTCACTCTTCAAAGTCTGCACTCGTGCCTTCTTCACTCGACCAACACCGAGAAACCTTGTCTTTAGGCTTTCCCAAGCCTCTTTCACTGTCTTCTTCTTGGCGATTGCTACAGCACATCATCCAGGATGGCCCCAAAAAGACATGCCAACGTCGTCTTGTCCTTCTTTGTCTCCACGTCAGCACCATCCATGGGCTCGATGGCTTCCCAAATGCCTTGCGCCTGCATGTTTGCCTCCATGTTAATCACCCAAGTGGAGTAGTTTGTGGAGGTGAGCATTGGATATGGAAGCGATACTCCATTCTCCTTCAGCGAACGTGATGCCGAGTGCTCGACGATGGACATCTTGTTGAAACGAAGGATCTTGGAGATATACTGGCTCTGATACCAATTGTTGGGAATCACTCTCTCTCTCTCTCAAAGTATTAATCACTAACACTAGGAGCTTTCTCTCTGATGGATGGATACACTCACAAGCACACAAGAAACTCCTAATTTGGTGATATTTCACACATGCAACATCGTTTGTGTCTCTCTATTGCCTCTGTTGAAGCATGCGTATAAGACTGGTTAAATACTCTCACGAAGCAACGAAGCAATAAACTGTTCCTGTTCTAATCGCACTACATGCTGCCGCTAATCACTAGCTTTACATCTGTCGCTAATCACTAGCTTTACATGCATGCACATGCAACATTAAGTAATTCTCCCAGTGCCACCTCCTCGACCAGGGGACCAGCTTCACCCGCCTCTACCAGGTCATGCACGCAATTCCTCCACCACTAATCGAGCGCGGTGCTGAGCTGAATTGGGGCTTGTCTATGCGCTGGTGGGCGAGCAGGATCTGGGGCTGGGGTTCAAGTTCAACGCCAAGGGTACCATCGACTGCTACGAGGCCGAAATGCAGCTGCTGCCCGTCGACGCGCGGAGGAGGGAAATCGCCTTCAACATGATCGACGATGACTTCAAGGTCTTCGAGGGCAAATGGTCCGTCCAGGAGGTAATGGCATTCCAAACTATTAGTACATGCCATGATCTCAGTAGCACGCACGAATCAAATTCACCCATGCACCCCAACCTTGGCCATATTGCATTAGAATTCACTTGTTCATATGATCAGTTGTTCATTGCATTGAATATTTGAATCAATTGTTCTGTATGTTTGTTGATAGTCCGATTCCAGCTGGTCTTGATGCAGAAAGCAAGTATGCGAAGAACATATTATTGGATGGAGACTTGGTGTAGATAATATTGTTTGAGTGTGCTGAGCAGGTTGATGGTGGGGGGATTTTAGCGGATCAGGAATTTCAGACTACAATATCTTATGTGGTGGAAATGGAGCCTAAGCTCTGGGTTCCCGTGAGGCTACTGGGAGGTAAGATTTGTAACGACATCAAGACCAATCTCGTTTCGATTAGAGAAGAAGCTCAGAGGATCCAGAGATTGCAAGATGAGGTAATTGACACAAGGGGGTTTGCTCAATTGCTGTTCCATGGGTGCCCTAGGAAGAAATTTCCTTTTTCTCACCTTTTACTCCAGGCAATTGTGAAATAGAGCACCACCGTAGGTGCTGCATTTGGTTGGTTCCATTCTTAGATCCTTTAATAGCTTTTCCAGTCTTGTTAACCTATAATTTGAAAATATTAAACTATATTTTTTGCTGTAGAAACTACGGTACATGTTTTCTCATTAAGGAGGTTAGGCATGCAAAAATACCTATATAATTTTGAGTCCACTAGTGGCCTTTTGAGGTTGATAAGAAACAAATCAGGACATTACAGAGAATTTTCAGATGATCTCAAGGTTAGTTGTGCTGCATCTCTTGTTGTGTTTGCTTTGTTTTAATACAGCTAAATTAGTTTTCATAGAATATTCTGTGGCATATTAAGTTATCATTTCTTTATAGAGGGGAGTTTAGCATGATTAATTATTTTAGAAACCTGGACAAGGACTAAGGAGTACATGAAATGACATTTATGCCATAAATCATTCCCAAATATACTAATTTTTTCCTTAGATACATAATGGGTTCTCTTGCAGTGATTTTATTCCATAACCATGCAAATTTTAATGGTAACACTGACCAAAGGCCTTTATTCACGAAGTGTGCAATACCTATTGATGTGCCTGCTTGCCCTTTTTTCTCCCTCTTTTATATCCTGACATGTGCACTACATGATATAGTGCTCCTTTTTGGCAGCTTGCTAAAATTGTTAATCAGGGAAACTAGTATTTGATGAAATTATCATCAATCTTTTGTCTAAACGTCTTAAGAAAGGAGAAGAGCAGGGCGAATCAGGATTTATTCTGGATGGTTTCCCTCGAACTGTAAAACAAGCGGTGAGGGTTTCTCACATATATATCAGAAGTCAAATCTTCATCCATTCGATGATTTGATCACTCGTGATGCTTTTTTCGTGCAATTTGGTTGTGCAATTAGCAGTGTAGTACAGCCAATATGATTTACATGTAGTACAGCCAACAAACGGAATATGCAAATCAAGCCAATATGATTTACAAGATAGTTAGCAGTGTAGTACCAGGACTTGTAATTCTACTTTTCTGAATCCAATATGATTTACATGTAGTACAGCCAACAAACGGAATCCAATTCTGAATGTTTAAAACAATAGAGCTTCTTGTATTATTTATTCACAGAAGAGAATATACAATATACATTTTTTTATCAGAAACTTTCAAAGGAAACTTATTCTATCATAAATATAGAAAGATGGAGGTAAAACAAATCAAGAATTAAGCAAAACAATATTGAAATCCAGAACTACTTGTAGGCTGGATTTGCAAAAGTATCCCAAATGACAAACAAGACAATCTAATTCCTATATTTATTTTAGATAATGGAAATGGTTTAAATCTTCGGTCTCTACCAATAGGTATACAACCAAGAAGTTTTAGAACTATAAAAAGGGGGAAAGAAGAAAAGAAAGGAAATGGGGTGATTCCTAACTTCCTCTAAAAAAGGAACTGACTGATAAAATCGTGGTTGTGTTTATGAAAGAACACATTGAAAATGATGTTTATCACAATAGTTTCCTTTTTTGAAGTAGTAAATCATATCTTCACATTTGGTTCAAATACACTACAGGCAACTCACACTACCACAGAAAAGTATTTTAGTGACAGGTAATAACGTACATTAGTGACGGGCATCTCTCCCGTCACTCTTATTGTGTCAGTAAAGCCCTCTCATTGTTGGACCGAAACTAGCGACCAGAGGGGGGTGAATGGGCGCAAATAAAATTCACAGCGGAAAACCGAACTCCTGAAATTTAAGTATTGGACTTGCAAGTGACTTGAGAAAAATCAATTCGAGACTAGATAATAAAGTCACACCTGGCAATCCGATACAAATCTTTCAGGATAAAAACTTCCTCAATCTCAAGCATCCAACTCGCGAGTGATTAGATGAGACAAGGCGAACCCTGTGCTAATGTTGTTTACTCATAAAGCGAGTCTATGCCATCCTCGAAAAATGAACGCCGAAAAGAAACACCACACGTAAGTTCAAGCGTAAATGATCTATCAATATGCCTCAACTAGAGTGACAAGCGTTCTATGAAAAAGAAACACTCGAGACACTCAAATACTAAAGATCAAACACATGGAGAACGAACATGATTTCATACAAAGAACATTCCAAATACTCTCAAGCAATCACACAACCACTTGACATGCATCACACAATAGTCACATAATCATTTCAGCAAATAGGTAGTGTGCAGTC
>KE373112.1:148495-158547 GCA_000418225.1 Zizania latifolia | reverse complement strand
GGCTCTAGCCAGAACTTCCGATTCCCCCAGAATTTTCTTGGGCACAATTCCATCACTACGGGGTATTAGAAACCTACTGTGCACTTGGATTAGGCTACGGGAGTCTCAGTTGGGCTGGCGATGGTGACCCGAACGGCAAAAAGGCGAAGATCGACGCTGGCGAGCTACGATGGCCGGTGGCCTAAACTAAGCCTAGGAATGTGATCCTCGGACTATAGCGGTACTACGGTACAAGGCGATCGGAAAATAGGGGTACCTTAAACGGGGATCGGTGGCGAGCGGCGATCGGCGGCGGGATTTGGGCGTTTCCGGTGAGGACGAAATCCGGCGACCAAAGCTGTGAAATCTGTTTAATTGAGACACAGGGATTACGTTCTGACCTCGGGATGGAGTAATGAGGGAATGGAGAGGGGGAATTTGGGTCATACCAAGGATGGCGGCGTTCTAATCCGGCGGCGGCAGGGCGATCCATGGCACGGGATTTTTGACGAGGTTCAGGTGAGTTTGAGTTGAGTGTGTGTGAGCATACGCGTGAAAGAGAGGGGTTCCTGGGCTTTTGTACACCGAGCGTGATAGCTAGCCGACGGCACGCTGCACGGTGGGGAGCGGTTTGGGGCCGAGCTAGCGGGCATGGGGCTCGAGGACACGGTGCAGTGGTTATAACGGCCAAGCCACTGTCACCGCACGATTGGTCAACGTGGACAGTGAGGCGGCAGGGTGATGATGGCGGTGACGACGTGATGGCTGGCCGACGCGACCGCGAATGGTGGCAAAGAGGCGGGCGACATGTGTCCAGTGCGATGATCTGGCAAACGGTGCATGGTACGGTGGGGTGGGTGACAGCGACGTGAGCTGGCACGGGTCGGGCGCACGGCATGGGACTCAAGGAGGTGACAGGTACGGCATGGCGGCATGAGCCAGGCGTGACGCGGGTGTGGGACAGACATGTTCCGGGTGTGGGTGTAGCGCGTTGGCGAGGCACGATAGGGCGCGGGTGGCACGGGAGGGCACGGGGCAACGGCGATGCTGGCGTGCGCACAGTGATGACGAGGCGTGGCCTGACAAACCTACCCCCTTAAAGAAATCTCGTCCTGAGATTTTGCCACTCTTGAAAGAACTCGGGGTAAGCTGCCTGCAGATGTTCCTCTTTTTCCCATGTAGCTTCAGCTTCGGTATGATTGCTCCATTATACTTTATAGAACTTAGTTATCTTCTTTTGAGTCTGACTTTCCTTTTCGTCTAGGATCCGAAGTGGTACTTCTTCATAGGTTAAATTTTCTTCAAGCACCACACCTTCTAATGGTACTTGTTCTTCCGGAATCCTTAAGCACTTTTTGAGTTGCGAGATGTGAAACACATCATGAATTCCTGATAATGAGGTAGGCAATTTTAATTGATAAGCTACCTCCCCTCGCCTAGCGATAATAGGGTATGGTCCTATGTATCGAGGCGCAAGTTTTCCAGAGATTCTGAACCTTCGTACACCTCTTAAAGGTGATACCTTCAAATATACATGATCTCCTTCGTTGAATTCTAGATGTCTACGACGGTTGTCTGCATAGCTCTTCTGACAGTTCTGTGCTACTTGTAATCGACTTCGTATTAGTCTTACTTGACCTTCAGCAACCTCAATTATGTCTGGCCCGAATACTTGATTAGACCCGGTAGTATCCCAGTTCAACGGGGTTCTACATTTCTGTCCATATAACGCCTCATTTGGGGACATCTGAATGCTAGCTTGATAGCTGTTGTTATATGAAAATTTGGCATAGGGTAGACTTAAGTCCCATGTCCTCTTGTACTCTAGGGCACATGCCCTCAACATGTCTTCAAGGATTTGGTTCACTCGCTCCGTCTGCCCATCGGACTGCGGGTGATAAGCTGTGCTGAAGTTGAGATGTGTACCTAGGGCTTCGTGAACCTTTTCCCAAAATTTCGAAGTGAATTGGGTACCTCGGTCCGATACTATTTTCTTAGGTACGCCATGCTGGCAGACTATGCGACTCATGTACAATTCGGCTAATTGTTTACCAGTGTAAGTGGTCTTGACTGGTAAGAAGTGAGCCACTTTTGTTAGTCTATCTATTATTACCCATATCGAGTCATACCCTCGTTCGGTGCGAGGTAGTCCTGTGATGAAATCCATGCCTATTTCTTCCCATTTCCACTCAGGGGTGTGTAGGGGTTGTAACAGTCCAGCAGGTTTCATATGCTCTGCCTTTACTCTTTGGCATGTGTCACACTTGGCGACATATTCAGCCACATCCCTTTTCATTCCTGACCACCAAAAATTTTGTTTCAAATCCTGGTACATCTTTGTACCTCCAGGGTGAATAGAATAGGCTGAATCATGAGCCTCCTGCAATATTAGTTCCCTAAGATCCTCCTTGTTAGGGACGCAGATCCTGCGGTCTACCCATAAGGTGCCTTGATCATCTGTTCTGAAGGTAGAATTCTTCCCTTGTTGCATTCCTTCCCTCAGTTGTCTTATCTCGTCATCTTCCTCTTGAGCCTTGCAGATCTAAGATTCCAAAGTGGGTTGTACTTCCAAGGTTGCCAAGGTACCATGCGGTACTAAGGCTAGGTGAAACTTTTCAAACTCTCGGAAGAGTTGGTCTTGGCCTATAGGTATGGATATCCTATTACAGTAGACTTTATGGCTTAAAGCGTCCACAACTACGTTGGCTTTACCGGGATGGTAATGAATGCCTACGTCATAGTCTTTTATCAATTCCAACCATCTCCTTTGCCTTAAATTCAGCTCCGTCTGGGTAAATATATACTTTAAACTTTTATGATCCATATATACTTCACATCTATTACCCAGGAGATAGTGTCTCCAAATTTTTAGGGCATGCACTACAGCAGCTACCTCTATATCATGAGTGGGGTAGTTCTGCTCGTGAGGCTTCAGTTGCCGAGAGGCATAGGCAACTACCTTACGGTCCTACATCAGCACACAACCTAGGCCTTTTCTTTATGCATCACAATCTCAAAATCTTTCCTTATATCTGGCAATACTAGCACTGGGGCAGTAGTAAGCTTTAACTTTAATTCTTGAAAACTCTCTTCACAAGCAGGGGTCCATTCAAATTTCTTCTCCTTCTTGAGCAGTTCTGTCATCGGCTTGGCAATCTTAGAGAATCCTTCTATAAATCTGCGGTAATAACCGGCAAGTCCTAAGAAACTCCGAATTTCGGTGACATTGGTCGGGGCTTGCCAAGTTACTATGGCTTCTATCTTCTCAAGGTCAACTTCTACTCCTTCAGAAGTTATTATGTGACCAAGAAAGGCAACTCGGTCCAACCAAAATTCGCATTTGTAAAATTTGGCGTATAGCCGATGTTCCTTCAATTTATCCAATACTGCTCTAAGGTGGTTGGCATGCTCATGATGACCTTTGGAATATACAAGAATATCGTCTATGAATACCGTGATAAACTTATCTAGATATTCCATAAAGACTTTGTTCATCAAGGTCATGAAGAAGGCCGGGGCATTGGTCAACCCAAATGACATGACAGTGTACTCGTATAGTCCATAACGGGTTGAGAAGGCAGTCTTTGGAATGTCCTGGGGCCTTATTTTTAGTTGGTGGTACCCAGATCTAAGATCTATTTTGGAAAATACCTTGGCTCCGGCTAGCTGATCGAAGAGGTCATCGATCTGAGGTAGTGGATATTTATTCTTTATGGTTACTTTATTTAAGGCCCGATAATCCACACACATTCGTGCGGATCCATTCTTCTTCTTTACTAGTAGTACAGGGGTCCCCGAGGGGAAGTGCTAGGATGCACAAAACCCAAGGATTGTAATTCTTCTATTTGTCTCTTGACTTCAGCGAGCTCATTCACGGCCATTCTATATGGTCTCTTAGCAATTGGAGTTGTACCAGGTGCTAGTTCTATGGAGAACTCTATCTCTCGGTCCGGTGGCATTCTGGGTAATTCTTTAGGAAACACTTCCGGATATTCTCTGGCTACCGGCACCTCTTCGAGAGTGCTAACTTGCACATGGTTCACTATTGGGCCCTTGGGCGATGTTCCACCCATTGTGTGGGTCACTTCTCTACCATCTGGACCAACTAGGGTCACGGCCCTTTTGGCACAATTTATGTGGCCTTGATGTTTAGACAACCGGGTCATACCAAGGATTAAATCTAAATTTTGGGTAGAAAGCATGATAGGGTTAACAGGAAAAATGACACCCTGAAATTCCAGTGACAAGTTTGGGCATATATGTGTAGCCCAAATTTCACCTCCTGGTGAATGAATTTTCATAGGTAACTTGAGTGTACGTGTTTCCCATTTATTTATACCCACCATTTTTTTGAAATAAAAGAATGTGAAGCACTGGAATCAAACAACACTGTAGCGGGGGTAAAATTTAAGAGAAACGTACCCATTACCACTTCCGGGGCTGCTTGGGCTGTCTCTACTTGCACGTGATTGACACGTCCTCTTTCGAAGTTGGTGGCACGAGAGGCCTAAGCGCTGACAGCTGGAGCTGCTCTGTTTTGCCCTGCTGGTGGAGTGCGAGTAGTACTCACATTGGAACGAGCGGGAGTTGCATTCCCAACTGCCTATGGACAATTGCGCGAGATGTGCCCATACCGACGGCAGGTGTAGCATTGGATACTAGCTGAAAAGTTTGGGGTTCTTGCAGGGGTGGAGAATGAGGTGGGGTTATCTCCTCGGTGGCTGGCGGTTGGACGGGGTGGGGTGTTTTGGTTGAAATGGGGTACGGGTGGACGGTTTACTGGGGCAGTGGGGCTATAGGCGGAGTTGTGTGAGGTGTTAGGGCGAGGAAAATGAGTGGAGGTTTGAGAACTCTGATTAGGACGAGGACGGGGAGTGCTTCTGGATGAACCTCCCTGTTTCATGTTCTTCCGCTTGCGGTAGTCATCGGCCTCCTTGTGAGCGTTCTCAATAAGAAGCGCCTTGTTAACAAGGGCTTGGAAATTAGGGAAGTCTAATCCCACAAGTTGAACTTTTAGGCCGGTGTCAATTCCCTTCAGAAACCGTCGGATCTTTTTCTTATTGGTTTCTATCTTGTCTGGGGCATACCTTGCAAGTTTGTTGAAACGGCTAAGATACTCCATGAGAGTGGATCCTCCCTGACGAAGTCTATCGAAATCAGCCCTCTTGAGATCTATTAAGCTATCCAGCACGTAGGTGGCCCGGAAGGCTTCAGCAAATTCAACCCATTCTATGTTGGCAGGGTTGGCATGGGCTGCCCGGTAGTTATCCCACCAATTGGCGGCAGGTCCACGCAGTTGATGGGCTGCGAACAGAACCTTCTCCACTGGGCTGCACTGCACAAGCTCTAATTTTCACTCCACATCCTTAAGCCAGTCGTCAGCTTCCACTGGCTCTATTACTTGAGAAAATTCAGTTGGGCAAGAGCAGAGAAACTCGATGAGCTTAGAGCGACCATGGTGTTGTGCTGGAGGGGGCACCATATGTTGCTGCCTAAAAGCGAAGTTCTAGGCTAGTCCTTGAAGGACTTGGGTCTGGAAGGCCATTAATTCTGCTATGTTGATAGGAGGGGGCGGTAAATCTTCCTGCGGTTGTTATATCGGTTGTTCTTGGGGTGCACCTTGTTGCAAAACTGTATCCTTGGCCTGATGCTCTTGTTGCTCCGGGTTTGGCTCTTCGTAACAGTAACGAGCGGGGGCACGAGCTGGACGGTGACCTCTAACCATCTAGACAGGGCACAAACATGACCATCACAAAGAAATAACATAAATAGAGGTCTCCACATAAATAGCAACCAATCATAGTAGCATACACACATACATAAGGGGATGGTGTCACGGTACAACGTCCGTAGACGGCACCAAAACAAAAGTACATCCAATCAAGTCAATCACACCATAACGGCTATCCAACTACCGTCAATGCTACCCATCTAGTCGTCTGGTCTATCATACTAGTACTACTACTAATGGTCATCTGATACTGAGTGCTACTCCTCATCGTCCACGTAGTACTCTCTCTCCTCGGGATCCTCCTCCTTCGACTCCTGCTTGGGGTACTCCTCAGACTCCTACTCAGGCTCCTCCTCTGCCAAGAAGTGGTCGAGGTCCATACCGCTGTCGTCGCCACCAGGGCTATCGGCGTTGAGCATCTCGTCGTCGTCGCTGATATAGATCACCTTGGTCGGAGCAGTCGCATCTAAAGTCGGTGCTGGTATCTGGTCTGCCTCTAGGGACGGAGGTGGGTGCGGGATAGGCATGGCGATCTCGATGGTCGAATCTGGCTGGATGACAAAGGCAGGAGATAAAGATTGCTCAAAGAGAAGATCCTGAAATAGGTAGGAGTCATCAGGTGCAGCTACGGGGGAGGCTTAGGATCCAGGAGTGTAGTCCGAGGACTGAGTGCTGGTCTCGAGGTAAGGCGTGGTGGAGCTCGAAGGGATATCTCGATAATGGTGAACTGGTGAGTATGGGGAAGATGGTCGGGTGAGTGTGGTCCGTGGAGGGTGAATGAACCTAGCGTGGTACTCGGACGTGGGGGATGACTGGCGGAGGATACGTGGGGTGGGTGTCTCGCGAGTGCGATCAGCATCGGCGTCACTAATGGGGTCAGGCTGGGGAAAGGCAGGGCAAGAGTGGGTAGTCCTGTCGAAAGGGTGAACAGCTGTGGGGTGTGGTGTGGGAACAGGGACACTAGGAGCAGTGGGTACGGCGGTGGTAGGGTGTACTACGGCTGGAGCAGGTGGAATCGGTACTGCAGGAATCACTGGTACTGGTGTGGCTAGGGAAGATGGGGCTGCTACGGGAAGGGTCAGATAAAGTAAAGTCCGAAGATGAGCGACCTCAAGCTCAAGAGTGATGTATGCGTCTAGGAGACCCTTGTACATATGGTCCTATGCACGACTAAGTCTGGCGAGGATGTCCAAGGAAGGATGATCATCTAAACAGGTGCAGGGATGGGTGAAGGTACTAGTGGTGCACTCCAAAGTAGGAAGAAGGCCGAACCGGCTAGAACTGAGATAATTATGGTAGATCTGCCTAAGGCGTCCTATGGCTGAGTAAGCAACACCCTGCATGGCTAAGGCATAGGTGGGGCGAACAATGGAAACATTAAGGCCCTCTATCTCTGGAGTCAATGGAAATAAGGATACGGTCACGTGGCAGGGGTATGGGGGTATGGAATAAGTGAAAGCAGTGTAGTCGGGAGGTGCAAACCCAAGATACTCGGCTAGCTCTCGAAGAATGCGTACGAATCCATCGAAACCCTGGCCCTAGGTGAAGTGAATAGGTCCGGTCGACATCTACAAAATTTTCAAAAAGAAACAATGAGTAATCTATAAATAATCAATTATTTTTATAAAATTATTCATATCTATGTACATATACTTATATAAATTGTTTATAAATATATATATATATACACATTTTTACATATATAGTTTTTTTTCACAATTGAAGGGGCTACGGTCTTGGGTTCCCATCCTACGGCCAACTTTGCTTTGATACCACCCTGTGACGTCCCGCCCCGTATAGACCAGGCTAGTACGAGGTGGCGGGTCACTTTACAAGTGATTCCATATCATTTCTGACATTCAATCACATTGTTGGTAGTCATGGCGACACTTAGCATCGGTATTTATTACAAACACCGTAAGAGGCATACCTCACGGCAATAAGTCATTACAGCAATGTTCATCAGGGGAAGCCAACATCATTTATTCAAACACATCATCTACTACTAGTTGGGAACTAGGATTAAAACCCTACTCTTCACGTCACTCCACTTCATCTGGTCCTACGTCTTCCACCATGTCGTCGTAGTTCGCATCTTCTGGATCTTCATATTCTAGGAGACGGGAGAGGGAGTGAGTATGGGAGGTACTCAGCAAGTCCCGAAATTTAATATAGATGCATTCAGAGCCAAGGAGGCTTATGGTTTAACTTTCACAAACATGTAAAGTAAAAATACCTAAGTGTACCCTTTCTCGACTGAGGTCGCAACCTCAATCAATTTATTGAGTACAGAAAAACATGTTGAATATCTTTCCCGAGCAAGCCCAGTATTTCTCACAAAACATCTCTCTTTCCTTCAAATTCCACTGGCTCATTTGATGCCAGTCCTTTTTCCATAACAATCCCTTCAACAATTTCAAGTCGGCAATCATTTTTCCATAACAATCCTTTCCATACTTATCTTTGTCATCCTCACTCTTAACTCTTGCTTTTTCAATTCAGTTCTTTATAAACAGCTTATCTCTCCACCTAGGGTTGAATTTCCTCACCCCCTCTCTATGAAGCCTTTCAACTTCCCAAACCACACAGGCTCGTTGCCGACCACTAAGGCTGGCCGTACACCACGAAGGCGTACTCTGGTAACGCTTCCCATCCCACAAAGGTTGTTTCTTTTCAAAGTCAACCCAAACACTACGCATGGGCAAGTCATTAATGCACGCGCCTATAACCATGGGCACGGCTGTTCGAACAGATTTAACTTCAGCTGAAGGTATAGGCTTTACCCTTACGACACGAGCTTACTCCTACTACTCCGGTTGTAGAGGAGGTTCGTGACAAGGTCTTTCCAAAGTGGACCTAGGATACTGTAATGCTGCTAGAATGGGTCCGTGACCAAGAAACAGGCAGTCCTCGACTCCTTTCCTCAGGAATCCCGCAGGTGCTCACCCTCTATCTCATTTTTCGCAAACACCCCTTTAGGGGCCGCCACATGGGCAAGTTTTTTTACAAACATGAGCCACCTCGGCGATCCCTCGCACCCAGCAAGTACATATTATTCTAAGTCTACTAATTACTGAACCAGGGGCAGAGCCATTATACCCGTAAGGTTGCACGATTGTGGTGCATGATGTAGTTTCTCAAGGAATCGGTCCTTATGCGTCATATGAGATCAGGCCACAAAGGCGAAGATCCCACATAACAAAATTTATTTTTATAATTTGGGATCAACATGATCAAAGGAGAGGACTTGCCTTGTTCTGGAAAGTAGTCAGGGTCTTCGGGGTCGATGTCTTGCGAATTTTCGGGTTCCTCTAAATTACGGAAAAACTGACTCACATAAGTAAAGCATTCACACATATCAAGAAAATAATTTTATATGTTAATAAAATGAAGTTTAAAATTTTAGAAATTTTTACAAATTTAAATGAATTTATTCGGAGCTAAAATGAATTTTCTACAATTTTCTAAAGTCTAAAACAATTTCAGATAATAAATAAATGTTACTGTGTAATTGGGCTGACAGAAAATATATTTCGGAAATTAGAAAATGTTACTGTGCTACTGGGCCAAGATGGTTGGCCCAAACCAACGCAGCGCGGGGCGCGCGCGCGGCAGCGACGACTGACATGCGGGCCCTGACTATCGGGGTCGACATGCGGGGTTAGGAGGACAGTGGCACGGGCACGCTACGCGGTTGACACGCGGGCCTGGGAGGTCAAGGCACGCGCACTGATGAGCAGGTCCGCTCAGTCAGTGACACGGGATAGAGGGCTCGAGCGCGGGCTGAAGGAGGAAGAAGGTACGGACGGCCGAGAGTTCTCGGACTTTGATCTCCCTCGACCGTGCACCGATCATCGTGAAAATTTACAGGGAGCTATGGTAGACCTAGATGAGGCTATCCAACGATGGGATCTCGGTCTGGTGCCACAGATCAAGCTCACGGCTGTAGCGAACTAGGTTTGGGTTACCGGCGGCAATGGCGATGACGGAGCTCCGATGAACCATCGGAGTTCAAATTAACCATCTACAGGGTATTAGAAACCTAATGGTGCACTCGGATTAGGCTATGGGGGTTTCGGTTGGGCTGGCGGCGGCGACCCGAACGACAAAAAGACGGAGATCACCGCTGGCAAGCTACGTTGGCCGGCGGCCTAAACTAAGACTAGGAACGTGATCCTGGGACTATAGCAGTACTACGGTACAAGGTGATCGGAAAATGGGGGTACCTTAAACGGGGATCGGTGGTGAGCGGCGATCGGCGGTGGGATTTAGGTGTTTCCGATGAGGACAAAATCCGGCGACCAAAGCTGTGAAATTGGGTTAATTGAGACACAGGGATTAC
>KE373112.1:129618-140338 GCA_000418225.1 Zizania latifolia | reverse complement strand
TAATTGCTTATAAAAGGAGACAGAAATACAAGAAATGTTGCAGCTTGATTCGCAACACAAAATTCTTTCGTGTGTGTTCGTCCTCTCACGTGTGTTCGTCCGAGGTTCTGCTCATTGATTCGTTGGGGAAATCCTAACATTTGGTATCAGAGCCTAGACACGAGATGACTTGAGGTCGATCACATGCTCTCCCCATGCCGGCGGTCATTGTCTCCGTCCGGGCGCACTCCAGGAGGTTCCGGCAGCCGCGCCTCGGGCAGTGGCGGGAACGACTGTGGGCTGGTGATCCACCACGTGGTCAAGGAGGCGAGAGGCTCGTCAAACTATTCGTTGCTGACGAAGACGAACTACAACGACTAGTTCTTGCTGATGAAGATCAAGTTGCAGGTGTGATGTATGTAGGGCGTCATTGAGCTGAGAGGTGTCGAGCTCCATGAAGACCGGATGGCGTTGGACGCCATCTGCAGCGCCGTCCTACTCGAGATGATCTCGATGCTAGTGATCAAAGAGTCTTCCAGGGAGACGTGAGAGTGCATCAGGACCATGCGGGTGGGCGATGACCGTATCCGCAAGGCCAGCGCATAGAGGGTGCACATGGAGTATGAAGCGCTCGCGTTTCTTGATGGTGAAACAGTGGAAGATTTTGCCATGTGACTCAACAACATCGTCAACCAACTCGCCATCCTTGGTGACCCTGAGCCCACCAACAAGGTCATCGAGAAGTATCTGCGCATCGCTCACCCCAGGTTCAGCCAACTCGTTCTTTCAATTAAAACTCTACTTGATATCTCCATGTTATTGGTTGAGGAGGTCGCCGGGAGACTGAAGGTGGCAGAAAACTTAGGGTAGTCTTTAACGCCCTCCTCCGGCGCTGACAGCAATTTGTTTCTTACTGAAGAGGAATGGCTTGAGCGGCACAAGAAGAAAAAACAGGAGGCAAAGCGTTCGGCCGGTGGCTCGAACGGCCGCGGCAAACATCGCGGAGGCAAAGGGAAGAACGGCGGCGGGAGCTCAGATGGATCAACCCCTAGGCAAGCCCGCAAAGACGATAGGTGCCACAACTGCAGGAAGCTTGGCCACTGGGCCAAGGACTACAGGAGCAAGCCTAGGCAGGAGGAACAGGCCCATGTGGCCCAAGAAGATGAGCCCACACTCATGCTGCTCACGGGCAGCTGTGTCGATGAGGTGGATGCACCGACTGTGCATAAGCCAGAACCTACCGTGCTAACTCCACCGACTCCGTGCCCACAAGTCGACATCGAGCTGGTGAAGAAGAAGGTGTTCATGGCATTGGATGATGCCATGGACCAAGATCCCTAGCGCTGGATCCTAGACTCTAGCGCATCTAATCACATGACTTGCAGCAGGGTGGTCTTCTTCGACCTTGACACGAAGATCATCAGCAATGTTTGGCTTGGCAACGGCTCGGTCATTCGAATCGAGGGGCGTAGGATAGTATTGTTCTCCTGCAAGAATGGGGAGCACCAGATACTCACCAATACCTACTACCTTCCTCGCCTTGTTGCCAACATCATCAGTGTTGGGCAGCTATACGAGATCGACTTCAAGGTGGAGGTGAAGGACGATGTGATGCAGATTTAGGACAAACAGCAGCGCTTGTTTGCCTGGATCCATCGCAGCCCAGGCCGGCTCTATGTACTCGACAACAACCTTGCACGGTCGGTGTGCCTAGCGACGCGCGCTGGTGAGGACGCATGGTAGTGGCATGCTCGCTTTGGGCACATCAACTTCACCGCGCTACGCAAGATGGGCAGAGATGAGCTGGTGTATGGTTTACCTTTGTTGTCACAGGTTGATCAGGTCTGCGAGGCCTATCTCGCCGGGAAGCAGCGAAGGGCACCGTTCCCACAACAAGCGTTGCGACGCTCGGACCAGTCTCTTGCGCTGTTGCACAGTGACCTTTGTGGACCAATCTTGCTAGAGACACCGAGCGACAACCGCTACTTCTTGCTGCTCATCGATGACTACAGCCGCTACATGTAGCTGATGCTCCTTCCCTCCAAGGATGCTGCACCTGAAGCCATCAAGCGTGTTCAAGCGGCGACAGAAAGGAAGAGTGGCCACAAGCTCCGTGCTATATGCATTGACCGTGGGGGAGAATTCACTGTTTGGCACTTCAACGAGTATTACGCCAAGCTTGATCTGTGGCATGAACTCACAGCATCATACTCACCGCAGTAGAACGGCGTGGTCGAGCAGAGGAATCAATCCGTGGTTGGCATGGCTCGAAGCATGCTCAAGGCAAAGGGCCTCCCAAGTATGTTTTGGGGGGAGGCAGTGAACACTGCCATCTACTTGCTAAATAGGTCCTCGTCGAAGAGTACCAGTGTCAAGACCCCGTATGAGCTCTAGAATGGAGTTCAGCCAGCCATGTACCACCTTTGTACATTCGGGTGCATAGCTCATGTCAATACAACTGCACCAAACTGAAGAAGCTCGATGACAGGAGTCGGCCCATGATTTTCGTGGGCTATGAACCGAGATCAAAGGTGTATCACGCCTACGATCCGGTCACATGGCGCGTCCACATCTCCCGCGACATCATCTTTGACAAGGAGGCTCAATGGAAGTGGAACGGCGAGACGACCATCGACGTCGACACCGACTTCATCATCAAGTACACCACGGTGTATCATCCAGAGGTGGTGCCTTTGACGTGACCAAACATGGAGGAACCAACACCACCTACTTCACCAGCACCGACCTTGCCACACATGTCAACGCCGAGCTCTAGCACACCTGCTCTAAGCCTGGCGACACCACGAACTCTGGCATCAATTAGGGCACCACCGGTGGAGTTTGTGTCACCATCGTCTGTAGAAGAGGATGACCTCGATGCTGATCATGACGACGCCCTGCTATGGTTGCGGACCATCGACAACGTGCTCAGCCTGGTGACGCCACGTGCGAACTCGATGAGGATCTTCTAGTTGTGACTACAGATGAGCCATCATCATTCGGTGAGAAGGAGCAACACCATTGCTGGCAATAGGCTATGATCGAGGAGATGAAGTCTATCGAGGAGAACAAGACTTAGCGACTTGTTGATCCTCTACCACACCAACGTCCAATTGGACTCAAGTGGGTCTACAAGACCAAGAAAGACGCTGCTAGCAACATCACCAAGCACAAGGCACGTCTCGTTATGAAGGGGTACGTGCAGCAGCAAGGGATTGACTTCGATGAGGTCTTCACGCCGATTGCATGGCTCGAGTCCGTCCGCCTGCTGCTTGCGCACGCAGCGAGTGAGGGCTGGGTTGTTCATCACATGGATGTAAAGTCCGCATTCCTCAACGGCGAGCTCCAAGAGGAGGTGTACGTCATGCAACCACTGGGATTGATCATCGAAGGTGAGGAGCAGAAGGTACTATGCCTTGATAAGGCGCTCTATGGACTTCATCAAGCACCTCGCGCATGGTACACCAAGCTCGACGCGTCCCTGCTATCGCTTGGCTTCCACCGCAGTTCCTCCGAACACGCTGTGTACATGCGTGGCATGGGTGCACATCGCCTGGTGGTCGGCATGTACGTGGATGATCTCATCATCACCAGCGGTGACTCCATCGAGCTTGGACAGTTCAAGGAGGAGATAAAAGAGATGTTCCAAATGAGCAACCACAGTTTGCTACGGTATTACCTCAACTTGGAGGTGAACCAGACCGACGTCGGCATTACTCTGAGTTAGCACGCCTATGCTCAGAAGATATTGGAGGCTGTAGGCATGGCTGGGAGCAATCCTAGCCTCACACCAATGGAATCACACCTAAAACTCAGCAAACAAAGCACTGCTCCTGCTGTTGATGCGAGTGAGTATAGGCAGATCATGGGATCGCTGCGCTACTTGGTGAATTTAAGACCTGACTTGGCATTCTCGGTAGGCTACATCAGTAGGTTTGTGGAGAAACCTACCACCATACACTTGGCGGCAATGAAAAGGGTGCTCCGGTATATCACCGAAACCATCAACTATGACTGCCACTACAAGAGGAAGAAAGAAGATGTGCTCCTGATCGGCTATAGCAATAGCGACCTTGTCGGTGACATCGACACTCACAAAAGCACTTTCGGTGTGCTCTTCTTCCTCAACGACAACTTGATCACCTGGCAATCGCAGAAGCAAAAGGTCATCCTGCGAAGCCAAGTACATTGCGGCAACGACTGCTTGCCAGGGGATATAGCTGGCGTGCCTTCTCGCAAAGCTCTAAGGAGAGGAGGCCGATGCCATCACTTTGAAGGTCGACAATCAGTCGACCATACTACTCAGTAAGAATCTCGTCTTTCACGATCGTAGTAACCATATCGACACAAGATACCACTTCATTAGAGAATGCATCGAGGAAGGCAAGGTGAACGTCGAGTACATCAACAGTGCTAAGCAGCTTGCGGACATCCTGACGAAGGCACTTGGACAAGATCGGTTCATGGAGCTGCGGTCCAAGATTGGCCTCATCGAGATTGATCAGCCATGCAAGGTTTAGGGGGAGATTTGTTATATTAAGAAATTTGCATGTTTAGATTTCCTGATTGCATGCGGGTACTCCTGCTATGGATACCGCGTCTTGGAAAGGAAAGAGATCACGTCTAGGGGATATCTATGGCGTGTGATCGGATTCTATATCCCAAATTTTATTTCCATACATACTAGTTTCCATACATACTAGTTTCCATGCATACTAGTTTCCCCGCATATAGCTTTCCATGCATAATGTTTCCTTGTAATTGCTTATAAAAAGAGGCAGAAATACGAGAAACGTTGTAGCTTGATTCGTAGCACAAAATTCTTTCGTGTGTGTTCGTCCTCTCTCGTGTGTGTTCGTCCAAGGTTCTGCTCGTTGTTTCGTTGGGGAAATCCTGACAGACGATCGGTATCTGGTTCCGAGGATGGTGATGGGTTATAGCAAGCAGTTGCCAATTCAAATAACGCATTTAGGTAGTGTTTGGTTACTCGAATGGATCCATCCCCGTATCAACTCATCCTGAATCTATCCTATTCCACGTGTTTGGTTGCTTGCACTAAATGATTTCATCCCGTATGGTATGATACAGATTCCCGGAATATTCTCCTTTGATCCTGTATTGTGTGGTGTGGCCAAAACGAGCGGATGGCTCCGTCCAGGCATGACTGCGCGAGTGGCTTGCTTTCTTTCACCTTCCCGTTCTTCTTCCCTGTTGTTTTCACCGTCCAAGCTCTCTCTCCTTCCTCCGGTTCCTCTCCTCCTCTCGTCTGGCTTGCCCCCTCTCCTGGCGACGGCACTGGTCACCAGCCCACCCCCTCCACCGCACCCTGTGCTAGCCCCTCCTATCCTAGCGAACGCCAGCCTACCCCCTCCACCGTGCTGGGCTCTGGCTCGCCCCCTCTACCACGTTGGGCGCTCGGCTCGGGCTCCTCCCCTTATCCTGGCAATGGACTTCCTCCTCCCCTCTGCCTGATAATCCATGCACATGCGTTCTGATCCATCCTTCTTCTTGACTAGGAGGACTGGTACCCCCCAAGGTGAAGTACTGGGGCACACATATCCCAGGATTGAAGCTCTTCTATCTATTTCTTAACTTCTGCTAGTTCATTAGCAGCCATTCTATAGGGTCTCTTGGATATGGGGACTGTACCGGGGGTAAGTTCGATGGAGAACTCGATATCCCTATCCGAAGGCATTTCTGATAGTTCTTCGGGGAATACGTCTAGGTATTCAATGACTACTGGCACCTCTTCCATACTAATAGCATGGACACTATGCACTACAGGTCTGTCTCTAGACCCTTCTCTCAGGCTATGGGTTAAATCCTTTCCATTAGGGCCTACTAAGGTTACCGTTCTCTCGAAACAGTTTATACGACCATGGATTTTAGAAAACCAATTCATCGCAAGGATAATATCTAAGCCTTGAGTGGGGAGTATGATGGGGTTAACCACAAAAGTGACTCCCTGAAACTCTAGGCTTTACTTTGGGCAGAAATGTTCTGCTTCAATTTCATCACCAGGTGAATGAACACGTAATTTTGTTTTCAAAGGGTGAGTTTTCCAGTGATTTCTATCCACATTTTTCTTTGAGATGAACAAGTGTGATGCACCGGAATCAAACAACACTATAGCAGGTACGAAATTGAGTAGAAACATACCCATAACCACTTCTAGAGCTTCATGTTGTCACGCTCGGAAATTCCACCCATTTCCTACTGATTTATTGTGCGAAAAGAACCCTCGTCCAGGAATCAGCTGAGGCACATAATAGACAATTTATTAAAAATTAATGGCATAATTATTCACGATAAAATAAATAATGTACTTATTATAGAAGTAGCATTAGAACCTTGAAACATTAATAACAATCATAAATAACTCATAATCGAATCTTTATTGATACAGCGGCGACTCCACTCCACGGGCAGACTTGACTAGGCCTAGCTCAAAAAGCACCACCTTCATCTTCGCTAATAAACTCCTCCTCTAGTGGTGGGGGAATGCAAGGGTGAATATTTTAAATACTCTGCAAGCCATCCAAGTGGAACAGATATAATGCACGGGGATAACAAAGGACGACATAATAGAGCTCATTTTGCATAAAAACAGCATCAAAGAGAGACAGGATTTAAAGAGTAGTTCTAATTAAGTTTGAACCTTAAAAGCAATATTATCCAATCACTGAATAACTCTTACCCAGAGTCATCAGGACCAAAAAATCAACCAAACCACTCCAAACCAGAGCTAACCATGTTAAACAGAAAGTAACATCAAGTTAATTAAGTAACAGTAGGACTAATCATGAGTGACATTGCATTGCCATCCTTGACCGTGAGCACAACTATTAGAATAGTTTTACTCTAATCAAATGTGCACAACTTTACCCACAAGACACAGCCCTACAACATGTCACCATGCACCTCAATACCACCACGGTACCTCAGAAAAGAGCTATGATAAGATCCTCCATCTAGATCCTCCAAGCTTCACACCCCAGGTTACCATCTACCAGATACCCCCTAGCACTCCCCATCCGCAATAGCAGATACTACGAAGAGTGCAGGGCTACCGCCCATCTCGATGCTCTACCTAGGATCTCTAGTCTTTAGGTCCAACCATTACCCACGCTAACTTATGGTAAGTGCGGTTTTGCACTGCAAAAGTGACCACCAGTTCTTATGTGTCATGAGTACGACTAGCAGAACCATGGGCCATGTACTCACAACCCACCTTAGTCAAGTTTTAGTGACATGTAATTTATAAACCAGATCACTAACCAACAAATAATCATATAAGCCAACATTAACCTGTAAGTCGTATTAATGAGCATGATGAACTAGTTTCTAAGCAGGGCTAAGCAATCCTAAGCATCTAGACAAATTATACTAAAAATTTATACTGGTCAAGTTTAACAGTCCCTAGGTGAACAAGGAATAGGTACATAACAACAGGAGGCAATACAAGCAGGTTTATATCCCAATCCCGATGACATTCTAAAATAAATGCAATTTTGAATAAATAGTAGCTTGAAAGCATGGGTTCAACATGATCAAATAAAAGACTTGAACAACTTTCCTTGCTAAACAGAGATGAAAATGGGCGCTTCCTCGACGTACACAGGTTCTTCCAGCCATGCGGGCGGCGATGGCTTAGGGACCTATGGTCACCAGTGAACGGTGGTGACGGCAGGAACGGGACCAAGGCACGACGATGAACGGCAGCGACAGAATCTAGCCAGTGACGAGAGGGGTGGCGACGGCTTTGGGTCGACGGTGGCAATGGGGTTTCGATAGTTGGCGGTGATTTTAGAGTTAATTAAAATTTAGAAATTTAGAAATTTTTATAAATTTGAACAGATCTAATCGGAGCTAAAACAGATTTTTAACTGATTCTCGAAGATTTGAATGTTTTATAAAAATGTGAAATAAAACTGTGCTGAACGGCTCATGTGGGCCGGCCAAAACATATTTGATAAAAATTGAAAAATGCACCATGCGTGGCGGCCAGGCACAACAGGCCCAATTGGCCTAGCCAAGACGCACAACAGGCGCATGGGTACACATGGCGATTGGCGGCTAGAGCATTGGAGCCAGAGGCTGACGAGCGGGCCTTGTTTGGTGGTGGCCCACAGCAAGATGGGCACGGCGTAGGAGGGGTGCGTGCAGTGGGCCCAGGCAGCCAGCGTCACGGGGCGCACTGAGTGCAGTCGGCGCACGGGCAAGACGCGCCTGGCTACGCATCGACGTGGTAGTGGTCGGCCAGCGACAGTGGCTATGCACGCAGGTGGAGAATTTTTTTTAAATAATACATTTTTTTAAAAACAAATTTCAATTTTGGTACACGAATTTGAAAAATTACAAATTTAGCCTTCTGTTGGTACTTCAAGTGCCGATCTAGGCCAATTGACCCTAGATCGGCACTTGATCGGCCGATCTAGGCCGATCGACCTAGATCGGACGGAGTCCATGTCCTATCGGTGGTTCATTTGTCGATCTAGGCCGGTTCGGCCTAGATCGGCATACCATATGCTGATCTAGGCTAAGATGAACCAACCAACCCATCTAGCTCAGTTGGTAGAGCGCAAGGCTCTAAACCTTTCGGTCGTGGTTCGAGCCCCACGGGGAGCGAATTATTTTTATAAAATTTGCTAAGGAAGGTAATGTTATAAAAAAGATACAAAATCTACCTACCGTGGGACTTGAACTCACGACCTTAGGTCGTAAGAACGGTAATGTTATAAAAAAGATACAAAATCTACCCACCGTGGAACTCAAACTCACGACCTTAGGTCGTAAGAACCTCACACTCTGCCAAATAAGCTAGGCAGGTTGATTGAAAAATGTTACAAAACATTATAATTGGTTCATCCGGCGATTTAGACTGGTTTGTCACTAGTCGGCCTAGATCGGCACATGGTATGCTAATCTAGACCGAACCGGCCTAGATCAGCGGATGAACCACCGACAGGACATGGACGCCGTCCGATCTAGCCCGATCGGCCTAGATCGGACGATCAAGTGCCGATCTAGGGCTAATCGGCTTAGATCGGCACTTGAAGTGCCGACAGAAGGCCAACTTTGTAATTTTTTAAATTCGTGTACCAAAATTAAATTTTTTTAAAAAAATGTATTATTTAAAAAGAATTCTGCAAGTGGAAGCAGGCGCTAACTAGTAAGCTCCGCTGTCAGTCTCACAGGAACACGGTGGCTGGAGGAGAAGGCAACGAATGACTGACATTCCTCGCGTGATAACTTCTCCACCGAAGCTCCAATCAATATGAAATTTTGCTAGCAGCTATATCTAGACAGGAAGAAGTTAACCAATGATCGGATTTTCAAGGCGAGATATAGAGTTGCTAGAAATCAAAAGGGGGCTTTTGGTTTAGTCGCCATCACGGGGGACGATGGTGGAGCTACAACGACGATGGGGGATGTTTTTCATGGGATTGGGGGTACTAGTGAGCTATCCAAGAGAATCGATCAAGCTATGGTGGACTGTGCTAGGCTAGCGACGAGCACACGGGTTCGAGTTTTAGGGTTCCTTGTTGCTGGCGAGCTATGTCTGACGATAGGCCATGGAAACTACCGGAACATGGTATACTACATGCTAGGGAGCTACTACTACGAGGAATTGATAATCGGTGTACCTTAGTCAGAGTTCATGGTGAAACAGAGTACGGCAGGGCGAAAAAGGGATTCCAATGATGAGCGCATTCCAATGGGCTTCTCTACTAAAATGGGATCGCGGGGAAGTACTGAGCATGAATCTGGCCACATCTCGAGCAAAAATGTAAGGGAGAGGACAGGGAGGTACTCACCGAGTGAGGCGGGGCCCATTACGGTGAAATCCTGAAGAACACCCGGTGGATTCGGAGGTGATTGAGGGGGGATTTGGGGGCAATTGCCAACTATTGGGGCGAGAGGGGAAAGTGAGACACGCTCGGGAGTAGGGCAACGCTTATATAGGTGTTGACACTAGAAATTAGACCGGCACACCATCGGCGTGACAAACCAAGTGGCTAGGCTGACGGGCCACCGACAGAAGCTCAATGGGTGAAGATGGGCTACGCGTAATGTGGGATGATGCTTCACAATGTATATTGTTTACTTAGCGAATAATTAGAGACAGTTAAGATTCCGTGTTATCCACAGATAGCATGCTACATTGCTTGAGTTCGATCTCTAATCATGACAGGGATAGCCTATTTGGTAAACTAATTAGTCTATTCATGGCTTTCTTGGTTGGGTCCGAGACTATTATTAGATTGAGTAGGTTTACTAGTTATTGGTTCAATGCATTGATTCATCTTTCACGTTATATGCTTTATTGTTCGGATCTATGTATTGCCAATCACGTTGGTTGAGGAGCCATGGTGTATACCATGGGGATAATGAGTGATTGTCAACGGGGAAAGAAGACGTGAAGCATCAAGAAGGGAAGATGTGAAGGAATGGAGATGAAGAAGCCTCGACCGTGATGGAGTTCGCACGCGACTCAGGTACATGGACGGACGTCGGTCGGATAGAGGGGTCACGAAGACGTACCGATCCAATCCGGGTGCGCGGAGCTGAAGCGGTGAGGGAAATGGGATCCGTCGTGGTGTCGACCGGTGTGACTCAGGTACACGGACGTTCGATCGCTGGGCTGAAGAGCCGCGGGATCGGAACGGGTCCAATCCGGGTGCACGGTGCGAAGGCGGCGGACGCTTTGTCGATTTTGGCTCAAAATCGTCAATCTACC
>KE373112.1:94320-121314 GCA_000418225.1 Zizania latifolia | reverse complement strand
AGTGTTTGAGATTTTGCTTGTGTGCTTTTGGATTGGATGGTTTCTGAGTTGTCCATGTGTATGCACTCCAAGTGTTCGATTGTGTGTGCATAAGTGCTTTACGCGTATCTTTTTCCATAGAACGCTTGCTGCACTTATTGTTCCATTTTGATCAACACTTATTTCTATCGTGGACAATCTCTTTTGAAGACTTGGAGAAAATTTTCTGAGGCCCGGAACTTCCGGTATCACCCGGAACTTCCGATTTGACCTCTCGGGTTCCAGTTTTAATTGAACCGGAACTTCCGGTTACCATCGGAACTTCCGGTATCAATTGAAACTTCCGATTTGACCATTCTGTTTCTATTCCGGAACTTCCGGTAACACCCAGAACTTTCGGTTTGAGCTACTGTTTTCATAATTGGTTTTTATTCCACTGTATTTTTTGTTTGCGCCCATTCACCCCCCCCCCCTCTGGTCGTTAGTTTCGGTCCTACAATGGTCCAGTAGTTTAGCTTAGATCAAATCGTATGTTGATTGTTAACATGATGCTGCCTCGGTTGAGTCTGATCCATGGTGCTGGTAGAGACGTGTACGAGTTGATTTTGATTTAATCTATTGGTTCGACATACATCAGAGTTTTAGCCGATGGATTGCTTGTTTTCCTGTCGATCGATTCGATTACATTCATGGTAGTTCTAATACGAAGTCTTTACGCTGCATCGGTTTAGTTCCAACTATAAAAGATGACGTATTGGAATACTTGCGGTAAGCCGATTGGTAGGACACACGACGTTTTACTTGGTTATTACAATGCATGATGATCTCTACACGTACTATCAAAGCCAATGCCAATAGGCTATCACCAATAGCGTTAGGACATCTCATGTTTGTTTTCTTGTCAATTGTAGGGTTAAATTGACTAGCACACTCTGTACACCTCTAGGTTATTTAGGACCTGTACTGGAGCTAAGCAGACTCTCACAGGCCTTTGAATGTGAATGTGTAGAAAGCCCTTTGTGATTTTTGTGTCAACATGCTTTCTTGACACACCCGATGGGACACCATCACGAAGTTCAAGACAATTCCTTCTCATCAGTGTCATGATTGGGAAATCGAGAATGTCAACAATGCCATCATCCTAGTCACCATGGAGGCTCTGTCCGATAAGCAGAGGGAAGAAGTACAATAGACCATAGCAAATTTCCAGAAGCTGTGCTTGGAGTCCTTTAGTATGACTTGGCACGAGCCAATTCAGAAGAGCCAACTACTGATTCCATCTCTATAGGGGAATCAAGCAATCAGAGCCCGCAGAACCCAAGATCGTTCTAAGACATGGTCAACGAGGCAGTTAATCATGCACTTATTAACCAATCTGGCGTGTTAGTAAACACTCCACATGGGCTGATAAGAAGACGGTGGACGGATCTATCACTCAAGAACTACCCTAAGGACCGGTTTATCTTCCATGGAGGTCATCGGCACCTATCATTCTAAGTTCGGCTCCACTTATGACCACTCTTTTACCACCGGTCACGTATGGGCTGGAACGTAACACGATGCCAAGTTTGATACCACCAGCCTCGATACCTATGGGTGCGCAGCCACAAGCATACCAACCTCTAGCGAGTGCACATCTGCCAGGGTATCATCTAATGACTTACTATGGACCTCAATGTCATCAGATAGGTTTTGAAGGTATTCTGCCCTAGAATAATTATCAACATCGAGAGAGGGCAGCGACGCTGATATAGCATTATCCGGTGCCAAAAGAAGGTGATTTTGCCTTCAAGATCGTGGAAATTATGAGAGACTAGTTTGGACTCAAGCCAATGGAACAGAGTTATATGTGTCACCATCCGTAACCAGATTGGTTCGATAGAGTGCTGCTACCAAATAGGTACCGAGTTCTGGATTTCTCACAATTTTCTGGTCAAGATAACACTTCGAAAGTTGAGCACATCAGTTGTTTCCACGCGCAATGTAGAGAAGCATCGACTGAAGAAGCGCTATGGGTTAGATTTTTCCCGTTGTCCTTGTCAGGATCGGCTTTCACTTGGTTTTCTTCGCTCCCTCCAAATTCAATCAAGGGATGGGCCGATCTAGAGAAACAATTTCACAAGTATTTCTTTGCCGGTATTCAAGAGATGAAATTGATAGATTTAACAGCTATGAAGCAACGTCTTGATGAATCGATTCAAGAATATGTTCAATGCTTTAGGGATGTAAGGAGCCGATGTTATAGCCTCAACCTGACCGACACTCAGTTGGCTGAATTAGTATTCCAATGCCTTCTACCACCGATTAGAAAGAGGTTTTCCTCCCAAGAATTTGATAGTTTGGCGCACCTAGCACAAAGGATATCGGCACATGAAAGCCGATTTCAAGAAATACGTAAAGAGAAAACATAAAAGTGGGTAGCACAGGTGTAATTTTATGCATCAGAGTCAGAGCAAGAGGACTCCGATGGAGAGATCAGCCTTGTAAAATGGGCTAGATAAAAGAAGACAGTAACTTGTCCATGGATAAAAGCTGCCGAGAAGGAACAAAAGTATGACTTTAACATCAACAAGGCAGATAAGATTTTTGACTTGCTGCTAAAGGAGAAGCAGATCTAGCTCCCGCCAAATCATGTGATTCCATCAACAGAAGAATTGAAGAATAGAAAGTATTGCAAGTGGCACAATACGGGTTCCCATAATACAAATGAGTACAAAGTCATCCGTCAGTAGATCCAATCCACTATCGAGCAGGGGAGAATAAAGTTTGATAAAACAACAAAGTAGATGAAAACAGATGGCAATCTTTATCCGATGAACATGGTGCATGTCAGCTCAACAAAATTTCAAATTGAGGAGAGCTGAACTTTAAGACACCATATCAGAGCTCATCGGTGGTAAGAAAGGGAACAATGAGCCACGCCATATGGGTAGGATGAGAAAGCAGATCCACATTGGGAATGCACTTTCTTTCATTTATATTAGGAAAACAATATGAGACTCTTGTCTATTAAATATTGCCCAAAGTGCACCAAGAGGGTTTCCCAAGATGATGATAGTTCTGATGATCAGCACCCAAGGAAGCGGATTCCTATAAAAGATCAGTTAGGGTCACCTAAGCAAGGGCCAGAGATTGTTGATCATCGGTGTGTTCAGAATGAGGACAAGTGGCAAGGCAATCAGAGACCTGCTCAGAAGCCCCAATGGTGCCCAAAAGGATTAACATGGAGTCAGAAAAGAAGACTTCAGTGTCAGAGGCATCAGGAGCAGTTAGTAGGAGAGTACGAAGAATATCGGCAAACTAAGCACTGGGTCAGGAAGGAATGGTTCCCAAATTTGGCCCGAAAGTTCTGGCCTAAGCCCGGAACTTCCAAAAATAACATTCTGTATAGAATTTATTTTAGCCCAGAAATTCCGGTCCAACCGAAACTTTGGACCAGAACCTCCGATTCATCCAGAATCCTCCTATAGAGCATGCTCAGAACTTTCGGTCCAACCGGAACTTTTGGTTCGTCCAGAACTCGCTACCAGAGTGGGCCCAGAAGTTTCGATCCAACCAGAACTTCCGGTTCCTCTAGAACTTGTCTCTAGGGCATATTTCCATCAGGAGCAATGGAAATGTCGGGCGGCCATATAGTACAATAAGAAAACCAATTTTTAATTAGTAAATCAATTTTATAAAGAGAAACTCAAGGAAGTAAGAACATTTTGGTAATATATCGTGTGTGTATATATCTTAGGGCCAAGTTTGGCTCTAATACCACTTTTTTAACAACCCGTCCCAAAACGGAAATACCATCGAAACGGGACGAGCCGATACGTATCAAAGACGAACAAAATTCAAAAGAGAATTCGTTCCATTCGATAGTAATTCCATTGCAGACCTGGTTATTACATTACTTAAGTCTTACATAGCTGCTTTAGAAGGCATACCTCACAGCAGCATGCATTACAAAGATCAAGTGGATGCGAACATAACATAAGCATAAACTACTGACTAAATCATCTGCTTGGGGACTAGGCCCAAAATCCTAATCTATTGGGTCTTCATCAGCAACGCCTTCACCTCCATCTCCAAAGTTATCCTCATCTTCGGAAAGATTAGCAAACTCTGGGGTGGAGTAAAAATAAGTTTGAGTACTCGAGAGTACTCAGCAAGTCTTGGGAAGAAATATAAATGAAGGATACAAAGAGCAGCAATGGTTCTCAAAGGCATGCAATTTAAAACTTCTAAGTGCTTATACCCACGGATAAAGGTCTCAACCTCTAACCACTCCCACATATAGCAATATATTTCAATAGCTAGCCCAAATCCCACATTTTCACCATCCTGGGATTGCTTTGCAACAAATCCCATCATCTCAACCCAAGTCTAGTTTTATCGCTCAACTAGTTTTGACTCCTCACATCTCTCCTTATAAAGTCTTTCAACTTCCTGCTCCACACAAGAACGTTGCCAACCATAAAGGCTAGCCGTATACCCGAGGGTATACTCTAGTAACATCCCATCCCTCCTAATAATAGTTTAAAAACATGTAGAAACACTATGCAAGGGAAATCATCAAGACATGTGCCCATATCCATGGGCATGGCTGTTCGAACAGGTTTTACTCTAGCTAAAGGCGTACACTTTACCCTTGTGACTCAAACTCACTCTGCTACCCATGACGTAGAGGAGGTTCGGGACAAGGCCTTTTTTAAGTCGACCTAGGATACCCCACTACCATCTAGACAGGTCCTCGACCAAGGATCAGAAAGCCATGCTTCCTTCTTCTTCCTTGAAATCCCGTGGGTGCTCCACTTCTAACTTCTCAAACTCAACCACTGGTCTCAGCCATGAATCTCAAGCCCGTTAGGGACTTTGTAAGTGAAACCTCGAGCCACCCCGGTGATTCCATATCTATCGGCAGTCAGACTATCCTCCACTCACTAAGTACTAGTCTAGGGACACCTCTCACATACCCGCATGGTTACACAAAGATGTGCTCATGCTATTTCCTAGGGAATTGGTCCTTAACATTGAGTGCAATCACACCCTAAAGCGACAACCACACTTAATGACTTTGCAATATAAACAATCACATTTCAACACAACACATTTACAAAATCAACGCCATGTCCCATCTGCATCTAGTCGTCATGTTTTAGTATGAGTGTGTAAGTGTGTGTAGTGCACCCAAATTACAAGGAATGTACTAAAAGCAATTAAAAGAATAAATTAAAACAATGGATGTAATGATAAATCTCAAATCGATAAAGGGATACAAGGTATTCAACAACAAGGAGGCTAAGTAGTCATAATTGCTCAATAAATTGACTATTAGTGTACGTGAGTGCGCAACCTAATCATGCAAATATAAGTTTTAAACATTTCAAGTATTTCATAGGAGCAAGTATGTTCAAAGGAAGACTTGCCTTTTGATAGGTCAAAGTTCGGGTCTTCAGCTAGGCAGTCTTGAGAAACGTCAGCGTTAGTAGCTGTACCACAATAAGCACACAATAAAAAAAAGCAAATAAGAGAGATTACAAGTTTATTTTAAATAGTGCCAAAATAAACTTAGGATCTTTAGAAAAAATTTAGGTTCTAGAATGGAGTCATTTGGATCTAGAATGGATTTTCTAGGATTTTCTAAAGTTTATTCTATTTTCTAAAAACAGAAGAGGTTACTATTTAAATGGGCCAGCCAGGGTTTTATTTCCAAGAAAGGAACTGTGCAACTGGGATGGTTCAGCTAGCCTAGCCAGCCTGGCCGCAATGCGCAGAGCGCGCGCATGTGGGCTGGTGCTGTGGCCCAGCAGAGTCGGCGCGGTGCACATGACCCGGTCCTGAGGTGCCATGGCTGACCTGCGGGGGCTAGCAGCTAGCGGCTCAGCACGCCAGTGCAGCGCACGCCCGGTGCGGCCACGTGGCTAACCAGCGGGACCGACGCACCAGTGGCGTGGCGCTAAGATTGGCGCGCGCAATTGGCTTGGCTGAGAGGCGGGTCCTGTCCATCAGTGGCTCGGGATGGCTACCCGCAGGGCACGGTTCACTGACTAGTGGGGTCCACACGGCAGTGAAATAAAGCAGAGCAAAGTTATCGACCGGAGGTTGAAGGAGATTGATGGCTGAAATTTCCCTGGCACATATCTTCTTCGATTCTACTCTGTTTGCCACAAAATTTTAACAGTAGATTTAAGAGACTATGATGAACGTATCATACGGTCGGATTTTCAAATCGAGCCATGGTTTCTCAAAAAATCAGAAGGGGCAGAACTTGAGATGGCTCCGGCGATGAACAGAGGTACAATTCACCAGAGTGGGGTCCCTAGGAATTGGTCTGAGGACTCCGATCGATGAAAGGGGGTTCGGTTTGGCCTAGTGATGGGAGACCCGAACCGTGTTGATCGGTTCTCGCCGCTAGCATGTTCCTATGTACTTTTAAACATGCTAGTGCATGTAACGTGAATAACATCACTTGAGTATGCTATTGATACAAGGAATCGACCTAGGATTATACCTTGGTGCGGTTCGGTTGGAGGTGGTGCACGGCGGCGTCAACCCGAGCTCTGGCAAGAGGCTGCGGAAAATGGAGTCGGTGGTTCACCGAGGACATAGTTATGGTATACTCGCATGGAGAAAGGAGACATAGAGGAAAAATGAAGACTCACCAGTGTCGGCGGAGTGGCGTCGCTTCCTTGGTGGTGCTAGGGTTTTGGTGAAGGCGGTTGGGTATGGAGCTATGGAGAGGACGACGGTATAAATAGAAGCAGAGGATGGTTCGGGAAGGGGGGCTGGCGACAGCTCTTGGCGTGGCGCGGTGACATGGTGACGTCCGGGAGTGGTTGGCACAGGTGAGCTTGACTGGTCAAGGTTTGGCGGGATGTGGAGACCGGCAGGTCACGCATATGGCGTGATGGCTCAGCACGGGAAGTCCGGCACGAAGGGAGTTGGTGGCGCAGTGGCGTGGTCCCGGCGCGACGTGCTGGCGCAGGCAGCGTGGCGCGTGGGGCGTAGGCGGAATGGCACGCTGGGCACAGGCAGCGTGGCATGTGGGTGGCACACTGGCACGGGCGACATGGTCCCAGTGTGAGGCGCACCGGTGTGGGAGGCACGGGCAGCACGACGCGCTGGCGCGGCATAGGCACGGTGAGCTGGCACAGGCGGCGCGGCGCAGATGGCATGGCCAGCCAGGTGTTAGGTGCAGCCGGCACGATGCGGCCAGCCCAAATGGATGCAGCGCCCACAGAAAAAGCAAAAGAAGAAAGGAAAAGGCAAAGAAAGAAAGGCTGCATGTTTTGAGTGAAAGAAAAGGGGAGTTTGAATTTGGATTTTGAATTTGAAAAGGAAAAAGTAATTTTCGGATTGACCAATGAGTTCCTTGAGAAGGAAAACAGGTTACTTTGTATGGTGTTTGAGGTATATACAGGTATACGTACATACGTATATATGTATATATTCATATACGATTCGATAGAAGGTAAATTTGAATTTGCTGTTTGGAAAATGAATGGTTGAGATTGAAATAGTCAAAATTTCGAAATTTGAATTAGATGATTGGATTAGAAAGAATAAGTGGTTGGATGGTGAATAGTGTTTTCGTATTCGGAATAGTGTTTTCAACTTAGAATTTGCGTCGGAAATTGATTTGGATGAGAAAGGAATTTTTTTATGGCTTGAAATAGTTTTTGTCGGATGGTGAATAGTAATTACTATTACCATCGAATCAATTTTTATTTTGGCACTTTGGTTCAAACCAAAATTTCAAACTTAGTCTCAGTTTCAAATATGTTTTTGAATTTACTCAGAAAAACATGTTTTACAGCATACTTCTTCCTCCTAGAACAGAGCTCGTTTGCCATTACTTAGGGCGAAGACTTTTTGTGGTTTGGTGCGGGCATAGTCGGACTCAGGATAGGAGTCATAGTCGGGTCCAATGTTCGAGTCGTGGCCAAACTAGTTGATTAAACCCAACTTAGCGCAAGTTGGAGGTGTCGGGGTCAAGCACTTGGTGTTGTCAGTGATGAAGTCAAGGTCACCAAACCAAAAGATAACTCATGGAAGTATGGCAAGTGACGTCACAAGCTGATCAACAAAGTTCTTGGAATGGATGACACTGGCGATTGAGGAAGCCATCTCGATTTGTATGTTTTATTTCGTGAAGCCCTTATCTAACACACCAATTGTCGATAGAATATACGATGAATAATAGAAACATGATTGCTTGTCTACCGCAGATGATGGTACATAGAGATTATACATGTTTTAACGCTTTCGAGGAGAGTAAGATATTACATCCAATTCTTATATCAATATGGTGTAGTCGCTGAGTAGGCTAGGGAATTAGATTATAAGACTTAATTACTTGATGTCTAATGACTTAGATCTATCTATCTTAAGAGTCGATCTAATTTCATAGTGAAAAAAATTCCCTGCAGCATGCCTCGCCTGCAGCGTGAAAAAAATGTCTAATGCATTGGACGACTCGCCTGAAGTCCCGCTACGTCAGCTTTGGCTTGCATTTGCTGCGTCAGTTTCGGCTTGCATTCGCTAGACGTGCTGGTTTCTTCGGCTCGGCTTGCTGCGTCGCATTTATCATTTGAAATGTCATGTTCTTGCAGCAAAGATGACATCAACTCGTCGTCTGATTCTCTATTAGATAGACAGTATACAAGCCACTATAGTGCAGATTCAGATCAGAAACCAACCTGCAGATCTAGTGAAAAAAAAGTTCAAGTCTTCAGAAAACAATAATAAGAACCATAGAACTAGACGTTCCTCTCAGAATCAGAAGTCAATAGCGCCTGGTCTTCATAAGCAAGAAGGGTCTCCAGGAGTCTCTGGATCCTGGGACGGTGAGCTCCTCCTATGGGACCTCTCCACTGGCCTCACCACCCGTCGCTTCGTTGGCCACAGCAAGGACGTCCTCTCAGTCACCTTCTCCGCAGACAACCGCCAGATCGTCTCCGCATCCCGTGACAACACTATCAAGCTCTGGAACACCATCGTGAGTGCAAGTTGTTCGAGCCAAATCACTCAACTCCCTTTGTTTCCTTTGTAGAGACCACAAACTGATCTCTCTCTAGGAATTACTCACTAATTCCGGTGTTTCTCACAAGACACATGAAAGTAGAAGGCACAAGAATTTTGGTGACGCTTAGACTTGCGTCGTTTTCTTCTCATTGATCATCTCTAATGAAATGATGCAGTACATATATAGATACTTCAGCAGGGAGCTGAGAGACCCACTACTCTGTCTATTTTATTGCTCCAACAAGCATGCACCAACAGACCAAACGTGCAGTGGCGGAACCAGGATCTCTCGAAGCCTGGGGCTCAAACCAAAGACTAAATCTATCCCACGTAATATCACAAGCCATCAATTCATCTGACAAAACTTTCATGTAGTAGGCAACTTCAAACTTTTTAGCTATCGTAGTCATTATGTATAGTAGCCATTATGTATAGCTTTATCTAACCAACTCAGATGAACTACTACTAGATCCATGTAATATCATATTGACTATCGAGTCCATCATATATGTGATATAGAGATTGTAAGGCATGGAAACAATTTTATCTGATTTTATCTGGTTGCCTTCAAGTTCTTCTGAAGAAAAAGGCTAACAGATGTTCTGTAGACCCTTGCTTTTAAGCATATGTTGCACTGTTCTTGTCCCCACTTCCTAGCCATTACAAACCAACTAAATTGTCTTCACGACTAGCTTCATACATTTTTATAGTTTATACTCAAAATTAGTTAGCTTCACGTTGTTAGTTCTCCTTTCGAATCAAAAAGCAATTTCCAACATCTAAAACAAAGTATGACATGATCAAATTGACTGAACGATGCAAGCTGAACAGATTAAATATGAAGGATACAATGTTCAAACAGGTATATACCTCAACGAAGTTACCAGATTTATGATCTTTTTCTGGTCTGACCGGCATTGTTTTACAAGTTCTGTGATAATTTCATCATTTACAGCCTACATGATCAAAATGGTTTTTAGCGTGAGAGAAATCAAAAAATCACTTCAAGTACTCTTGAAGACCACGAAATTAATTGCAGGTTACAAGCTAACCAGTGCAGTCAAGTATTCTGCAGTAACATACTGAAAAAACACTAACATTGGTCTTCGAATTAGCAGATCAAGATTGAATCTTCAGCACACATTGACATCCAGATCTGCTCATCGAACAACAAAAGCATTGGATCGGGACAACACTACAACAGGAAACTCGTCGCCATTGCAAATCCATTCTCAACAGAGAAAAGGAGTGAGAGAGGGGGAGAGGGCATGAAAAACATACAACGAATGGAACACACGGGCGCGGGATCAGGGGTCACACGGGCGCTGGCCGGCGTGGCGCGGGCGCTGGCCGGGGGCGGATTGGGCCGTAGGCGCTGGCCGAAGGAGAGGGAGGCAGAAGCGCCGGGCGCTGGAGCTGGCCGAAGGAGCGGGCGGCGGAGGCGCGGAGGCGGTCAGGCGGCGGAGCTCTGATGTGGGTGTGGGGCGGCGGGGCTGGGAAGCTGCTCTGTTGCTTGGTAGGGTTGTATTGGTGGGAAGGCTTGTTACGCGGTGGGCCTGGGCAGGCTGGGAGGAATGAGGTGCAGCCCCAGCTTCAGGCGGCCCAAGAGTGGGGCTGGCCGTTTAATATATATATATTTTTCAGAAAAATTTATAGGTATTATAAGGTAAAAAATTTTCTAGGCCTGGGGCTGAAGCTCAAGCTGCCCTAGGCCAGTTCCGCCCCTGCAAACGTGCATACATGAGCACCTACATGCAAGCTAACAGCCAGAACGTGCACATTATGCCACTAATTATGCTAATTAACTCCTAAACCAATGCACAGCCTTTGCACCATTACAATATATCTCACACACACATACATATTTTGCCGTCTCACACAGCACTTCTGCCTCTCACACATAACAATTATTCAATTTCAAAACTAATCCTAAGGGTAGTGACAAAGAATAAACGCCGATGACCAACGCAGCAACTTTTGCACCATTGTCGACGTGAACATCCAATTCGCCTCTTGCATACTTCTAAGTCCTTTTTAGTCCCTGTAACAATTTACAAGTATGAATCATTGATCCGGTATCAAATACACATGAATTATTTGGACGAGTAGCAAGATAAATTTTAATAACATTTATATCTGAAGTGGAGGTTACATTTCTCTTCTTTTTCTTGAGTTCTTCCAAGTATAACTTGCAATTCCTCCGTCAATGGCCAGGCTTATGGCAATAGTGGCAAGTGTCAGAGTTAGCAGAGCCCGACTTAGACTTTCCAGCCAGATTAGGCTTAGAGCTCGAGATCGCATCTGAAGCTTTAGCCTTTCACTTACGCTTTCTCTTCTTAATTTCCTTTTGAACCATCATCACATGACTAGGATTTTTCTTAAGGCCTTCATCGGCTGTCTTGAGTATCCTATGCAATTCAGCCATACTTTTTTCATGTCATTCATATGAAAATTCAGAATGAACGGCTCGAAGCTCGCAAGGAGTGACTGGAGAATCACATCTATAGCAAAATCTTTATCAAGAACTGACCCAAGTTTTTTTAGGTTCTCAATGTAACCAATCATCTTGATCACATGAGGATTTACTGGACTGCCTTCCGCCAACCTGCACACAAACAAGGACTTTGAGACATTATACCTCTCAATCCGTGCTTGGTTCTCAAATATGCCTTTGAGTCCCACGATCATATCGTAGGCATCCCTGTCCTCATATTGCTTCTGAAGCTCATAGGACATGCAGGCAAGCATGAGACAGCTGACATCAACTGAATCATTGGCGTGCTTCTCATAAGCCCGCCTATCAGCAAGTGGTGTATCATCCTTTGGTTCATCAGGGTGGGGTTCCTCTAGAACATTATCATTTTTCTTCTGCTTGAGAACGATTCTCAAATTCCTGTACCAGTTTATAAAATTTGTTCTAAACAATTTCTTCCTTTCAAGGATGGATCTCAGATTAAAAACGGAAGTGTTCTTTGCAGTAGGTGCCATGATCTACAACAACAATGCAAGGTTCAGCACTATGCTATGCTAATCTTCTATCAAATAAAAGATGTATCACAATTTGAAAAATTGTCGCTTTTCCTCTGACGACACATTGTGGGACAAGATCCATATTTATCTAACTCCTAGTGAGCTTTGGCATCACTGCTAGAAGATTAGTGACATAGAAAAGCAACACTTGCTAATCACATCATATATAACTCTTGTTCGTTGGGGTAGCATCCAATGCCCGACTCCCAACTCCATGCCCCAAAGCCCAAAACCATTTTGACAGCTTTGTTAAGCAAACCAATACTATGCATGTGGTTATCCGACATCCATTCTAACTGGTTAAGATAAAAGAAGGCACCCTGCTTTGGCAGACCCACATACAATGATCAGAACCTTTATAGGTATAGCTATTGGAAAGGGCATTAAAGTTCTTAATTTTCTAAGAGAAACTATTCTAATATGGTAACGATGCCTATCGCACATGGAAACATGAAAGAATAGTATGACAGGATCATAAGTAAACATCACATGCAATCATATTAGCTGTGACATAGTATGGCCCTTTCACATGACGATCTCTATCTCCATGGTTCTGTCCTTCGGGTCATCACGCTTTAAGCCTCTAAGAACTTGCATCAGTCTATTACATCAAATAGCACTATACTAATCACATGAGCAGAAGCATCACATGTCGACACGCAGGTCGTACAACATTTGAACAGTCTTATGCTGCAATTAACCATGACACATAGGCCATGAAAATTACAAGCGAGCATCATATACTTCACAAGACCATACCAGTCACAACATTCTCTATAAAAACGAGTTAGGCGGATTCTATACATAACTGAAAATAGACCCGGAACTTCCAGAACTTCTGACTCAGGGCTAGAACTTCTGAAATCAACCTTCTGACTCGGATTTAATTTGGCCCGGAACTTCCGAGTCACACCCGGAACTTCCGAAAATAACCTTCTGTATCGAATTTATTTCTGTCCAGAACTTCTGGTCCAACCGGAACTTCTGGACCCGGAACTTCCGGTTCAACTGGAACTTCCAAAAATAACAACATGTTTCAAAGTTTATATCGGCCCGTAACTTTCGGTCCAACCGAAACTTCCGAAAAATCTGACGCAAAAATAATAGATCCAATCTATTTCTACCATATATCACCTATATGTGATCGACACTATGCACGTAGTCTCTGATACCACTGTTGGGTTATGGGGAGGCTACGCTAGCTTTAATTTCAAAAAATTCACCCCGTTAGCTTAGGAACCATGCGTGTAATGGGATCATGGATCGTTACCTCTAGCCTCCAGATGCGCTTGGGCAGTGGAAGTAGAGTCGATGAAGCGCGTTCTCGATCAGCTCCTCTCGGCTCCGTCCGTTCATCGGTGGCAAAGTCGATGTAGTCCGGCGATCTTCACGAGTAGATCAGCACTGCAGTAGCAACGATGCCTCTATGGTATCCACACGTACAAAGACGGGATCACCTCTCGCTGGTATGCTAGTACCACGCGGGAGATCAGGGAGATCGATCACAACGATTGTGATCA
Organism: Zizania latifolia; assembly: GCA_000418225.1. Taxonomy (NCBI): domain Eukaryota; kingdom Viridiplantae; phylum Streptophyta; class Magnoliopsida; order Poales; family Poaceae; genus Zizania; species Zizania latifolia. Next base: position 107,773 of record KE373112.1, on the reverse strand, counting down.
AGGAGAGATGAGAGGTGGCATCTAGGGTTCGAAACCGGCAGCAACAGCGGCATTTTCGTCTTAGCCCCACCTCTCCTTATATAGCGCCCTCTCATGGGTCTTTAATCAGTATTAAAACCCAACAGATCTAATCTGTTCGTCTGGACCCGGAACTTCCGGTCCTAACCAGAACTTCTGAAGATAACATTTTGTATCAAATTTATTTCTGCTCGAAACTTCCGGTCTAACCGGAACTTCTGGCTCCTCCAGAAACCGAAGCTGAAGCTGGGGCTGGCTCGAAACTTCTGGTCTAACCGGAACTTTTGGATGCTCCAGAACCCAGAACTTTCGGCCTCAGGCCAGAACTTTGGGTTCCCCCAGAATTCTCTTATGCATATTTCCATCACCCACTACTCTGCCTATTTTATTGCTCCACCAAGCATGCACCAATAGATCAAACGTGCATGCATAAGCGCCTACATGCAAGCTAACAGCCAGAACGTGCACCTATGCATTATGCCACTAATTATGCTAATTAACTCCTAAACCAATGCATAGCCTTTGCGCCATTACAATATATCTCACACACGCATACACATTTTGCCGTCTCACACAGCACTTCGGCCTCTCACCATGTGTACACGATCTAGCTCAAATCACTAGCCACGTCTCACACATTCAGCTGTGTTTTGATCTATTGCTTTCACATATTGATCGTGCAAACTCTATGCATCTTAATCACTATGTGCATGCACTAGCCTATCAACTTATTCATGCAACACACATGCAACAAGATTAACCCAACAACCACCTCCTTAAACATGTTGCATTATAGTAGTGTTGGTTCGTCATCGCTTGATGCCGTTGCTAGAAGTGATTGCTCCATCTTCTTCTTCTTCTCAAGGCACTCAAATGCAAAGTATCCCAATTCTTGGCAATGATAACACACATCACCTTGGATTTATCAAATCTTTTGCCATGGTTGCGACCTCCACCACCACTTGAGCCACCCATGCTGAGAAGCAGCTGCTCTTCATTCCGTTGATCACGCTTGTGTATCCTCTCCTCGTACGCCTTGAGACGGCCAATCGCCTCATCAAATGGCATGGTATCTAAATCAAAGAATTGCTCAATTGCAGCGATCACCTGCAAGAACTTGTCAGGCATAGAATCAAGTAGTTTCTTAACTTGTTCATCATCCTCCATGGTAACACCGAGATCACTCATCTTATTCACCAGGCCACTGATCTTTCCAGCGAACTCATCAATTGACTTGGTTTCCTTCATGTGCAGCATCTTGAATTCACTCTTCAAAGTCTGCACTTGTGCCTTCTTCACTCGATCAACACCGAGAAACCTTGTCTTTAGGCTTTCCCAAGTCTCTTTCGTTGTCTTCTTCTTGGCGATTTGCTGGAGCACATCATCAGGGATGGCCCCAAAAAGACATGCCAATGCTGTTCTATCCTTCTTCATCTCCACGTCAGCACCATCCGTGGGCTCGATGGCTTACTAAATGCCTTGCGCCTGCATGTTCGCTTCCATCTTGATCACCCAGGTGGAGTAGTTGGTGAAGGTGAGCATCAGATATGGAAGCGATACTCCATTCTCCTTCAACGATCGTGATGTCGAGTGCTCAACGATGGACATCTTGTTGAAGCGAAGAATCTTTGGCTCTGATACTAATTGTTAGCGCCGAATCACTCAACTCCCTTTATAGAGACCACTCACTGATCTCTCTCTAAGAATTACTCACTAATTCCCTATACTAAGTGTTTCTCACAGGACACATGAAAGTAGAAGCCACAAGAATTTTGATGACGCTCAGACTTGCGTTGTTTTCTTCACATTGATCATCTCTAATAAAATGATGCAGTACATATATAGATTCTTCAGCAGGGAGCTGAGATACCCACTACTCTGCTTATTTTATTGCTCCACCAAGCATGCACCAATAGACCAAATGTGCATGCATGAGCACCTACATGCAAGCTAACAGCCAGAACGTGCACCTATGCATTATGCCACTAATTATGCTAATTAACTCCTAAACCAATACATAGCCTTTGCACCATTACAATATATCTCACACACACATACACATTTTGCTGTCTCACACAGCACTTCGGCCTCTCGCCATGTGTACATGATCTAGCTCAAATCACTAGCCATGTCTCACACGTTCATCTGTGTTTTGATCTATCGCTTTCACATATTGCTCGTGCAAACTCTATGGACCTTAATCACTATATGCATGCACTAGCCTATCAACTTATTCATACAACACACATGCAACAAGATTAACCCAACACAAGTACACCATTGGAGGTGATCACGGCACCGACAAGGGCCACCAGCCACACCGGTTGGTCTCCTCCGTCAGATACTCTCCCAACCCCCTCAACCCCACCATTCGATACAATGATTTGCACACAAAAAACTCGTGGAGTTAAAAAGAAAAACCATAGTGACCCAGACGGTCCTATTCCAAACTATCCAGGAATAAATACATGGTGTCTTATAAACCACCACTACATGTTTACAACAGCAGCAGCAGTTGACAACTTTTTTTGAGATGATCAAGTTACAACTTTGGCATGAATAACAATAAACACAACACTTGTCAGGTGCTAACAGGAATCGCAAAAATTTTCAGAGTTCAGCTTGTAAATGTAAAGCACAGATCCAAATAACCTGAACCTTGGCATGAATGCAGATCCAAGCTATAAACAATCTGTAAAATTCCCAACCAAATCACACATTGTTTGGTCCCTAAAGAGGTCATCTGACAAAGATCACACATTGTTGAATATGCTGCAACAAAACGTGATGTTCCTCTGTGTTCTGACCAATCCTCACTCCAACTATACAGATGAAAAGTCAACAAATGAAAAACACACTGAAAATTTAAGCTCATCTGACAAAAAAAAACATCCAATCATGAATTTGATGAAGGTCATGTTGGAGTACTCAGACTAGTGTGGCACTGAATCTCCTTATTTCTTCTCCTCTTCCACGTGTTTCTGTGTGTGTGTGCAGGCTGCCATTCTACTTGGTATTCACAGAAGCAGCTGAAGTAGCCTCACTCTTGCTCTTGGCTTACTCATGTATACTAATGTCCTGGTATAAAGAGCATTTATAGCATAAAATTAAACAAGAGAACATGAATGTACCATCAATTCATCAAGACTATATATATGTCCATTCAAGAAACCCATGCCGACTACAAAATAGTTCATACATGTACACTACTACTGCTTCCACTGCAACAAAATAGTACATTCAACTGTTCAAGCAATCAGCCGTCATTTCTTCTGACACTGTAAGCTAAATAACTCCTTGTTATCATTCAATTTGATTCCGACGAACTAAATGCGACCTAGAGGCTAGAGTCCAACTGTCACGAGCGTTGTATAGCGGAACGTGTGGAAGGGAGCAGAGGGCGTATCCGTGGCTGACGGGAGAACGAGGGTGCGGTGTCCCTTGTCTCCCCAGCGCCGTGACGGGTTACGCGAAGGAAGAACACGCAGCCGGAGGCGCAGGCAGCAGAGCCGGCGCCTAGGGCTGGTGGGCAGGGCTAGGGTTTGGACTCAATTCTAGTTTATTTCTTGCTTGCCTAATTACAAACTATGGACCCCTTTATATAGAGCAGGGGTCCTTTATTTCTAAATCCTACTCTAATTGCAACCGGAAGAGTAAACTAACAAGACTCCTTTAAATAACCTAGACTATTACTTATGGGCTGGGCCTGGGCCTGTGTGACAGCCCTGCGCCGGCTGTAGGTGCGGCCCCCACATGACATCTGCCCCTCCCTCGAGAAGCATCTCGTCCTCGAGCTGGAACGAGGGAAACATCTTGACGAATTCTTCGTGAGAAACCCATGTAGCCTCTGATACTGGCATATTCTCCCATTGTACTAGCAGCTCCAAATGATCCCTGGCTTTACGAGACTTCAAGATTTTTGCTGGTTGTTGACAAGCACGGCCATGATGGATAGGCGGTAGTTCTGGCGGAGTCGACAGCGGGGTACCTACAAAGGGCTTTAGGAGTCCGACATGGAAGACATCATGAATACAGGAGGTAGTTGGCAACTGAAGCTTGTACGCGACGTCGCCGACACGCTGAAGTACTTGAAAGGGCCTGAAATATTTGGGCCCAAGCTTGCTACGCCCATGATGAGATAGCGTGGTTGTTGGCCGGTGAAGCAGACGCAACCATACCCAATCCCCCACGACGAACTCCACTTCCCGATGGTCATTGTCATAGTGCTACTTGTAGTGCTGCTGGGATTGCTCCAATTTGTCTTGAATCTCCGCGATGAACTCGTCTCGTTCATGGAGTAAGTGGTCTACCGCCGGGAGCTGGGCTGTCCCATGATCCACCCGGTGCAGGCTGGGTGGTGCACGCCCATAGACTACCTGGAATGGCAATGTCTTAATGGCTGTCTGGAATGAAGTGTTGTAGGCAAATTCAACCCAAGTCAGCCATCGAAGCCACTGTCGAGGACGATCACCAGTCAGACAACACAAATACATGATGATGATCTTGTCTACCACTTCTGACTGACCATCGGACTGCGGATGATATGCTGAACTGAGATGTAGCTTGACCCCGGTCAGGCGAAATAGCTCGGTCCAGAAATTGCTAGTGAACACCGGGTCATGGTCACTGACTATCGAGGCCGGGATCCCATGAATCCTAACAATGTCCGAGAAGAAGGCGTTGGCGACCGAAACTGTTGAGTATGGGTAGCTCAGGGGAATGAAATGCGCCATCTTGGAGAAACGATCCACCACCGTGAGTATGACTGATTTGCCATGAAGCTTCGACAAACCCTCAACGAAATCCATGGAGATATTGGACCAAACGGACGATGGCACCCGCAGGGGCTACAAGAGACTAGTCGGATGTAGGTGTTCTTCCTTGTTTCGCTGGCATACCTCGCAAGCCCGGACAAAATCCTACATTGTGGTACGAGCGTTGGGAACGTGGAAATCAGCCTGAAGTCGATGTAGCATTTTCTGAACACCTTCATGGCCGACGTCGTGGGCCGCATGCAGTATGGTCGGCAATGTTGGTGATGAAGCCGGCACATAGACACGACCGCGAAAAGTGATCATACCGTCAGTGATCGCCCATGGACTTGGCAACTTGCCGTCAGTGATGCGGGCGTGTAAAGTCTGAATCTTGCTGTCCTAGCTGAACTCTTTCCGCAGCGTGTCGTAGAGATCGAACGGGCAGTCGAGATGGCAAAAACTTCGACGGTCAAGTCACCAGTGGCATGCTGTGCCTCCGTGTCACGACGCGATAAGGCATCAGCCACGACGTTAGAACAGCCCGGTTTGTACTCCACCTCGAAGTAGAATCCGAGTAATTTGCTTACCCAATGGTGCTGCGGGATCATGGACAGACGCTGATCGAGGAGGTACTTCAAGCTGTAGTGATCTGTGCGGACGACGAAGGGACAACCCCACAGATATGGTCGCCAATGGCGAATTGCCTGCACTAGCCCAATCAGCTCCCGTTCATATACTGCAAGGACGGCGTGACGAGGGGGGATTGGCCGACTGAAATAAGCGATTGCGCCAGTGCCTTAGTGAAGAACTCCCCCAATGCCATAGCCCGACACGTCACACTCGATGACAAATGGCTTGGTGAAGTCGGGCAGTTGTAGGACTGGTGCTGCGGTGAGGGCCTCTTTCAGGTGATTGAAAGCTGTCGTGGCCTCGTCTGACCAGGAGAACGCATCCTTCCGGAGAAGCCTAGTGAGCAGGACTGCCAGCTTGCCGAACCCTTTGATGAATTTGCAATAGTAGCCCGCGAGGCTGAGGAAGCCACATACTGCGTGGGCCGAGCGGGGCAGCGGCCACGCGCGCACGGACTGGACCTTCTGATCACCCATGGTGACACCATCGGCTGAGACGACATGACCGAGGTAGGACACCGTCGTGGTGCTGAAGGAGCACTTGGAGCGCTTGACGAAGAGCCAATGTCGTCGAACTGTGGCCATCACTATGCGCAGGTACCGAAGGTGGTCCGACCACAACGGACTGTAGACAAGGATGTCGTCGAAGAAGACCAGCACAAAACGGCGGAGGTAGTCTCGTAATGCCTCGTTCATTAGAGCCTGAAAAGTTGCTGGAGCGTTCGTGAGACTAAAGGGCATGAAAAGTTCGTGAGACCAAAGGGCATGACCAGCACAATTCTAGTTTATTTCTTGCTTGCCTAATTACAAACTATGGACCCCTTTATATAGAGCAGTAGTCCCTTTATTTCTAAATCCTACTCTAATTGCAACTGGAAGAGTAAACTAACAAGACTCCTTTAAATAACTTAGACTATTACTTATGGGCCATGTGGGGCCGCCACGGGCTGGGCTGCCACGAGCTGGCCTGGGCCTATGTGACAGCCCTCCGCCGGCCGTAGGTGCGGCCCCACATGACACCAACACTATTTGTTTGAAACAATAAAACATTACATATTGTTTTTTCTTCAGAAAATAGCACATAAGATGACATGAAGAAGAATAGATTCAGAAATATTATGCAACTACAGATTAACTTGAAATGGGAACAACAGCGAAAGTACAAAATCAATCAACAAAATAATATATGTTGCGTGTTGATTAAAATTCATGTACTAGCCAAATTTATGTAATGTAAGTCTTATGTTGCTTGCCGCACTACCTTGTTAGCTCCTTGTTCTCATGGTCACTCCACATGAGACTGTATATCTTGTATTCAACCGTCGTCGGAGGGAGAGCAGACTGTGGAGCCCTCCTGCTTTGCCAGCAGCGTTGAGTGAATTCAGCTCATCGCAGTGCAAGATAAGCAGCTCCTGTATTTGGAGAAAACTATCAAGTATACCTTGAAACCAGTTTTTTTCCTTTTCTGAAGCAATAAACCGGCTGTTGCCTTTGTTATCCTCCAATATGATTTACGTGCAGTACCGCCAACCGATGGAATCCAATTCTGAATGTCTAAAACAACAGAGCTTCTTGTATGATTTATTCACAGAAGAGAATATAGAGTAGACATTTTTTATCAGAAAGACAGAAACTTTCAAAGGAGACTTATTCTACCATAAATCTTTAACTTGTTATTGTCAATAAAGTAGACATCTAAATCTATTTTTTTATCTGTATATAGTTGTTGCAGCCAACTCAGGTGGCTATCAAGTGAAACTAAAAGGCTAGGAACTCAGATTGATCTACATCCCCAATTCTTCCTTGTTGATGTCCGGCCCACGTGCAAACTCCCTGAGGTGCGAAACATTGCGAGAGATTATCCCTTTATTTATAGGGAGAATAAAGAGTACTTAATGACAAATAGTGTCTGTGTTTATGAAAGGACACATTGAAAAGGATGTTTATCCACAATAGTTTTCTTTTCTGAAGTAGTAAATCATATGTTCAAATTTGATTCAAAGGCACTACAGGCAACAACTGATGGAATCGAATGCTGAATTTTTGAAACAATAAAATATTGTATATTACTTATTCAGAGAGGATATATAATAAAAATCAGCAGCAATTTAAGATGTATTTTTATGTCATTATCAGACCAAAATAATAAGGGGAAATTGCTATAAGACACTAAAAATATGGACTTTGCTGGAGGATATACAAAAGATGTGGCTTTGCTGAAAGATACAAGAAGTTTGTGGTAATTTGTTGATAGACACCGTACCCATTATTTTATCATTTCTGGCTATTTTGAAGAGAAAATTGTCGAAATGACTGAAATACCCATAAGACCCAAGTCAGACCACAACAGCCACCTCAATGGCTGCCACAACCGTCAATGTCATGGTTGTCGTCGCCACAGCTGTTGTAGCCATTGTTGCAGTACGTCGTCATCCAGGCAAACTTGGGTCAGGGGGTATTTTGGTCATGTCGACAAGTTTCTCTCTATAAATTAGCCAAAAATAATAAAATAATATGTGTGGTGTTCATTAGCAAATTACCAAGAAATTTCAGTACTTTCCAGCAAAAGCCACATCTCTAGTGTGTCCTTCAACAAAGATCTCATTTTTGAGTGTCCTATAGTAAATTTTCCGAAGAATAAAATTGATAAAACTATAGTGAAAGTCCTGAAGAGCTGGAAAATTGCATAGTAGCATCAAAACTTTTTGTTTATAACAGATAAAGAGGAACCTAAATCTAAAAGCATCAAAATAACGAACAAAATAAGAAATTGGTCTTCGTACGATAGGATCTAAGGGGATGGTTTTGTATATATACCAATAAGTTATTTGATCATATACCTTCCCTTTAGATGGAAATTGAGGATTTACCTTTCATGTCTTAGTGATATGTGAGGTCCTATCAAGTCAATGAGATGTGGGCTAAAAGATAAATCCCTAATTTCTATCTAAATAGAGAGTATATGATCAATTTTTCCCAGTGGTACGTGAACGATAGAAAATAGATGTCAAGGTCTTGAACCTCGTGACAGTCGTATGAGGCTGAAAGAAAGTTTATTTCCAACAAGAATCCTGCACAGAAGAAAAACAGAATGATCTCATGTTGACAAGTTACGAAGAAAATAGAAATTAATAGCAATTTGTAGTGGAAAATGGGAAGAAGATAGAAGAGCGCAGAGATGGGAGTGCTTCTTACCTTGGACTAGTCTCTGATACGTATTACTGGGATTGTTCCTTGAAGCTTACGGCACTGCCTTTTTAGCTCCTCACTATCACTCCAAATAACATCAATTTCTTGGAGTGAAGGTGGTAGGTCGTCTTTGGGCAGGGACTTAATGGCTTGACATTTCATAATCTGTAGAACTTGCAGTGAATCCGGGAGGCTGTCAAGGGAACTAATGGCTTGACAATCAAAAATGTGTAATATCTTGAGTCGACTAATCCCTGCAGCAGGGAGGGATCGCAGTTTTTGGCAGCTCAAGATTGCTAGGATCTGGATGGAGGTGAGGATCTGAAGGGCCTCCTCTTGCTCCTTGCTGAAGCACTCCACCTCATTGTTCGACAAAAGTTGTAAGTCGGTGAGGGAGGAAGAGAGGAGACGGCAAATGGATGGAGCAAGGACTCCTGCAAAGTCATCCGTCCCAAGATGCATCAGCCTGGAGGAATGATGAATATCTTGTTCGTCCACACGGGAGGGCTCTGAACCAAGAAAAAAATTGAGAGTTCCTCTGACGACTAGTTTGGTGAGATGACCTTGGGCTAGCAAAGGCCACAGGAACTCACCCCTGAGATCGCCACAACTTAGGATACCCAATTCGGTGAGGTTTGGGAGAGGCCCCTGCAGGGTCTCCAAGCCCTTCACCTCAATCAGAGAGAGCTCTTGCAGGGAGGTCGGAAAAGAGGAACCAGAGCAGCGGAGCTTAGGGCAATCGCCTATAATCAACTGTCGGAGGGAGAGCAGACCAAGGAGCTCATCGGTTAAATTCAGCTCATCGCAGCCAAAGATATGCAGCTCCTGTATATGTGAAGGCAGCACTAGCAGGCCAAGGTCTGCTCCAATCTGATGCTGTCTTCTGATTATTGCTTTGTTAGCTGAAGACTCAGGTATTGTTGTCATTGTCTGCTGCTCCACAACGCTAAGCCCTACGACATTCGGACAACTCCGAATGTCCAAACGTGAGAGTTTCGAAAAATGAGACAACAACTGTGTAAATTCCTTCCCAATAGCACCATACCTTTTAATATTGAGGTTCTTAACTGAAAGTTCATACTGGGCATTGCTCTTAGCATCAAAAGGCAACGAGACATTACTCAAAGTAGATATATCAAGGGTCTTCAGACATGTTAGCATCTTGAGGTGATCCAGTGATATAGGAGGACAATTTCTGATCTTTAACTGTTGCAGCTCTGTTAAATTACTGAATTCCAACATGTTCCAAAACTCACCATCCCAAGCATCTTTTCCCTCAATTGTTAATGTTGCTTTTGATTGTACATAATCCAACTGCTCAAAACCTGAGGACACACCTATTATCTTAACAGAGAGTAGAGAACGAGTCCAAGGTATAGGAGAGAATGGCATCATAAGTTTTGGACAGTCTAAAACAGTAATTGTTTGTAGCTTTGGAAAGCAGGAAGTCGAATTTGAGAGTGGCAACTCTATTAGTTCATGGCAATTCATAATTGTGAGATCTTGGAGAAAAGGGAGCAAATCGCAGGTACTATTTCCACACCATTTTTTTAATCTACTTATTTTAACCAGCTTTATACTTTTCAAATTATGAAAGTCATGGCCCGTGACACAACCTTGATGCTCCTTACCCTCGGTCATGCAAAACTTTCCTGGAAGCGGAAGTATGTTCCAATTTATATCTTTCAAACAAAGTGTTTCTAAATTTTTAATGGAAAGATCTACACCCAACCAATTTGGGCAAGTGGCACCTCCATTCCTAGCAATGTGTAGCTCTCGAAGGTTGCTATGTGGTTTGAGACTCTCGAGAATGTTTCCTTCTTGTATAATGTTCCTATCACAATGTTCCTCGTCCCATACAAATTTTAATCGGTCCAAGCGGTTCATATGTACTAGTTTTGCTTCATCTGCTTCCTTTATGGTTTCTACCTTTTCAAGGTTGTAAATTGCTAGTGACCCTTGGAGTTCTAGTAAATGACCAATTTGCTTTATCTCAAAACCTTTCATTTCTCTTTTGACCTCAAACCTCTGTAACTCTTTCAAATATTTTAGTTTTCCCACCTCAAAAATGCTACAGTAAGTACTAACATCTGGGACAAGAAAATGACGTAGTTTTTGAAGGTTTCCCATATATCTTAGAAAGCCCAATTGACCTATGTGTTCTTTTACATCTAGAACCAACAAGTGATAAAATCTTGAAATATTACTGGGTAGACTTGCTCCACAAATCCAGGAATCTATGATCCTTAGGTATCGAAGATGAACAAGCTTTGAAAAGTTATGCAACATATCCTCAATTTTATAGGATGCTCTGGAAAGATAAACAACACGGGGAGGGATTTTGCTTCTCTCAACATGTCACCAAAAATCTTGTAAAAGCTTCCATGGTGATCACCAAATAGCATAATTGTACGTAGGTTTCCAGCTTTCAATTTCTTGCCCAGTGTACTTAGGTCTTTCTTATGATTTTCAAATGTCACTCTATCATTAATAGATATGTCATCTATAATGATAGACATGTGACGTATAGACGAGGGAATTTGGATGGACCTCACATCTGCACTATTTATACGAAGAGCTTCGTATGATGAAACATTTGTTGCCAACTCATGCAATAGGTCATGGACTACATACTCTTCTCCATCCTGTTTGAAAAATCCATTATCAACCAATTCATTTAAATAACCTAGCCCAATATCCTCAATTATCTTATTTTGATCACCAGTACCAAGTAACTCTAGTCCAATCCACAAGTTTATTAATTCTTCTCTATCAAATCTGTAATCTTCAGGAAACAAAGCACAATAGAAAAAACATTGTTGTAGATGAAAAGAAAGATTGTTGTAACTTAGCTTTAATGCTGGCATAATGTCATCGTCGTTGGTCTGAAGTTCCCATTCTTTACTTTCTAGTACCCTTGTCCATTGTTTCAAAGAAAGATGGTTTCTTAGTAATCTACCTACGATTTTTACAGCAAGAGGGAAACCTTTCAATCTCTTCACAATTTTCATCCCAACTTCCTCTAAACCTACATGATAATCCTTCCAGGACTTTTTGTCGCCAAACACATATGCTTGGAGTAACTGCATTGAATCTCCATCTTGTAAACGTTCTAGTTTTATTGAGCAATCCTTCAAAGACTCAACCATTTTTGCAACCTTTGGGATTCGAGTTGTGACTAAAACCATATTGCCTTTTGTTCCCCCTTTTCTAAATGGAGCTAATAATTTTTTTCCATTCATCCTCAAGATATGTCCATATATCATCCAAGACAAGCAAAAAACGTTTTGACTGTATTCCTTTTTCAATTTGCTCTTGCTCACTGCCAGTTCCCTTTTTGTTGTTACATTCATTTATCTGTTTTGCAATCTCTTGTGCTAGTTTATTTGCATTGAAAATTTGAGAGACGCAAGTCCAGATCGAGACTTGGAAGTGACTCTTTAGTTCATTGTATATGTGTTGTGTGAAAGTTGTCTTTCCGATACCACCCAGACCAACTATGGGAAGCACTGTAAGATTATTATCACAATATTTACCCTTAATAATTTCATCTACTAGAGTCTTTTTCTGGTTTTGCCTCCCATAGAATTCAGGTTCAATAATTTCTGCAGTGGTTTTGGGTCGTCGTTCCAAATCATTGGCTTGGGTTTGGACACTATTGGGATAGCCTAGTGCCTCAAGACCAAGAATTGTGGCGACCTTTGCACATACAGGTTTGAGTTGCTCTACGATTTCATTCATCTTTTTGGACATTTTCACCCTATCAAACTTAAGTTTAGGTGCATCAACAGCGTGCTTTGTTTGTTGCGCCTTGGATGACCATGAGCCACCGAGGAAACGCCGTCCGTTCGCCGGCGTGCTGGCACTAGCATTGTCATGCATAGACGGGAGGGAGAAGCAAGGGAGGCGTTTACCGACAGTATGAGAAGCAGCGGCGAGGCATCGTCCATGTTTTCCATCAACATCTTGCTCATTGATGGCCGGATCATCGACATGGCTCCCGGCGGCAGAACATGAGCACGTGAGCTTTCCAGCGACGGCTCTTGTAGTGTGGCGAGCGTGGAGGAGGAGGCCGCAGACAAGGCCCCGCTCCTCGTCGGCATCATCGACGGTCTCGTAGGTGCCATCGAGGTCGTCCTGGATGCGGAAGTAGTCGAGCTCGTCCAGCACGTCGTCGGCGGCGTACGCCAGGTGCCGGAGCTCCAGAAGAAGCTGCTGTAGCGCTGGGTTGCGGACGCCACGGCCGCTGGCGTTGTTGAGCATACCCTGCGCGTAGAGCAGCTCCAGCTTGAGCGCGCGGATGTTGGGGCCAAGCGTGGAGCTCGCCGCCCACGCCTCCAGCACCCCGTCGGTGACGGGGCTCAGAGCCCTGCCCACCACCCACCGCGCAGCGCTGATGGCGATCTCCATCGTTGGTCGGTCCTTGCTTCCCCTCCCTCACCTGCATACAGGAACACGAATATATCCGTTTGCAAATTAACTAATCAAATGCAGCTGCTGCTGCAGTAATGTGAACTCACCTGTTATATCTCTCCCGAAGAACAAGCTGCTCAGCCGGAGCTGAAGTTGCCTCGATGAACTAATTCCGATCCGGTTGTAGCTGCGTGGAGACTGGAGAGGGCAAGTGATTATATAGTCAAAGGGGAATCAAAGCTCTTTACTCCAGAAAGCACCTTGAGTATGAGAAAATTGCACATATGCCCTAAAGTTAATGAACACATTGCAGAATTATCCTAGTGTTGATATAACCCATTACAGATTTACTCTATTGTCTATTTTCAAATGATTTTAATTCTTTTCTGCCATTTTCATCCTCTCAAATTCACATTATACCCTCCTGTTCACTCCCATTTCTCTACTTCA
>KE373112.1:55579-68030 GCA_000418225.1 Zizania latifolia | reverse complement strand
AAGATAAGCCTTCGCACACACTTAAATTGCAGAGTCATTTTTTATGCTTGTCTAATTTACACATAAAACTTCACTTGAATTTTGATAACGCCACGGCGGGCGATTCGGAGGGACTCTATGCCGATGATGTCGACATCATCGGCGGAGTTGGAGATAAAGCCGCCTATGATGATGCGGCCATCGGGGACGTCGAAGCCGACCCTGAAGGGGGCATCGAAGCCGACCCTAAAGGGGAAACCAAATGCAGCTCTTCCCAAGGCGTGCGGTCCGCTAACACTGTAGCATGAATCCCCTCAGCGGTGGCAAGGATCCTAGAGTGGGTTCCCCTGCTCCAGCCCTTCGTAGCCCAGGGGCTAACATAGGGGCACTGCTGGAGCCCCTGGTCCAGGCTGACCGGAGCCTGGACCAAAGCGACCTGGTCACCAAAGTTGGTCAGCATCACCATGCTGACCTAGCGGCAGCCCAAGAGGAAGCCCTTTACTACGTACGTAATTTATTACATCGAAACTTATTACTTTGCAATTATTCTTTTACTTGTTATTTTTGCTTATTTCTACTTCGTCTTCTTACTAGGTGCTTATCCTAGCTCGGGGGACTGCGAGTGCCTTTAATCGACGGGAGAAGTACCATGAGCAAGAATTGGAGGTCCTCTGGGAGCGAGTCTCGAAGGCGGAGGACAAGGTATCTAACCTAGAAGATAACTTCCATCGTGAGTAGGAGAAGAGGGCAGCTATCGAAGCCGAAGCTCATGACCTCTGGACTACGAAGGATGCCCTAGGGGCCGAAGTTCAGAGGCTTTGAGCTGAAAAGGCAGTTTTAGAGACCGGAGCCTCCGAGCTTCGAGAAGTCAATGAAGTTTTGACAGCTTCAGAGGCCATACTAAAAGCAGAGCAAGCTGATGATATCAAGGTGGCGGACGAGACTATCAGAGCGCTTAGCGAAATGCTATCATGCTTTGGTATGGTCTGCCATGCCTCATCCTTCATGGTTGTCAAGCCCCTGACGCGCCGCTTGAAGTATCTTCGCGCTACAGCCAAGATGGCCAAAGCTAGCATGGTGACCTTCGGGGAGGTCTCCGGAAGGGTCATAGCCCAAGGCATCCTCCACCACCTTCAGGATGCGGGCTGCGACCATATCCACCCACTGGCGGGGGCCGTGATAATCGACTTTGGAGGTGCTCTTCTTTTGGCGCCTACCCCAGAGGTTTCCGCCACATGGAAGTCATTCCATGGGGCCTAGAAGAAACAAGGGCGGTCGGTGACGCAAGATATGATGAACGAAGCCTGCCACCGCCGAGCGCAGCAAACGGCCCCCTCGTCGAAGCCTTTGGACAACCCTTTAGAGGTGTAGTTTCTTAGGATCTTTTATGTAACTTTCTGATTGTAACCGACTTCACTTATTAATGAAAGCAATATTTTTGGGATTTCTCAGGACTTAACTATGAATCCTATTCCCGAAGTTGAAATACTCAAAGAAAGCGAAGAGCTTTGACATTAGTGGGAAATTTTCGAGGCCATTAGGGCCGAGGGCCATGCTCGCTTTAGACTTCCTCACGATCATCTAGATAGGATAATGCCTGAAGTAGCCGACGAGGTACTTATATCAATAAAAAAGGAGCCAATTGCACCTGCATCTTCTTCATCAGAGTCAATTGACAGGGACGACGAAGGATGTGATTCGCCTACCGGGCTAAGCCAACCCGAGCTCCGTTCATGGGCAGAGCTATAGGAAGAAAGGAGGGTCTTGAGGGCCTCGAAGAAGAGTAAGTGATCGAAGGCTAAGGCAAAGCCTCCTTCGAACCCACGAGGGCAGGGGTCTGGGGGAAGCTCTTGGAGCTAGCCCCCTCCGGACCAATGGGGTCAAAGGGGTTTTCGATTCCTCCTTGGGTTAGACACTACCTTTTCATGATTCAATTGTACTTGAGATATTCTTTTGAATTTGTAATTGCTCTGAACTTGTAATTTGTATGTCGACAACGGTTCGTAGCCGAAGTGTACTTGATTTTGATCATTCATAAATAAAAGTGTGTTTTAACACATCGTGTCACCCGAACTTATACCAAAGCATGCCCTGAATGCATCTGTATACTGTGCTCCCCCCTTGTTCATGGCGGGTACGAGCCTCCCGAATGTGCAGTACGAATAGAAATTTTACGTAACGCGATGTAGGCGGGCTTCGCATATAACTTGTATGTTTGGATGTATTAGTTGAAGGTTGAAGTTGGGGCTTCGAATCTTTGGTCTCGTTGGGCCTTCGTGGTTGCTTCGAGCTTGTAGCTCAGAATCCTTTAATTTTTACCGCTACCGGCCCGGGGGCGCTTTGTAACGATAACGGTGTAAGGGGTCCCTCTGAAAATTTTTGTAAGATTCGAAGTGTAGGCTTTGAATTTCTTTGTGGTCACTTTGGACTCTTTTAGACGCTTCGAGTCCTGGTTTTTACCTTTACGGGCCCGGGGGCGCTGTGTATCGGTAAGGATGGAGCAGATCACACCAAATTTTTAGGGTCTTTTGACAGGACCCAAAGGCAATACCTTCGGCCATACCTCGAGGAGCGACCTTCGAGCATTGGGCTTCAGGCTTCACACCAGTGTGGAATGCACTCTTATGCATGTTAGACTTTATTTGTCTCGCGCCGAGCCTGTGGCTTCGTGTAGCAGAAATGAGTAACCACACTATCTACGCATTGAAGCTTTACTGACATCATGATACGTCGACCGCTATGTCAATATGTTCGAAGGTAGTAGCATGCAAACCGTATCCCCGGGAGGATGTATGCATACATTAGCGTGAAAATTGCAATCAGAATACTTTATTTGAAAGAGCCTCTCCAATATCACTTACAGAAAGAGCTAAGCATAATACCGCCGGAGGTGCTCTGCATGCCAGGTATGCTTCAATTCATCTCCTTCGAGGGTTGACAGCCTGAATGAGCCTAGTCGATTAGACCGGAGTACGATGTATGGTCCTTCCCATTTGTTGCTTAACTTGCGAGGTGTTGGGACGCTTCGGAGCACCAGATGTCCAGGTTGTAAGACATTGGGTTTCACATTGGGGTTGTACCATAGCTTCGTCTGGTCCTGATACTTCGTCCGGTCGGCAACAGCTCAAAGCCTTGTTTGCTCGGTGAGATCAAGTGAAGCTCATCGCTCACTATTGTCTTCTGGGAGTAATGTCCACAGGGAGTCCCTCTTTAGCTCTGTAGGGGTCATTGCTTCATCGCCGAACAACAATCAGAACAAAGTGAACCCTATGGATCGTGCTTGGGTGGTTCAAATGGACCATATAATTTTTGGCAATTCCTAGACCTATAGCCCCTTGGTGAGGTCCACGATCCGGCGGTTGAGGCCTGATAAAATATTACCATTGGCCCTTTTGATGGCTCTATTGGACTGTGGATGCCTAACTGCCGCGAAGCATAATTCAACGCCGAGGCCTTTGCATAATTCCTTGAAAGACTCTGCATCAAACTGAGTTCCGTTGTCGATTGTGAGCTGCTTGGGTACTTTGAATCTATAAATTATATTCTGCTAGAATAACTTTTGGATGTTCTCTGAAGTTATTATTGTCAAAGGTTTGGTTTCGACCCACTTCGAGAAGTATTCCACTGCTACTACTGCGAATTTCAAGTTCCCTTTCGCCTGTGGAAATGCTCCGATCAAATCCATGTCCCACTGGGCAAGGGGCCATACTGGAGCGATGACTTGCAGTGGAGTGGGCGGACGATGACTCCGCCTGCCCTTTCATTACCAGCCTTGGCATGTGCAAACTAGGGCTTCGGCATTAGCCATTATAGTGGGTCAGTAGAGACCTTGCCGAAGTATCTTGCCTACAAGCGCTTGCGGTACGGGATGACTTTCGCACAGACCTTTATGGATCTCTCGAAGTATATCCAACTATTCACTTCTTGGAATGCATCATAGCAAGGGAGAACAAACACCGGACTTGTATAATAAGCCATCGATGATGTGGTAGTTGCGGACCCTGTGCTGTAGCCTCGCAAACTCGGGGCCTTCGGGTAGGATGCCTTGTTGGGTTATGGGGAGGCTACGCTAGCGCTTAATTTCAAAAATTTACCCTGTTAGCCCAGGAACCATGTGTGCAATAGGATCATGGATCATTACCTCAAGCCACGAGACGCGCTCGAGTAGCGAAAGTAGAGTTGATTAAGCGCATCCTCGATCAGCTCCTCTCGGCTCCGTCCGTTCGTTGGCGGCGAAGTCAGTGATCTCCTCGTGAGAAGATCAGCACTGATGCAGCAACGGTGCCTCTACGATATCCACATGTCTAGGGACGGGATCACCTCGCGCCGGCATGCTAGCACCACTCACGAGATCTGGAAGATCAATCACAACACTTACGATCACGGAGAGAGGAGAGGTAGCAGCTAGGGTTCTCAACTACGAGCGATAGCAGCAGCCTTTTCATGCCAACCCCTCCTCTCTTTATATAGTGCCCCATCATGGGCCTTTAATCTGTATTAAAGCCCAACAGATCTAATCTGTTCGCCTGGCCCGGAACTTCTGGCTATAGCCAGAACTTTTGGACCTCAGAACTTCCGGATCACATCTGGAACTTCCAAAAACGACCTTCTGTATCGAATTAATTCTCGACCTAGAATTTTCGGTCCAACCGAAATTTCCGGTTCGTCCAGAAAACCGAATACTAGGGCTGGCCCAGAACTTCCGGTCCTACCGGAACTTCCGGATGCTCCAGAACCCGGATCTTCCGGCTATAGCCGAAGCTTCTGATTCCCCCAGAATTTTCTTGGGTACAATTCTATCGATCTCCCACTTGCACAAGAACCAATTATTTACAAGATTTGAATCCCATCCCCTTAAGCGTACGACCCGATAGGTTAATATGTAAACGGTCGCTACCCCAGAAACTCTTTTCGGATCGCCGATCAACAGCGGTACCTAGCAGCACATATTGTCCCCTGAAAGCATACAAAGTCAAAATTATACTTTCTGAACCTTGATATACTCACACACCAATCCCTTTACCACACGACATCAGTCAAGCTCAAAGCGAGATTCGTGCCACCCTTGTTGATAGCTCGACACTTCACTCGATCAGGTAGTAGATTAATCATGATCAACTCTTTGATCGTAGTGGCATGGCCATGCACTTTCCAATCCGACTACCTCGAGGGGCCCAAAGACGTCTCTCCCGTTATGTAGGAGGGGTAAATTCCATCTTGACCGCTCACATCCCACGACATGTTTCATAAACACACCCGAAAGTAACCTTTATAACTACCCTATTACGGAATAGCGTTTGGAAGCCCCTAAGTGTGCTGTTACACATTCTGGAATCAATGACGATTTTAGGTCTAAGGATTCTACAGGTACACCATTTGAGATGACAACTGATGGCACTTTTAAAAACAATAATCTCAGTAGTATCTTAAAGTGGGTCTATCCAACTCCATGTTCACTAACATGAGTCCACATCACTGATTTGACATCTCTATGTTTATGATCTATGAAACATGATCATCAATCAGACAGATGTGCTAATCTATGAATCATCACTGTCCCACATGATGATAAGAGATTATGGACCATTTAGAATAACATCATAACATAAAGAGTTTCATAAATAAGTCACCAACTTGCTGATCAATGTATAAGATATTTATTCAAGGAACAAGATAACCAATTATTCAAATGTACATCAGCATAGACAAGACTCCATTTCTCTCACATACACTAGACTCACTCACACAAGTATCTAATACCCATAGAGCTCAAGTGCGCCTCATGCTTGGGCTGTGAGAGAGGCTTCGTCAACGGATCCACAATGTTCAAATCCGTGTGCACCTTACATATCTTCACATCACCTCTATCTATAATCTCACGGATGAGGTGATAGCGCCGCAGTATGTGCTTGGACTTCTGGTGCGACCTAGGCTGCTTGGCTTGCGCGATGGCACCACTATTATTACAGTAGAGGTCCACTAGACTGGACGCACTAGGGACAACACCTAGCTCAGAAACAAACTTTCTAATCCAAACTGCCTTCTTTGTAGCTTCTGAAGCTATAATATACTCGGCCTCTGTTGTAGAATCTGCAACCGTTTCTTGCTTAGAACGTTTCCAACTCACCGCGCCTCCATTGAGTCAGAACATAAATCCAGACCGCGATCGTGAATCGTCCTTGTTGGTTTGGAAACTAGCGTCGGTGTAACCATTTACAGCGAGCTCCTCCTCACCTCCATAAACCAGGAACATATCCTCAGTTCTTCTCAAGTACTTAAGGATACTTTTAACTACCGCCCAGTGACTTTCACCTGGGTTTGACTGATATCTACTCGTAACACTTAGAGAATAAGAAACATCTGGGTGAGTACAAAGCATGGTGTACATGATGGATCCGATTGCGGAGGCATTCGGGATCGCACTCATTTTCAACAGCTCATCAGGTGTCGAAGGACACTAACTCTTGCTAAGAGAAACACCATGTGACATTGGCACAAAACCTTTCTTGAAATTCTGCATATTAAACCGTTTCAATACCTTGTCAATGTACATGCTTTGGCTTAATCCAATTAGCCTTCTCGACCTATCTCTATAGATCTTTATGCCCAAAATGTATGCTGCCTCTCCAAGATCTTTCATTGAGAAACTTTTTCTCAACAAAGACTTGACATCATCTAATATAGGAATATCATTTCCGATCAACAATATGTCATCCACATACAAGACCAAAAATACTAGCGAGCTCCCATTAGCCCTTTTGTAAACACAAGGCTCTTCTTCATTCTTGATGAAGCCAAACCCTTTGACTACCTCATTAAAATGAAGATTCCAACTCCGAGAAGCCTGCTTCAGTCCATAAATGGACCTTTGCAGCTTACAAACTTTCTCAACATTCACTGGATCATCAAGACCTTCAGGCTGTGTCATGTACACATCCTCACTTAGGTTTCCATTAAGGAAAGCCATCTTGACATCCATTTGCCATATCTCATAGTCATAAAATGCGGCAATTGCTAGGATGATCCAAATAAACTTTAGCATTGCGACGGGTGAAAACGTTTCATCATAATCAACACCTTGAATCTGCCTAAAACCTTTCGCCACCAATCGTGCTTTATAGATGTGAACAGTTCTATCAACGTCTATCTTTTTCTTGAAAATCCATTTACACTCGATAGTTTTTACACCATCAGGTGGATCGACCAAGTTCTAAACTTGATTCTCTCACATGTATTCTAACTCAGATCTAATGGCTCCAAGCCATTTCTCAGAGTCTAGTCTCATCACTGCTTCCGTATTGGTCTTAGGTTCATCATTGTCCAACAATAATACGTCGCGCTGTCCAGTGGTTAAAAACACAAATAGCTTGGGCGCACGACTCAACCTCTCTGACCGACGTGGGGCTGGTGTCTCGACAACAGGCTCTGCAATATCTTGCATGTCGAGTTGCGGTTCAGTAGGAGATGAAACACTTTCTAGTGGCTCTCGAACCTCTTCGAGACGCACCGTGCTCCCACTAACCCCATTCGAGAGAAACTCTTTCTCCAGAAAAACACCATTCCGGACGACAAACACTTTGCCTTCTTCCCGGTTATAAAAATAGTATCCTTCGGTTTCCCTAGGATACCCCACAAATAAGCATTTATCAGATTTGGGAGTGAGCTTATCAGACGTCTAACGCTTTACATAGGCCTCACAACCCTAAATCTTTAGAAAAGATAACCTGGGACGTTTCCCAGTCCATATCTCATATGGTGTCCTCTCTACTGATTTAGATGGATCTTTGTTTAACGTGAAAGCAGCAGTTTTTAAAGCGAATCCTCAGAAAGACAATGGAAGATCAGTTTGACTTATCATCGACTGGACCATGTCCAACAACGTTCAGTTCCTCCGCTCGGACACCCCATTCAACTGAGGCGTGCTAGGAGGAGTCAGCTGTGGAACAATTCCACACTGCTTCAGATAATCATTAAACTCATGGCTCAAATATTCACCTCGACGATCCGATGATAGAAATTTGATTGTCTTGCCAGTATGATTTTGTACCTTATTCTGGAACTCCTTGAACTTTTCAAATGATTACGACTTATGCCTCATTAAGTAGATATAACCATATCTACTAAAATCGTCGGTAAAAATTATGAAGTACTGAAAATCACCTCTCGTTGTAGAACTCATTGGTCCACATACATCAGTATGCACAGTAGCCAATAGCTCATTCGTCCTCTCACTTTGACCAGTGAAAGGCATCTTAGTCATCTTGCCAAGCAAACAAGACTCTCATGTGTCAAATAATTCAAAATCAAATGATTCCAAAAGCCCATCTCTATGGAGCTTCTGCATGCGCTTCTCATTTATATGACCCAAACGATAATACCAGACATAGGTAGGATTCAAATCATTGAGTCAAGGTTTCTTCGTATTAATGTTATAAACATGTGTATCCTCAAGATTCAGAATATATAAGCCATTCAACAATGGACAAATAACATAGAGCATACCATTCGAAAATATCAAACAACACTTGTTTTTTTATTATGAATTCATAACCATCTTCCTCCAAACATGAAAAGGAGATAATGTTTCTGCCCAAGGCTAGAATGTAATAACTATTATTCAATTCCAGAACTAATCCTGAGGGTAGCGACAAAGAATAGACGTCAACGACCAACGTAGAAACTTTTGCACCATTACCGACGCGAACATCCAATTCGCCTCTTGTACACTTTCTTATCCTATTCAGTCCTCGCAACGATTTGCATGTATGAATTATTGATCCGGTATCAAATACCCACAAATCGCTTGGACTAGTAGCAAGATTAATTTCAATAACATTTATACTTGAAATGGAAGCGGAAGTCTCACTTCCCTTCTTCTTCTTGAGTTCTTCCAAGTACAACTTGTAGTTTCTTTGCCAATGACCAGTTCTATACACAAACAAGGACTTTGAGGTACCGTACCTCTCGGCCCAAGCTTGGTTCTCAAACATGTCTCGGAGTCCCACAATCATATTATGGGCATCCCTGTTCTCATCTTGCTTCCGAAGCTCAGAGGACAAACTGGCAAACATGAGACAGCTAGCATCGAGTGAATCATTGGCGTGCTTCTCATAAGCCCACCGATCAGCTGCAGATGCATTATTAGCTGGTTTATTAGTATAGGGTTCCTCTAGAATATAATCATTTTTCTCCTGTTTAAGAGCAATTCTCAAATTCCTGTACTAGTTTATAAAATTTGTTCCAGATAATTTCTCCCTTTCAAGGATAGATCGCAGATTAAAAATGGAAGTGTTCATTGCAGTAGGTGCTATGATCTACAACAAAATTGTAAGGTTCATCACTATGCTATGTTGATCTTCTATCAAATAAAAGATATACCACAATATGTAAAATGGTCACTTTCCCTCTAACGACACATTGTGGGACAAGATCCATAGTCAACTAACTCCTAGTGAGCTTTGTTATCACTGCTAGAAGATTAGTGACATAGGTAAGCAACACCTTGCTAATCACATCCTATGTGACTCTTGTTCGTTGGGGTAGCATCCAATGCCAGACGACCAACTCTATGCCCCAAAGCCAAAAACTATTTTGATAGCTTTGTTAAGCAAACCAATACTATGCATGCGGTGTCCGACACTACCCTAACTGGTTGAGATAAAAGATGGCACCCTGCTTTGGTAGACCCACCATACAATTATCACAACCTTCGTAGGTGCAGCTATTGAAAATATCATCAATACTTAATTTTCTGAGGAAAACTATTCTAACATGGTAACGATGCCTACCGCACAAGGAACATGAAAGAATAATATGACATGAACATAAGTAAACATCACAGGTAATCAAATTAACTGTGACATAGTATGGCCCTTCTCACATGGTGATCTCCATCTTCATGGTTCCTGTCCTTCGGATCATACCGCTTCAAGCCTCTATGAACCTGTATCAGTCTATTACATCTAATAGCACTATATTAATTACATGAGCAAAAGCATCAAATGTCGACGCACAGGTCGTACAACATTTGAATAGCCTTGGAATGTAATCAATCATGACGCGCAGGCCATATTATTACATTCATGTATCACATACATTTGTAAGGCCATACCAGTCACAACATTCTCTGTAAAAATAAGTTAGGCAAAGACTATGCGCAACTAAAAACAGACCCGGAAATTCCGGCTCAGAGGCCTGGAACTTTCAGCTCAGGGCCGGAACTTCCGAAATCAACCTTCTGACTCGAATTTATTTTGGCCCGAAACTTCTGGGTCACACCGAGAACTTCCAAAAATAACCTTCTGACTCGGAATTTATTTCTATATGGAACTTCCGAACCCAGAACTTTCGGGTCATACTCGGAACTTCCGAAAATAACATTCTGTGTCGAAAATTATTTCGGCCCGAAACTTTCGATCCAACCGGAACTTCCGGAAATCCGACGACAAAAACAATAGATCAAATCTATTTCCACCACATATCACTATATGTGATCGATCCAGATCGAACACTACGTACGTAGGCTCTGATACCACTGTTGGGTTATGGGGAGGCTACGCTATCGCTTAATTTCAAAAATTTACCCGGTTAGCCCAGGAAACAAGCGTGCAATAGGATCATGGATCGTTACCTCAAGCCACGAGACGCGCTCGGGCAGGGAAAGTAGAGTTGATGAAGCGCGTCCTCGATCAGCTCCTCCCGGCTCCATCCATTCGTTGGCGGCGAAGTCGGTGATGTCGGTGATCTCCTCATGAGAAGATCAACACCGTGCAGCAACGGTGCCTCTATGGTACCCACACGTTTAGGGACGAAATCACCTTGCGCCGGCGTGCTAGCCCCACTCACGAGATCCGGAAGATCAATCACAACACTTGTGATCACGGAGAGAGGAGAGGTGGCGGCTAGGGTTCTCAACCAGGAGCGATAGCAGCAGCCTTTTCATGCCAACCCCTCCCCTCTTTATATAGTGCCCTATCATGGGCCTTTAATCTGTATTAAAGCCCAACAGATCTAATCTGTTCGTCTGGGCCAGAACTTCTGGCTATAGCCAGAACTTTCGGACCTCGAAACTTCCAGATCACCTCCGGAACTTCTGAAAATGACCATCTGTATAGAATTAATTCTTGACCCAGAATTTCTAGTTCGTCTAGAACCCGGAACTTATGGTTCATCCAGAAAACCGAATACTAGGGCTGGCCCAGAACTTTCGGTCCTACCGGAACTTTCAGATGCTCTAGAACCCGGAACTTCTGGCTACAGCCGGAACTTCCGGTTCCCCTAGAATTTTCTTGGGCACAATTCCATCATACCTTCCTTACAGAGCATGGCCATGATAGGGCTACGCCAGTCTTTAGGTTGTACACAAAGTATCTCGGCCGATTCTGGCTTCGTTGCTGCTGGAGTAGACAGTTCTTCATAAAATGCTCTGACGGGGAGTTCTTGGCCTCCGACCGCTGCTTTTGCTAGAGCGTCTGCTTGTTGGTTTTCACCCCTCGGGATGCTTTTGATTGAAATCCCTTTGAACGCGAGAACCACTTTGCGTACCTTGGCCAGGTATTGGGCAAGGTCAGGATGCTGAGCCTGGAAGCTTTTATCTACATGGCCAGCAACAATCTGGGAATAAGTTTTTACAAGTACCCCGGTGACGCTGTAGGATCGAAACTAGCGACCAGAGGGGGGGGGTGAATGGGCGCAAAATAAAAACACAGCGGATAAAAGGAAATTCCTCAAACTCGAGTATCAGACTTGCGAGTGACCCGATGAGACTCAGCGTAAAGCTGTGCTAGAATATTCACTCGATGCAAGTTGATACAACGCTCCACCAACACACTCTTGAACACAGCAACTATACAAAAATACAAGTGTGGGGGATAGCCCCCCCGGGTAGGCCACGTGGCAGTTTTCTAGACACGTAGTGCGCGGCAGGTAGCCACGCGGCACGACCCTGGGCGCAACGCCAGGTTGGGGGACCCACAGCACGCACGCGAGCGCCAGCAGGAGTCAGACTCAGCCGAAGGAGGTAGGAACGCATTAAATGCGACTGAACTGAAAGCGGACAGGAGGCAATCCGGGCGCGTCAGAAGATCACCCGTCGGGCGGCGTCAGCGCAGAGGGCAGGTAGGGAGTTGGCGGCACGCCGCGTCCCATCTGGGCGTGCCATGTCCTATCGGCGTGCTGCCCCGTAGACGTTTAGCTGTTGTACAATAGGTTGCACCCAACAGGGGTATAAATAGCAGGACGTTCGCCTTAGAACGGACGTTTTTTGGAGGAGACACGCTTTGAGGAGGCTCCTTCAAGCAAGGACGGCTTCTTCAAGTTGTAACACACACACTCTTCACTACTCTCTGAGCCCTAGCTCGTGTAATCCGACACTGTAAACTCCATTCCCGACTGATAAGCACACCATCAAAACCCAGTGGACGTAGGCCTATTACCCTATCGGGGGGCCGAACCACTCTAAACCCTCGAGTCA
>KE373111.1:198897-216469 GCA_000418225.1 Zizania latifolia | reverse complement strand
CGGTCGCGCGCTCGCCGGCTGACGTAGGACGCCGCCACGGGCACCAGCAGCAGCGGCCACCCGCTGATCTGGAGCCACGCCGAGAGCCACTGCCTTTGCCCGCCCTTGCTGAAGTAGAGGCGGGTCATCAGAGGCCCGCCCGCCGTCCCCACTGCCAGCATCCCGCAGTTGAGCGCCACGAGGAGCCACCGCGCCGCTCTGCTCCGCCCCGGCGGCGCCGCCTGCTCGTGGACCACGTCGTCCTTGGGCACCTCCACGTCGTCCATGCCCACTCTAGCTGGCCGCTAGCTACGTTCGCGTTCGTGCCTACGTATCAGAGATTCAGAGCTAGTTATTTTTTTCGCGTTGCTGCCATCTACCTTGGACTCCCGTCTCCCGCGTTGGCGAGTACTCTATCTAGCGAGTTTAGAGCGTGTTTCGTTCAGCTTTTTCGACCGGTTTTTTGGCTGAAAAACTAGAAGTTAAACTAAACAGATTCTAAGACCAATTATTTTTTTTAAAAGCTACAGCTTTTTCACAGTATAAACTGAAAGCTGTGAAACCCTAACTTTCACAGCTTCTCAGTTTAACTTTGAACAAAAATTACACACCATATCATTACAACATACCAATTCGTGTAAAATTTAAAAAGATAAATTTTTAATAAAATGCATCATTTTAGTGTAATTTAAAAATGTATAATTTTAGTATAAACATTACAAAATTTCTTAATTACAATGATTTGCATGCAAAATTATATATTAATAATGTAACCAAACATCAGAAGCTACCAAAACAGAAATCCATAGTTATTCTAACCAAACAGTTTTTTAGCTTTTTCACAGCTCACAGCTCACAGCAGCTTTTTTAGAATCTACAGCTCAACCAAACACACCCTTAGTTACCACGGCACGAGTTTTGGATATATAAAGGCCAGTTCTAAGATGTTTTAGTTCCTATTTATTTTAGCTTATAGAAATAAGTTGGGTTAGATCAACTTATTGGATTACTATAATTTGTACTCTAGATTATAATAAGCTAGTATAATAAGTTGATATGTTTATTTTAGCTTATAAAAATAAAATGAATTATTGTAATCTTAAGTTGAAACAAACATGTCATTAGCATATTTGTAAGCTTGTTTAAGTTTGTAAGTATAAATAAACTATTATCTATTTTTTAAAAAAGATTGTTGTACTGTTATAAATGATTTTTTTTAAATTTAAGGTTATTGTTTATATAGTATGATAAAAATATTATATTACATACAAACTTGTATTCTTTGATGTTTAATTTATAATGCTATTATTTAGGATAGTTTTTAGCTTTTCTCCACCATCATAATCCAGTTTAGTCTCTGGCTAATTTAAATAAAAATCTTAACTTCTAATTAGCAGCCTTTGATTAGATCTTGGAAATGGTTCCTGTAGGTACCCACATTATAAGTTTGAAGTACTCCATAAATATGATATGTCAGTTTGCAGTACTACAGAACCGACATTAGCGTTTTGAAGTACTCCATATCAATTTGCCGTACTACACACACTGACTACACCGACTGGCCGGCTCGCGTCGCTATTGCACCGGATCCAGATAAAATAATCATTCAGAGTGCTCAGCAAGCTAGTACAGTAGTTAATATTTCTTGCATTATTGTTACGGCCTTCCGGGAACTATTGATTGCCTGACAAATTGCCAACGGCGCGTGTAGCACGTGTGCAAAATAGTGTTCTAGATTGCCGTTTTCCAGCCAGACACAGATCGAGTCACTGCGAGTAGCCTCTGACAGAGTGACAGCACGAGTGTGTTCTGTATTTCTGTATTGTGCTGGACAACCTCTAGTTGGTGTATACGAAAGTTACGAGTTCGATCACTCTGAAATCTGAAAAAAGTGTCTGAAAAATCGGTGAAAAAAATGGTGCAAACAGGGAGAATGAGCACCACTTCACCAGTTTGCTGGCACGGGCAGTTATGCCAAGTGCCACACCTATCCAGATTGCAGAGGGATTTTTTTTAAATAATATTTTTTTTTGGCGAAATTACATTTTTCAAAAAATTCTAAAACTAAATCTCTGTCAGTTGTCGACATGAAAAAAGTGAAAGGAAAAAATGCTCTCGTCGACAGGAGCATGCAAGTAGTTTGCAGCTTTGCGCTGCTTTCTTTTGCATGCAGCAGCATGCCTGCTTTTGCGTGCATGTGCTTGTCCTTGTCGACAGTTCATAGGTCGACAGGAGTACTTTCTTTCCTGCTAGATTTTTCCTTTCGATATAGGTCTAGCTTTATAAATTTCTAAAATGGTATATCAAAAATATAATTTCGTAAAAAAAGTATTGTTTTAAAAAAATCCAATTACAGAGAGCAGAATCGCATTGGGACGACACCACGGTTGCGGTGACAATGTGGTATATGCATGCATGAAGGTTTGGCAATCGCATCCAGGTAATGGACTAGGCTAACGCTAGAGCCCAACTTGTCCCAACAGTGGATTTTTTTAAAAAATAATCATTTTTATTTAAAATTATATATATATTATTTTTAAAAATTATAGTAGTAGATATCTATCGATTAATCATTGATAGAGATCCTGACGATCAACCAACGGTCGATAGGATCCCTATCGACCTCTAAATCAATGGTTGGTCTATAGGCATTTTTTTCGCTGGACCAGCAGAAAGGCCGGTCAATTTTATAAGATTAGCAGAGAAAAACATTGAAACAAACAGCAAACAGGGTTTGCTGGGTAGGGAAAAGGAGAAAAAAAAACAGCAAGATAGCATCCAAACACTGAATGCTGGAAATACAAACAGAAACCACTGCCAGCGACCAGCAGGCTATCTACTCAAAGAACTAATAAGGAGAAAATTCACTAAGAAGAGGTCCTCCTAGTCCAGCAAAACGCCAGAGCAGCCACTCTTCAACAATCAGCTGGCCAACATTGAGAGGGGAGCTAGCAACTGCATTGAAGATCCTTGTATTACATTCCTTCTAGATTCGCCAAGTGATCAGGAACAAAACTGCATCAAAAGTTCTGCGGAGAGGTTTGATCAAATTCTGTCGAACGCTTATCCACCAATCAGCAAGCTGAAGATTGCTATCAGGAATTTTTCCAGAAAAAAGCTTCAAAGTGGCAGTGAGAAGCAGCCCAAACTTGCTTGGTGAAACTGCAATCCACAAAAAGATGATGGCAGGTCTCCATCGCACCAGAGCAAAGGGGGCAATTCGGTTGACATGGCCAGTTCCGCTTCTGAAGATTATCCGCGGTTAGGCAGGCATCTCTCAGGGCCAAGAACATGAAGAATTTACATCGCCTTGGGACCTTTGCCTTCCAGATCAAAGGGGTATAGGGGCACTTGATCTTTCCAAAGAAAAACATTGAGTAGGCTGAGCGAGAGGAATATAAACCATCTGCAGAAAGCTTCCATTTTATGATATCAGCAATACCTTCCTATAATTGAACGCTAGACAACAGCTCCCAAAGATGAAAGTATTCTAGCAAAGCTTGTGGAGAAAGGCCCCTCTGAATGTCTCTTGTCCAACTGTTAAGATGAAGAGCTTCACAAACTGAACGATTAGGTCGCTTAATATGAGTGAACAGATGAGGGGTGATCCATGCTATTGCTTGACCATCTAGCCAAGGGTCTGTCCAGAATGAGGTAGAAGTCCCATCACCAACCGAGATGGAAGTCGCAGCTTGAAAGCACGCGGAGAGGGTGATGTCCTTGCTCGGTGGGAGAGAAACCCAGGGTCGAGCTCTTTGAGTCCAGCGCATCTAGGGCCAGCAGAGGCGGAGAGCAAGCCCCATGAAGTGCAAGTTTTTGATACCCAGACCACCTGAAAGATCTCGGTCCTTGAGTTATATTGAGTTTTGATGATTCATGATAATGGATGTTAGGACTAACTATTTTCATGAGTTTATGTGTTAGGTTAAGTTTCGGCATCAAGCAAAAAGGTTGATTGCTCATATGTTGAGAATCAACGAGCAAAATATTGATCATGGAGATTGTTAGCATTTCAAGTCATATTAAACCGAAAATTTTGATAAAAATATTGATGGACATAGAAAATACAAGCTAAAGTTAATGATTGACAAGAAGCTAAGAATCATGAAGAACAAAATGATTTATACCATTAGTTATATGTTGAGAATCAAGTAGAATATTAATCATGAAGATGGTTCATAGAAGCTTGTTATGTATATATTGATGGACATAGAAAATACAAGCTAAAGTTGACGATTGACAAGAACTTGAGTATCATGAAGCGTAAAGTAATCTATATCATTGATTAATGAGAATCAAGTGAACATATTGAAAATGTTGGATACGAAGTGGTTTTTCTATGGCAAGACGGTGAAGGACAAGTGATATTCGGCTACAAGAGACCACGCAAGGGTGAAGGGCAAGCATAGGCTTGGCGCCAAAGGACTAATGCGATGGTGAAGAGCGAGTATAAGTTTTGTACTGATGAACCATGTAAGTCTATAAGAAACTACAGGTGATCCGCATCACTTATTCAAAGAATACAAAAAGTGATAAAGAGAAGAGCAAGTTTAGACTTCATGTATTGAAGGATGTCGAGTGGCTTAAATATATGGAAGCATCCACACTTTATATGTTGATCTACACCAAGTCAAAATTCAAAGTGAACATTACTCAAGGCAAATGTATAAATGTTTTGAGACTAACGTGTTTAACTAGTCTTATGTAGGTGAATAGTCCCAATGATAAAATGGTTTTAACTTTGTCGTCTCTCAAAAATGAGTACACAAGATGATATGAGGTGTTCCTATTATTATAAATCTTTTGTACTTGCATTTGAGTATAGGAATGCCATACTATTAAGAGGGATACAAAGTTGATATGTTTGTATATGTCTCGGTGCTCAAAGTGTTTTATCCCATTGCTATCTTGAGAGAAAACCAAAGCCATAACATTTTCTTCTTGGAGTTTTAAGCCTTATTCTTTGTTGAGTTGGATTGCCCTTTTAATAAGCTTTCCAAAATATCCAAGATCATCAAAAACGGACTTCTGAGTCAAAAGTTATGACCTGTTTTCTAGAGTGTTACCAGGAATTTTGGAACTTCCGGTTAAGCTCAGAACTTCTGGGATCTCCAGGTCCAGAACTTTCGGTTAAGCCCGAAACTTCCGAGATGAACCTTCTGTATCGATTTATTTTGGTCCGGAACTTCCGGTTAAGCCCAAAATTTTCGGATAAACAGTTGCAAAATGTCTTCAAACGGTCATTTTTTGAGTGAGGGGTATAAATACCCCCTCACCCCATTTTGAAGAAGAGAACTCTTGAGCAAATATTCAAAAACACTCTCTCACTCTTTCAAAGCTAGATCTTGAGCAAATATTTGTGATTTCATTTGATAGTGCAACACAAATCTTCTAGCAAACTTCTTGCTCCATCTTTTAAGAAGATTTTGTGTGGTTGAAGTTCATTGGTTTCCCTGAAAAATCTTTGAGCACTTGAGTTCATAGCATGCAATTCAAATTTATGTTTGTTACTCTTGGAGATTGAGATCTCCTAGACGGTAAGGCGTCGCCCGTGAGCAACCAAGGATTATGGTATGCCCAAAAAAGTTTGTGAAGGTTCTACCTCACCTCCATAAGGAAAGAAGTAACTCTAGTGAAACCCAAACTAGATCCCGGTGGTTGCTTGGTGAGGAAAAGGGTTGAAAGAGATCCGGCCTTTTGGGGCCCCTCAACGGAGACGTATGATCGGTGGATCCGAACTTTGAAAAACAAATCAAGTGTCTCATTTGTTTATTTGCTTGTTCTTAATGTTAATGAGATAGCTTATCATATTCATACGTGTTTTAGCCCAATCTATGTGCTCGTGCTTGTTTGATTGCAATTGATGAATGTGATAGATTCATAATACTTATTAGAACTTGCAAGAATAATTAGTTTGAACTAGAACTCATTAGAGACTACTAGATTTAAAGTTTATCGGTTAATTACGTTTATTGCTTGTTTTAGCCAGATCTCTAAATCTACCACATAGATTTAGTTTTCCTTGCATAAACATGCTCCTAACAACTTATGCTTACTTTCAATTCTTATATAATTGCTATAAAAATTCTTGAAGGATCGACTTTGTGCATTTCTTGTTGTTCCCGTAATATCCGGTTGGAACCGGAAGTTCCGGACCCCGGAACTTCCGACTCATCCCGAAACATCCGGACCCCGAATGTTCCTGAATAAACCAGATATTCCGAGAGGTTTAACATTTCTATTTGAAGAATTTTTCAGGAACACCTATTCACCCCCCTCTAGGCTACATCAGTGTCATTTCACCACCGTACTCCCTAGGCATACAAAGTTTATCCCATGCCACAAGGCAATGATCGCCAGTGATCGAATCTTCACCTTTCCAAAGAAAAGCCCTGCATTTCCTCTGCACCTCATTTTGGAACCATTTCGGGACTTCCGTTGCTGTAAGAAGAAAGATTGGCAAGGCCATAAGTACTCAATTGACCAGCACCAAACGACCTTCGAGGGTCAGTAACTTTGGCTGCCAACTAGCAAGCTTCTTGGAGAACTTGTCAAGGATGGGTTGCAACATTGGTTTAGTTGGCTTCCTTGTGGATAGAAGTAATCCAAGATAAGTGATTGGAAGCATCGCAATTTTGCAATTCAAAACGTCGGCCACCACAGCTACATCATCGTCTGTGACCCCCACCAGAGTAATGGAGCTCTTTGAGAGATTAGTCCGAAGCCCTGTAGCTTGACCAAAGATGTCTAGGATTGCACTCAACACCATAGCATCCATGGGTGAAGGCTGAAAGAAGATGATGGCATCATCTGCATAAAAGGAAGCCCAAAGCGGAAATCTGTTAATTTCAAGCTCTGAAAGCAGCCCATTTCTTGTTGCCAAAGCGATCATAGCATATAACACCTCCA
This sequence comes from Zizania latifolia, assembly GCA_000418225.1. Classification (NCBI taxonomy): domain Eukaryota; kingdom Viridiplantae; phylum Streptophyta; class Magnoliopsida; order Poales; family Poaceae; genus Zizania; species Zizania latifolia. The sequence continues at coordinate 209,581 of KE373111.1, read as the reverse complement.
TAATTAGGATAAAAAGAAGGGGGAGAGGGGGTCCCCCTGCCGCAAACCACGAGCAAGGGCAATTAGTTCTGTTTCTGCACCATTAACATAAACCCGAGTGGAGGCAGTACCTAGAAGGTTCGCAATCCAATCTCTCCAACGGGGACCAAAGCCAAAGTGAAGTAAAAGCTGAAGGAGAAAATCTCATCCGACAGTATCAAAGGCCTTTGCAATGTCCAGCTTGAGAAGCAGCAGCGGATGCTTTCTTTGGTGAAAGAGCCTGACCACACCCTAGACATAAGCAAAATTTTCGTGAATATTCCTGGATCGGATGAAGGCTGACTGAGACAACGAGATCATATCCCCAATTTTCAAAGCAAGTCTAGCTGTAAGGATTTTAGCAACGTACTTCGCAAAGCTATGAATGAGGCTTATAGGCCGATAATCCGAGACTAGTGAAGGATTGTCTTTTTCCGCCAAAAGCACAATCAACGCTGAATTGAGCAGGTGTAGGTTTGTTGATTGCCGACAGTAGAAGGCATTTAAAGCTACCATGACGTCTTGTTGAATGATAGGCCAGCAATGCTTATAGAAGGCACCAGTGTACCTGTCTGGACCCGGAGCCTTTTCTGGATGCAAGCTAGCAATCACTCGATGAATCTCAGTTGCTTCAAAGGGCACTTCCAAATCAGCCAGATGCCGAGGAGACAAACCAAGAGCTTCGAGGTTAAGGCAGTAAGAGGTCGTGGAAGAGTCTCCCATGATAGAATAGAAATAGTCCTAAATAAGCCAACGCTTATCATCTTCATTTGAAGCGATGGAATCCTGATGCTGAACGACGAGAATCATTTTGTGACGCCTGCGAGCATTGATCTTGAGGTGAAAGAACCGAGAGTTTGAGTCCCCATGCTTCAGATAGAGGACATGTGAACGCTGCCGAAGACGAATGCACTAGAGGGAGGCAAGAGCTAGGGCTCTGCCACGGAGGGCAACCTGAAGCCACCGCTCACTCGGAGAAAGGAGCCTCATATCTTGTGCTGCATCAAACCGCAGGACCAACTCTTGCGCTAGCTGAAGTTGGAGGCGGAAATGGCTAATCCGCTCAGTTCCCCATTTACGCAACACAACTGCAAGCCGCCTTAGCTTCAAGTGCAGGGACAGGAGAGCATCGTGGCAGTGCAACGGCTCCTGCCAAGAGGACTGAACCACGTCAAGGAAACCATCTAACTTCAACCAGAATGATTCAAAGCAAAATCGACGCGACTGAAGGCAAGGGGAGCCACATGACAAAAGGATCGGACAATGGTCTGAACCCCCAGAACTTAAGTCTTGAGCATAGCTATCCAAAAACAGTGTGTCCCAATCACCGTTAACTAGGATTATGTCAAGCTTAACCAATATTGGGGAAACTTGTTCATTGCTCCAAGTATGACGTCTTCCAAAGAGGTAGATTTCTTTGAGCTCGAAGCTATTGGAAAAAGATCTGAAGCTAGCCATTAAACGCCTATTGATATTATTGTTATTTTTCTCGACAGCTGCCATGATGAGGTTAAAATCTCTAGCCACTGCCCAGGGTCCTTGAATCGAAGATCCTACATCATGTAATTCTGCAAGGAACAGGTACTTGTCCGAATCACTCTGGGGGCCATAAACTACGGTTAGAAACCATTCCTTATTGCCAGGAAGGACAAGAAGTCTCAAGGTTAGCGACCAATTACCATGGTGCCAATAAGAAGCAGAAAAACGATAACCTCTCCGAGAAATAATGATGCCACCCCTTGTGTTTACTGCTGGTAGAAAATCAAAGCAATCAAAAAGGCCACCACAGGTTTCAGATATAATTGTAGCATTCACTTGAGACAGTTTAGATTCTTGAAGGCAAACCAACGATGACTTAGAATTCTGAATAATACCTCGGACCAACGATCTTTTCTCAGGACGATTGAGACCCCAAACATTCCAAAATAAGCCACAGAAATTCATACTAGCAGATAAAACACCAACCACAGAAACCACAGCTAGCCAAGAAAACAAGCTACAAAGCTTGCTCCTGGGGAATCTCTAAGTTGCATAAAGCGGCTAGAGCCTGGGAGTGCACTGGGCTAAGAGGCTCCTTGAAGAGTTCGAGGGAGCGGAGGATGTCTGAATCTTCAGCCTTGTTCTCATCTTCAATGACACCGAGCCTCCGCATTACCACCCTTTGAGCCTTAATGATTGAATGAACATGTTGGCCACCCTGCTTAGTGGCCAAACAAGAGCTGCAACAGGGAGCTCTAGGTGGGCGCAACAGAGCTCGCCAGCATAGGGGGCGTCGAGGGGGACGAGCGCCTAGAATGGAGGGAGGTTGGGGGGTTAAAGAGAGATTCAACCGCCCCCGAGACATCCAAACCATTGGGCACCGATGTAGCTTCGGAAGAGGCAGCTGGCGACGCAGGTGAGGGAGCTCTTGAGGAGCGAGGGGCGATGCCGAAGGTAGGGACGCCATCTTCAATAGCGAATGCGGAGAAGGTTGTGGAGAAGGCTCTTACTGGGCGAGTACTGCTTGAAGGTCAAATGCCTTCCCAAGCGTCGACAAAGGGGATCTGGGCAGGGCCGTTCCTGGGCCAGGGCAGAGGGGCGACCGCCTAGGGCCCAGGAAAATCAGGGGCCCCCAATTTATATATACATATGTATATACCCTAGTATTTTTATACTCTGTACGTCATGGCTCATTTGCAAACCAGCAACAAAAATGCAAAATAACCCACAGCCCATTTGGCATTTGCCCAATGGCCCAGCATGCAGCACACAGCAAATAGGAACTTTGCCCAGCCCAATGCAGCACGCAGCATGCCAGATTGCTAGTAGAAAGTCAAGCAGCCAATTAGCCACACAAATGCGCAGCCGCTAGCAGCCAACTCACTCGGCAAGGGCAACCCCTAAATCCCCAAATCTAAACCCCAATCTCCCATTCGTCGGCTCTCGGCTGCCAGCGCCCACCATGGCAACAGGCAACGCTGCAACGGGCGAGCAAGGCTCTCGTCGCCTCGGCTACTCCGCTACTCCACTGGAGCCCAAAGCGCTGGTGAGTGGTGACCGGTCCAAATCCCCTCCTAAATCCTAATTTCCTGATTCCTATCAAAGATTCAAAGTATATATATACTATGGTGAATTGCGTTCTTGAATCTTCATCCCTGCGGTGCCTCTCTGGTCGCTAGAAATCCTCTCCTAATCTTAATCTCTAGGCTCTGGCTATTTCTCTTTAGTCTGTTCTTGAAAGTTAAATCTTAATTACAGTCTTGTAGACTTGAGGCTTCAGGTTCTTTGTTCCTAATCTCTAGTATTCTTATTTTCTACCTAATGTCATCTTTGCCTAGAAAGTATTTATCGGGTAGTGAAAAAAGAAAAAGAAAAGAAAACATGCAGATGAGTTTATAGAAACACAAAGAGGAGCCATTGACAAGTTTTTTAGAAGTAGTACAAGTTCTTCTCGAAATCCTGAGAACTTGGCTATAGTTTGTGTGGAACAACCTAATGAAGGATTAGATGATAATGATGATATAAACGGGGATGGAGGTAATTTGAGTGGGCCTGAAAACATAGGTAGCTCACATAATATAGATATCTTAAGTGCTGATGAAGAATCTGCTTTTACTGTTGATATTTATGATTCGAGGAATTGTGGTAATCTTGATAATAAGCAGAGATATTTTAGTTGAAAAGGGACCTATAAAAGAAGAAAACCTTGTATTCTCTACAGATAAGACCAGTAGGCATTTTTCATATGCTTACTATTCTAAAAGAATGAGCAATGGAGAGGTACATGATAGAAAGTGGTTGGTTTATTCGAAGCATGTTGATAAAGTTTTTTGCTTTTGCTGTAAGCTTTTTAAATCTATTAATAGGACTAGTTTGTTAGCAGATGATGGTTTAAATGATTGAAAACATCTTAGTCAAAGGCTTAAAGATCATGAGAACAGTGTTGAGCATATCACTAACATGAATACTTGGAATGCATTAAGAATAAGATTGAGCAAGAATCAAACAATTGATAGTGATATGCAGCAGGAAATTAGGAAGGAGAAGGAGCGCTTGAAACATGTATTGGTAAGAATAATTGCTGTTGTGAAATATCTTAGTAAACGTAGTTTGGCTTTTCGAGGATCTAGTGAAAAGCTTTACCAAGACAATAATGGTAATTTCTTAGCATGTTGTGAAATGATTGCCGAATTCGATTTGGTAATGCAAGATCATCTTAGACGCATTGAAAATAATGCGATCCATCACCATTATCTTAGTCCTAAAATTCAAAATGAGTTGATTTCCCTTTTAGCATGCACTGTTACTAGTTCTATCATAAAGATTGTTAAAGAGGCCAAATATTTTTCCGTAATACTTGATTGTACTCCTGATGTGAGTCATCAAGAACAAATGACTCTAATTGTTAGATATGTTGATATGTCAAATAAAAAAATTAAAATAGAGGAGTTTTTTCTAGAATTTTTGAAAGTAGATGATACATCTGGTTTGAGGCTCTTTAATGAATTGCTTAATGCTGTGAAGTTGTTTGATCTTAATATTGATGATGTTAGAGGTCAAGGCTATGACAATGGTTCTAACATGAAGGGGAAACATCAAGGGGTACAAAAGCGGTTGCTTGATTTGAACCGGAGAGCTTTGTACATGCCATGTGCGTGTCATAGTCTCAATCTTACTTTATGTGATATGGCAAATTCATGTTGTAAAGCTGTTTCTTTTTTTGGGATTGTGCAACGAATATATGCATTATTTTCAGGTTCACCTAAAAGATGGAAAATTTTACTCAACCATGTTCCAAGTTTAACCGTGAAACCTTTATGCAGTACTCGCTGGGAGAGCCGAATCAAGAGTGTTAAAGCTATCAGATATCAAGCTCCTCAAATAAGGTTAGCTTTATTGGAAGTATGTAATTCTTCTGATGACCCTAAGGCAAAGAGTGATGCGAAAAATCTATTTGATGTTCTTGGTAGTTTTGAGTTCTTACTTTCTATGGTAATTTGGTATGACATTTTATTTTCTATCAACAAGGTAAGTAAAAAATTACAGTCTTCATCCATGTGCATTGAATCTACATTGCAGCAAATTGAAGGCATCATGAAATTTTTTGATAACTATAGAAATGAAGGATTTGCATCCAGTATTGATATTGCTAAAGGCCTTGCATCAGAATTGAATATAGAGCCATCATTTACAATTAAACACCATGCTACTAGAAAAAAACAATTTGATGAAAGTGATTGCATTGAAGAAATTCAGTCAGCCGAAAAGGCTTTTGAAACTAGTTACTTCTTAGTTATGGTAGATATGGCAAATACTTCATTGAAAAATAGATTTGAAGAACTACAGGTGTTTAAAAGTATATTTGGTTTTTTGCTTAGCTCAAAAGGCATGAAGTCATTAGATGATATGGAATTAAGAAAATGTTGTACTAAATTTGTGGAAACTTTTTCTCAAAATGGATCATCTGATGTTGATCTTGATGATCTTTCTTCTGAAATAAGAGTATTGCAAATGACTTTGCCAAATAATCATATGTCTTCTATTGAGATTTTTGAGTTTGTTAGAGATGTAGATTGTTATCCAAATGTTTTAATTGCTTATCGAATATTATTTACTATACCTGTGACTGTGGCATCAGCTGAAAGAAGTTTTTCAAAGTTGAAATTGTTGAAGAATTATTTGAGGTCAACAATGTCACAAGAAAGATTAAATGGTCTAGCCACTTTATGCATAGAAAAAGATATGTTGGATCAAATTGATATAAATACTATTATCAATGATTTTGCATTTAGAAATGTAAGAAGAAATCACTTTCGGTAACTAATATAGTTATGAATCTATGATTGATTTATTTTCTTTCTTTTACAAGTGATTGAAAATAGGTCAAAGGGCCCCAAATTTTTTTTCGCCTAGGGCCCCTGGAATGCTAGGAACGGCGCTGGATCTGGGCTAGGCAAGCATCTGTGCCCCAGAAAGGAAATCCAAAGATCCAGCATGAGAGGCGAACCAGAGCTCCATGGGCCCAAACTCCTGAGGCCCAGGGCAAACGCTATCCTTTGACCTGGGTGAGTCATCCAAAGGAGTCGCAAGGACCAGGCGAAGCTGGCTCTGGTCCCCTCCTAGCAGCGAATGGACCCCACTCTCACCAAAAGCAGGAGGCACGTCCTTGAACTGCTCCTTTGCAGCAGAAGACGACGAAAGGGAGGTGACCATCAAAGCTTTGGGTGCAGCCTCAAAGTCCCAAAAGGGAAGGGACAGAGCTTCGAAGGCCCCGCGTAGAGGGATAGTAACTGAGTTGGTGAAAGGCTTCACAAGCTTGTCACATGTCGAGGACCGGGCTGGTGCAAGAGATCATGTAGAGAGGGAGTGCATTGGGATTCGCGGGGGGGCACTCTCCACTGCCCAATCTAGGGCAAGCAATTGCCTTGCTTCTGGCACAAGCGGCTGCAAGACAGCGACCGAAGGAAGAGGTAGCACCATAAGAGCTAGAGCCGGCAAAGCTAGTGAAGAGGATGGCGCCGGAGGTGTCGCCACCGTCTGCCGAGGGAGGCCCCCTGCAGCACCGAAGGCCCCGGTGAATGCGGAACTCCCTTCCCTGTCACCACCTGGGCCAGAGCCATCAACTCGCCCCAGAAAGCATGGGAAGAAATGGCGCCGAGTGGTCTCCTCATCCAACGAATCATCATCTTCCCGTCGGCAGTCGAAGGAGAGGATAGGAGTAGAATCCAGAACCTCCAAGACATGAACGATGACAGAATATGAAAGGCACCATTTTTCTCTCGGAGGAGGAGGAGACGGCTCCATGGAGGCGTATAGCTCTTCATCTGAGTCCATGGTAGACGTAGAGGCCACTTGCTTAGGGACAATGATGTCTAGCCTCTTTGGAATGTTTGTTGACATATCTACCCAGGCAAGCACTTTAAAGCCATGCGCATCGGTTGCTAGAAGAAGCTCCACAAGATGGCAATGGAGGCTGTTGAGAATGTGGCGAAGGCTAACTTCATCTTGAATATGCGCTGGAAGTCCGTCTAGACTCAACTTGATGAAGTAGCGAAGGGCGCATCCATCAACCGCTGAGATCCGGCTCCATCGCCGAAAAGAGACCGGCGCCCCTCCACATCTGAAGAGCCTTGAGAGGGAGAGGATTCGGGTGCAGTCGTCGGGGGAGGCGAAGGAGATGAGGAAATCAAAGGAACGACAGGTCTTCACTCGAACGTTGCACCGAAGCACCCCACAGCTGACTAGAGAAGCCACCAACATTTTCGGAGCGACCGCTGGACGATTGCCCAAGACGGACGCGTGAAGAGCCCACCCCCTAAGGTTGTGCTCCATCTAAGCCATTCCTTGCGACCAGGAGAGCACACATTGGCCACGATCGGGGGCGAAGAAAGGGGTGACCATTGGCTATATCTTCCATGAGCGCAGCGGCACAAGTTGACGCGGCGGGTAAAGCAAGAAACTCAGCCACCGAAGGTGCCTTAGCAGGTGGAGGACGCTCTTTGGCTTGGGAACGCTGTCCGAGACGAGCCGATGGGCAGCTCCTGGCAATATGCCCGGGGTGCCAACAGTGACTACACCGGATGGAATTCAAACAGCTTGCCTTGAGGTGACCCAGCCCTAGGCACTTAAAACAGCGACCAGCAAGCCACCGCGAAATGGAGCGGGAGGATGGCTGATGAGAGGCAGTAACTGCTTCACCTTCGGTGAGTGGACACGGTAAATGTGCCTCCTAGGCAGACCTTTTCCGTCAGACCAAAGTCCAACCATCCGCAAGCTCTTGGGGTGAGAGAGAGGGCTGCGAACCGCTGGAGGTAGCGGACTGACGGGCCACCTCACCCCGGTGAGACGCCGAGGAGGTTGCCAACTGGCCGGCATGAGGAGGGAAACCAGACAGTGGGAGGGCGGAGGAGACGAGAGCACGAGAGGCGCTTATGTTGTTGCTCACCTCTGAAATCTTGTCTATAGGCATTTATTTGTTTGATTGTTAGGTTCTTCAGTCGATATTTCAATATTATCTAATAATTAGATTAAGATCTCTGTTAATCATTGGTCGATCGATACTCCTTGTCAACTAATGGTTAGTTGATAGGAACGATATTCTTAATTTTTTTTTCAAAAAGTAAACCCAAAATTACAATTCTTGCGCTACGACTGTCGCAGCCCGCACGCTTGGGCCATATTATTGGCTTAGCAAAGCCCAGCGAGCTCTCAGTTTCTCACCTTGAAAGCACGGAACCTGTAAGTTTTCACCGGAATGAGACGATGATGGTCTTTTAACTTTAGTCAACGCCGTTTTCTGTCAGAGTGACCAAATTCAACGAACTTTGTGATCCGGAACCGCAAAAGAAGGCGTAGGCCGAAATTTCACGATCTAGTTGGGATTCCGATGGCTTGGCTTGATCTCATTTTCTCTGCACTTGGCCTGTAGTTTGGAGACTTGGTACTAGAGGATATTGATCTTGCTCACAGGTCACCTGTAGAATTCTGAACTTGCAGTGGATGCTCTTTCTATCGGGTAAATCCTGCCTCTCCGACCTGATCATGCAAATAATTCATATCTGAGCATCGACCTCTACATCTCCATTGAGCAGAGGATGAGAGATGATGATTCCAAGATGAAGATGGCATGTATGGCATAAGGAGTTCCATAAGAATGTACCAGGCCTCTTCAAAACTACAAATGGCTTATAAATTATCCAGAATACGTTCGTTCGGCTCAGTTTCAAGCTAATTCATTGTCATGCTATTCAACGAAAGGTAAAGGCAGCTACAACAACTCATCAGATTTAGATAAAGATGTATATCGATATACTTCAATATTCATTATTATACGGGGACATAGTATGAGCTTGTGGCCAAGTTAGAAAGCACAAAATCTCAGTGAGTCAAATACGAGCTTTGCCAAATAAGTAGTCACCATACTTTCTTTATCACTGACATGTGATTCGATAATATCGGACCACGTGTCATGTCAGTGCAGAGAAACTGTTCCCATAGCTCTCAGCCCTGTGGTTGGCTGTTTGCTTAACGCCTTGTTCTTGCCCCCCTTGCCCGAGTCCGGGTCAACGGCTGTTCGTACGTACGCACGCTGACACGCAGCACTCAACCACCGAATTTAGCCGAGAAATCCACCGACCGAATAAACGCATACAGGTAGCTGGTAACCCGTCAATCAAGACACTAATTTAAGGTAGTAAACACGTCGCCCTGTTTGAGTGGTTAGTGGCCGGTAAGAGCAAAACACGTACATGCATGATGTGATCTGCACATGTGTACATATGTTTATAAACTGCAACAGATACACGTTCATATCGCAACAACGAAATTACATATAGATGGCGGCGCCGCCCTGCAGTTTAACAACACACCAACTGCACGGTAGCAGTAGCACACTAGCACATATGGATGGCGAAAAGCGAAGGCTCGGAACATCCGTTGATGGGCACACTCAACTAAAGCCTGGGCTATTAAGTCAATGCTTACAAACGCGTAGAAGCTACTAGATGCCAAGTTATTAACAGTTTTCGCTGCATTTGCAGGTCGGTATCAGAGTGTGCAGCAAGGTTGAAAATTGTAGCACGAGTGTTTGTGTGGAGAAATATCCTGTTAATTTACAGCGTATATATGACGTGTGTATTTGCATCTTGTCGCACCAAGTGTGCATAAAAAAAGAGAAGAAGAAAAAAGCAAGTGTCCTTTTCTCGTAGTATATGTGCTAGGCACCTAGTTGCAGATCGGACAGTTGAGGTGAAGACATGGAATGAATTCGTGTTTGTGTAGAGCTTTCACCTTCATCAATTTCATGAATTAGTCGCGCAAAGTAGAGTCGAAACGGTTTTGATCAAACATTCAAAATTCAATCAAATATTTCAGTTCGGAATTTGGAGTAAAACAAAACACAAGCGTTACTCACAGGTGAACTTTTTTAAAATTGAAGTAGAACAGAGTCAAACTAGAGAACCGGGCCTATCGCCATGACGAAACCGTGCCGGCCCACCGCGTGGAGCCGAACCGGACGGCCTCGCCGCCGTCGGTAAGGACGCGCAAGGACGCGCTTCCGGCGGCGTCCCTCCGCACGAGCCACCTCTCCTTCTCCGTCCTCTTCCGCACCATCTCCTCCGCGCGCCCACGCAGACGCCGCGCCTCGCCCACGACGGCCTCGTCCAGCCCCGCCCACTTCCAATCCGCCGGGGACGCCACGCTCTCCTCCACCTGCTTCAGCACGCAGACCAGCTCCACCGCGTCGGCTAGGCTGAGTGTGGCGAGTCGCTGGCTCATTTCCCGGACCCTCGCGGCTATGTTGCGCTCCACCATAACGCGGTCCTCCTCGGCGAGACGGATGAGTTCCCAGATGAGGGCGTTGTGCTGTGGGGCGGAGGAAGGTGACGGGGCCTTGCAGACGGCGTCGGCGACGGACGCGAAGGCGGCCAGCTCGGCGATGAGTTGAGGGTTGGGAAGAGCAGTGATGTACTCGGCGTCGGCGACGTCGCGTGGGTAGTCGGGGAGGAGGAGGAGGAGCTCGAGGAGGCGCGCGGAGAATCTGACCCATGTGGCAGCGGCAAAGGATCTCCCGATTGGGAAGGCGGCGAGCGCGAGGGGGTTGCGGCCGGAGGCGGGGTGCCGGACGAGGGCGGCGACGAGCTGGTCACGGAGGATGAAAGCACCACGGTCGAGCAGAATTCTGAGG
>KE373111.1:168237-185589 GCA_000418225.1 Zizania latifolia | reverse complement strand
AGAAGCTGTGAAAGTTAGGGTCCCCTAGCTTTCAGTTTATACTATAAAAAAGCTGGTTAGCCTTTAAACCTGTTTGGTTTAACCTTTAGCTTTCTGACCAAGAAGTTGGTTGGAAAAGCTAAACCAAATACAGCCTTAGTCATGCTATGTCTAGATTCATATGGATGTCAATATATACGTTTTTTACATATATCTAGATTTATTAACATCCATATAAATATAAATATAGGTATACCTAAAAAGACTTACATCGTGAAATACAGGGAGTAAACTTGATAGAATCTTTATCAAGTCAAATAGCACTCAAAACAGATTTCACAAAAGCTCAAACCAGAATTTTAGAGTTTTGACCCAACCAAAAGCTAAAAAGAACATTAAAAATGATATTTTCCATTTAAATTAACAACCTACTAATATATTTATTCCAAAAAAATACTTTCAAGTTGAAAAACCAGGAAGCCATGTTAGGCTGGGGTCTTGAAGCCCCAGGTCCCCACCCAAGGCTAGATTGGTGAGGTCTCCTCATGAACTTTTGGGCGACAAAAGTACATCCGATCCCACACGACCAAATTATGGCCTAATCACACCAAAATCAGCTCCCTTCCAAACCCTCCCATCAATCACTCCTATATACTACACAGTACACACTCCTCTCTCCCTCCGTCTCTTTGTCATAGATGCTCCTCCCATTCCACTCCATCCGTTTCGATTCCCAAACAGCCAGCTGCTGCCCTCAGCTAGCTACCTTGGAAAATACATTTCATTTACAGCAGTCCTAACCTATACTCGTTCCGTTCCATAATATAATAATCTAGTATCAGATTTAACATTTTATAGTACAATAAATCTAGATAGTGATATTATACAGATTCGTTGTACTATAAAATATTAAATTCAGTCCAATATTGCTATATTATGGGATGATAAAGGGAGTAGTTTACATGGGTGATCTCTGTGCTTTTCTTTTCTTTAGGCACAACTCATAAACATTATCTTCTCAACGATAGTTTCTTTAAAATAAATTTATATCCAATTACTTATCTTTTCTCTCTCAATTCTCTTCTTTACTTTCTTAGATATCGGAGCTGATTTATTGTATAAGACAATTTCTCTTTCATCTCAATAAATCATTTGTCATATCAGAATTTAGCTAATATGACAATATAATTAATGCTAAAAAATCATCCCGGTCAGTAGGGTTGGGACTGCTCTTAGTACACTTAATTCTTTCACGTGAGGATTCTGTTTGATTGGTTCTTTGTCGTTAAATTAACTTAGTTCTTTATGTGATATCCATCCAAACGATCTCCTTATAAAAGGATTTTGAAACATTCTAAGGAATTTATTTCCTATACCCTCTGTTGTTAAATTAATTCAGTCCTCTATATATGATGCCAATTTAAATGGGGTCTCGCATTTATTTACCCTTGGGCACGTGTCTAAGCAGCCGCGCTCAGTGCTCACTCAGTAGCTCGCTCGCTCGCTCGATCCAACTCGTTGCTACAAGGCAAACCACAACAACCGCTATAGTTGCTGCTGTCCCATGGAGGAAACCTAGCCTTTTTCTAGTTTTTCTCGCGTGCGTGCGTGTGCGTGGTGCTTGGGAGCTCTCGGTTCTTGAGAGGTGAGGTCCTGCGGAGGCATGGCACTGGAGGCCGTGCTGCTCTCGCGAGGTCTGTTTGGCGGTCGTCGTTGCGCCATGGAGGGAGGAGGAGTGGGAGGGGGTGGAGGGGGAGCCTGGAGCAGTCCGTTCAGTGGCTTCGAGGGGGTGATGGATTTGGATGGCGGCAACTGGGACGCGGCGGCGTGCTCGTCGATGCTGCTGCATGGGTTCCAGGAGCTGGAGATCCCTGTCGGTGCCGCCGCCGAAGCAGTGCCGTCGCCGCCACCGGGGGAGATAACTGCTGATGCCGGCTGCGGGGAGAACGCTGGCGGGGTCGTTGGTCAGGATCAGGGTGCGGCAACGGCGACGGAGACGGAGACGGCGACGATGCAGGCGGGGAGGAGGAAGCGGCGGCGGGCGAGGCCGGCCAAGAACAAGGAGGAGGTGGAGAGCCAGCGGATGACCCACATTGCCGTCGAGCGCAACCGCCGCAAGCAGATGAACGAGTACCTCGCCGTGCTCCGCTCCCTCATGCCGCCGTCCTACGCGCAAAGGGTAAGCACCTCACAGCCAGACCCTCCTTCCTTGGCTTCGCCGCCGTCGAGTAGTCGATCGATCGCCACCGGTGACCGGTTTCGAATTTTGATTTTGTCATATGTACAGGGTGATCAGGCGTCTATCGTCGGCGGCGCAATCAACTTCGTCAAGGAGCTGGAGCAGCTGCTCCAGTCCCTGGAGGCGCAGAAGCGGCCGAGGCAATGTGGGGCGGACGACGCGGCGCCGTTCGCCTGCTTCTTCACCTTCCCGCAGTACTCGATGAGTGCCACCCCGGCGCCGGCGCCTCCAACTCCGGCTCCCGCTGTGAACGACAGCGGCCGTGACGACGGCAGCGCCGGTGCCGAGGCCGAGGCGTCGGGATCGAAGCCGTCTGCGGTGGCCGACGTCGAGGTCACAATGGTGGAGAGCCACGCCAACCTGCGGGTTCTGTCCCGGCGGCGGCCGAGGCAGCTGCTCCGGCTGCTGGTGGCGCTGCAGGGTCACCGTCTCACCGTGCTGCACCTCAACCTGACCAGCGCCGACCACATGGTGCTCTACTCGTTCAGCCTCAAGGTAAACACAAGTACACAATTACTACAAGTTTACTATTATTACGCATTCCTCACATTTACTAAACAATTCATAAATTCAATCTGATGGATACTACTAATTCATCCTAAAATATATAGTTATCTTATTAAAAATATTTCAAAATATATATAGTTTATTCTTATCTCAACAAATCATAACCATCTCTTATTTATTTTTTTCACCTGATTATTTATCTTAACCAATTAAGACCGTTTCTCATTTAATTTCACATAATTTCTTAATGATCCAAAAAAGATTTAATATAGCTATGTTTTAAGACCGAGCAAGTACCGTGCTGCTGGTCCAAGATGCATACTACCTGTATTTGGTGAGCAATATCACACTGGAACAAGTTGGTGCCTAGGTTTCCGTGCTTTTTGTATCTTGCCTTGTCTTGCACAACTGCTCCAAATTCTCCCATCTGTTTACTTTAATGGAGCTCAGCTAGCTAAAAAGGTTGCGGTTCCCTAAAAAGGGCCATTGTTTGACCTGCCAAAATGGATCGTCGTCTCAAGTGATCTGATCTCCCTCGTCAATGGCCGGATGATGATGCAGGTGGAGGACGATTGCCAGCTTACGTCTGTGGATGAGATTGCAACCGCGGCTCATCAGATCATCGAGAAGGTCCAAGAAGAGCAGGCCGGGTTGTAACTTGTAATTTAGATTAACACCAACCAACCAACCATCATCTACCAGAACGCATGTGTGAATGATGAAACATTGTAGTAGTTGCTCCAGCAAGTGTAGTCTAATATTGTATCTCTGTGTACTTAGCAGCTTCATTAGTGCCGAATCATCATTTCATAATAATGGATTGGTTTGTTCATATATAGGATGTGTGCAGTGCAGCGTGCATTCATGGCTAGCTCTAGCTGTGTACGGTGCGAAAAAACTACGGATACATATGCTCGAGCTGGAGAACAATTCCATGTTAGACATGACACATGACATTCCTTGTGGGAGCTACCATGTTCCTTAGGATCTGACACAATTGACAGGAGCTATTTCAATGCCTTTCTTGCGAGGATTCTGTTTCCCTTGTGAAGCACCAATTCCTGCCAAAACACCAAAGATTCCCCATCTTGTGGCCAGTGGCCACAGCTTGCACGTTACTCTCGTCAATGTCCATTCTGCTCCATGTTGTGATCATGCAAGTGAAGTTCATATATGCAAACATCTCATCCATTTTGTGGTCATAGTCTTGACTATATCAAAATTCAAAATGCTAACAGATTAACGGAAGCTAAGATACCATGTGAGAGGCAGAGAAGCCCAACAAATAATGTTGCATCAGATCCGAGTTGGGCACCTGAGCTCAACAAGCCTACGAGTGATGATGGGTTTAAAGTTTCAGCACACCATAATCACTAATCAGTTCGTTTCTGTAAACAAGATACCAGCCTTTTAGAGAAAGCACAATGGACATCAAATCAGCACAGCAAGGCAAAACGATGCCAAGAAAACGTCAAGAAAATAACTGCAAGTAGGACGCAAGCTGTGCCCTCTCATTGACCCAAGAAAAGATTCTTTTTTTTGAAAGCCAGCGGAAGAATCGCTGCTATATATTAAGAAAAAGTTTTAAAGAGATGTTTTTTTTACAGGAAGTAGGAAAAAAATAAGGTTATAACCCCAGGCAACAACATTACTCTAACAATATGGGGGGAGATCAATATAGGCCCAATACAGGCGCGCAAACACGTATGAGTCGACATCCTTGCCAATAAGTTAGGCAACAGAGGAGATTGACTCGAAGCCCAAGAAAAGATTCTTTTTTTTTTAAAGCCAGCGGAAGAATCGCTGCTATATATTAAAAAAAAGCTTTAAAGAGATGTTTTTTTTACAGGAAGTAGGGAAAAAATAGGGTTATAACCCCAGGCAACAACATTACTCTAACAATACAGGGGGAGATCAATATAGGCCCAATACAGGCGCACAAGTGCAAGCACGTATGAGTCGACATCCTTGCCAATAAGTTAGGCAACAGAGGAGATTGACTCGAAGCCCAAGAAAAGATTCTTGAAACAGGTTTCTTTACCTGATTGACCTTTAACCGTTTCCATCTAAGCAAGATTGATCAAACAGTGAAAGAGCTGCACAGCCATTTCATCTATGTGATGCTTGCACCCCCTGATTGATTCGACCGACAGGACAAAACACATGTGCCACTTGCTCTCATGCTGCATGTCGTTTTCACTCTTCAAATGTTCTGCCCCGACGAAGCATCATCTGGTAAATAAACAAGTGGAGCCACCTGAGAAAAAAAAATAAACAGCAACTTCAGTCTTGAGTTAGCTGCATGCACCAACCATTCACCCCAAAGTTCATGCACCAGCCAAAGAACAATAGATATACTGGTAGGATCACCGAGTTAGACCATGATTGATAATTTGTGTGTATCTAATGCTGAGAGGTATGAATATTGCATAGATGGAAGGATCACATTCTTGTACATTGGATTCAATAGAATGCAACTACTTTTGCAGTATAGGGACGACAAAAAAGGATAAACAACATGGCTCAAAACCTACAAAAACAGGCTGTACGCCAAGGCAAGATTGTTGTTACTTCATTAGAATAACCATACCATATTATATTAGTCTGTGTGACAACCGATCTCCAAATCAGACATGACATAAATCACATCTTTATAAGGACCAAATCACATCTTTATAAGGACCAACAGCTACAGATGCTCAGGGCCTATAGACGACTTATCTTCCTATTCCAGGAATCCATAAGAACAATGACAGACAAACCTTTATGCTCCAATTTGAACACTTGAACCTGGAAAGAAGCAAAAGCATGGTGTCAGGAAATTTATAATCATCTTGAATTGAAAAATACAGAGTTACAAGCCATAAAAAAGTAACAAAATAGTCCCACTTCAACCAATTGAGATAGCCTTTCCTAACTGACTCAATTCAGATGAACCTGATTCTTAGAGAAAAACATGGCTGTATGCTTGTACCATAATGCAATTACTGAAAAAGTTGTGAGCACGGAATCGCTTTTTAGTTTGTATGAGCTATTAATCTGCTTACTTGTGATGGTAAGGCTCACCTCTAAGTAGCAATCTGTAACAGTTTGACCAAGCAGTTCGCTCAACAATAAAGTGTTCTTATCAAACTAACGGTACAAAATATGAAAATGTTAGGGCTTCATCTTACTAAAAACCTCTGGACAGGCACCTATATGCATGCTAATCATGACTTTAAGCGAATTGTAATTATTTGGTATAATTGCCAGTTAGCCAAGAGTTCTAAGCTGACAACTTCACTGAGTTAAATAAGGTCAATGATGACATTTAGTTGAGAAGATACACGAAGTAGATCCATAGCACTTGACTAAAAGTTTTATGGAACAAGAACAAGCCAAGAAATATAGACCTCTTCCCAGATTTCAAGTATGTTGCACGCAATGGTTTAGCGAATAAAAAAGCTCACATGTTTTAACTGCACAGTTAGTTTTTGTGAATCTATTAAGTCTGAAATGAATCGCTTGATGGAAGTAGAGGCAAAATTGTACAGGACGATACACAGTAAGAACAGCTTTAGTTGCTTTTTCTGAGAGAGAGAGAGAGACGAGAGGGAGGAAAAGATGCCTGAACCAGAACACTGTGTATTAAATGGAATTATGCAAGCATAAATATATATTGGGGGGGGGGGGGGGAGGAGCTCTGTTCAAGTTTCAAATAATGAAAGGCATTCATACACATCGAAATATATCAGAACAAAAAGGTGAGAAAGCTAATATAACTAAGCACGACAAATGAATCATGCCAACCTGAATGGATGAATATGTTACCCTATAAAAGTACAGTTTTGCTGCTCACCAACCAAATTAGGCAGTGGACAACTGGAAATCAGCAGAAAGACCCCATCATGCAGTAAAGAAACAACAAATAGACAGCTTAACAGATGCATAATTTTCGTTCGCTTGCATTCTTAATAAATAATTCCATTTGAAAAAAAGGGACTGGGAACAGGAAGAGATAAGACAATGATGGAGGAAGATGTAAAGGGCGCAACAAAGTCAAGAATAAGTGGATTTCCAGTGGTTTGCCAGAGTAACAAAAAGATGAACCTGAGGCAGCAACTCCTACAAAACTGCACGGGTGAAAAAACAAGGTTTTTGGCTGTAGTATTTTATCTGTAAGACAGCTTCCTCTACGCTTTAGCAGAAAAAGAAATTGTGTACTCTGCACATCTATCAAGAAAGAAATTTGGAGGTACATGAGTGCCAAATCATGATTTTGAAGAAGTTTGTTACTGAAGCTTCAACATATTGACAATCCAAGTTCCTTCCAGTTATCTGCATTCTCTATTCTGAGATCCCAAGAATGTTAAAGGGCCAATAGGTAGGGGGACCATACCATTAAGCAAACTTAATCAGCAAATTCAAAAAACAGTTAGAATTGATACCAAACATATTGCTGTTCCTCTTTGTCAGAATAAATGAAGTAAATGGTAATATGTAATTAGTCTTTTAGATGTTCTTTTAAGACTGTCTTTTTGTCTTTTAGATGTTTTATAGCAATAATATAACATGTTTGCTCAAATCACATTTTACATATGCTGCAGTACTTAACAGTGAACTCTAAGGTATGATTTGGGAAGACCTTAATTCACGTAATACAGAAATGTATGAATTCTGAACAGAATTCCTTGACAGTTGGGCATATTTGATATCCATGAATTCAAAAGGTGGAATGTAGCTTGAAGATAAGAGACATCAAAATGTTGATGTAATTACTTATCCCAGTAACTTTTCATAACAAAAAAGCTTAGAGACATGCTATCCAACTCCGCCTACGTTGTCTCAACATAGTAGACCCTAAGCCCTGGTAAAGAGAGAGAATCTCTTTCCACTAAAAGATAGTGATAGGTTTATTAAACCAATAGAAAACCTAGCCACTTAAATGAAGATGAAACCAAGTTTGGGTTTCAGCTCTAGCTACCTCAATTTGTTTGAAATTGAAATGCTTTGAAGAAGAAGAAGGGACATGCTGCCCAACATGGTGGGTCAACTCAAGAGGACATAAACTATTGCTGAGACAAACAGCAGAAATATAGAACAGAAACACACAAGTTCAATAACATGGAAAAGTTGCAACGGAAAGCGAACAGACATGGACGATTCTTACCTTTACTATTTCAGAGATCAACTTAAAGCCTGCAAAGAAAATATGATTGTCCCTGTCCCCTGGTATATTGAAACTGGGTATGATGGTGCATTGTTTTTTATAAAAAAAATAATTTTAGTGCTTTCAGCCAATGTAATTGTTGAGAGAAAAAGGGGCACAGATGGTAGCAGTTCTGGAAAAAATGGGAATCAAGTGTAATTAAAAATAACCATCAAGTTCATTTATAGGTGGGAAGTGTCAAGTTTTGCTCATCCATCGCTTTATCATGAAATGTCTTTCGATTCCTTGAGAGAAATACGATTTTATAATAAGTATATTAATTGGTGCTTTAATCAAATATCTATAAACATTAAATGGAATATGATAATAGCCAGTCAGCCACTAAAAAAGATCAGGGCAAACTGCAAAACAACGGCAACTCCTAGTGATGTTTACTTCATTTAAATGCATAAGTTTTGCAAAATTATGGGTTGTAGTTTAAAGACGAAATTGCATAATGAAGCTCAAACTATTCTGTTTTGTCTAGATACCGAAGAAGGAAGAGATGAAACAATTTGAATGCTATAACCTTTTTCCCAACCTGACTTACTCACACAAGTGATTAGCTAGTATACTGGTTCTCCTAGAGCGCTCTTTGAAGCTTGGCCTCCTCTAAGGCTGTCTTTGGCTCTTCATTAGCTTTGTATCTAATCCTCCTTGGGACAGGGCTCACTGCAATTCAGCATCTCATAAACCAGCACCAGGACTGCACACTGAGTTATTAACCTACAAGTTTGCTTAATGGAAACTTCCTGACAAGCTTACTAATATAGCTACAGAGCTACAATAAAAAGGATAAGGGCTTGATTAGACAAAAACATAATAGTTCAGGAGTCACAGGTGCAATTTGGCTATTTCAAATATAATGGAGCTTCTTAGAATGTAAGATTTAGCCTTTAGGCATGTTAAAGACTTAGGTAATACTGACAAATAAGTGATGAAGTGGGAGAACTGATGAGGCACCTCAATCTGGTGAATCCTTAATCTGCATGAGGACACCACTGCACTTTTTTTCAGTGCATGTGTATCCTGCCAACAAATAAAACCATTCACAAAAGCTGTTGTTTGTTAGTCCATTAGCGTCTGATTATAATTTGTACATAATATTTCACAACATTCACTTCATAAATAAGCTTATAAGCCTATCAAATTTCATAATGTCCACCTGATAAATAAGCCTTTCCAAATGCTGAATTACTAAGGCAAGCCCCTCATTTTCATAGTCTTCCCAAGCTATAGATAAATTGTTTTAGTGCATATGCTCCACTGCTTTTTTAAACCAATGAAAACTAGTATAGGTGATAATCTATTCTTTCTTGCATGGTTGCAACATGATATCTATATATAGAGAAGCCAAACTTCATTTTCTTCCTTCAAATTTACTACACCCAAGCTTGGAATTATAATACAGGCAACCTTCATTTTCTTCCTTCAAATTAACACGAGCTCGTCAACTCAAGAAATACTTATCACCCCACAGTTACAATTGTCAACTCACTCGCCTCAAAGGAGATTTTCTCTGAGAGCTACTTTGGTCATCCGGAACACGCTTCCTATCACCAGACATAGACACACTACCAGCTCCCGGCTTTGCTGAGGCTGCAACTCTCTTTTGCAGCAAAATCACACCGACTTACAGTGGCAGTACAGTACTACTGGAGCGCCCACTCCGCGAGAAGAAGAACCCCTGACTACTGCTTGACATCGACCTGCCAATGGCAAACCGGCCTGGTTGACAGGAGGAAGAAGACGTCCCTGTTGCCTCCTTCTCCTTCACACTGAATACCTTCATCTCTAGACCAGTAGGCGGTTTTTGATTAGCCGGGACGGCATCATCCTGAGCTTCCGACACAACCACGAGGAACAACGGCGAGTCCATGGACGCCGAGCGCCGTATTGGCTTGGGCGTCACCCTTCCATTATCCTCCACTGCAGCTGATGTGTCCTCACTTGGAGTGTCCGAAGAGGCATCGGAATCCACGGAGACATCGCCATGTGACTCCGACAGCGAGATTCCGTCAAACACCTGGTGCTCTTCCGCTTGCCCATCCTCTGCCTCAGCTTCGGTGGCCGTGGCGGGGAGATCGGAGGGAACGACGACTGGGGATCGGCAGAGCGGGCAGTTGACGTGTGAGCGGAGCCAGGTGTCGATGCAGGGCGCATGAAACGGATGCGCGCAGCGCGGGAGGAGGCGTACCAGCTCCCCGTCGCTGAACTCGCCGAGGCACACAGCGCAGTCCCCTCCCCACCCAACTCCGCCGCGGTACTCCGCTGTGGCTATGGACGCGATGGTGGCCTCGTCAAGCCCCTCCGTACGGACGTACCACACGTGGTGCTCCTCCCCTCCCCCGCCTCCAGTCTCCTCATCTTCGTCGCCAAACCCCTCGTCTCTATGTAGCGGCGCGGTCGCGGCCCGACGCCGGCGGCGGAGGACGAGGCGCCGGCGGTAGAGCAGGACCGTGGCGATGGCGAGCGAGAGGAAAATGAAGGCGGAGAGTAAGGAGACGGTGAGGAGGAGGCGTACGGGAAGGTGGTGGTCGCTGACAGCGTAGCTGTCGGCGCGCGGGAGCGGCGAGAGCGGTGGAGTTGGCTTGGCGATCTCGGAGCAGTTGCCGCTGGGGCAGAACGGGAGGCAGTTGAACGGGTTGGCCGTGCAGTTCAAGCTGATGGTCTCGTTGCCGCCGCCGCTTGCGGGCTCCGGGTTCATGGCGCGGCTCCGACACAACCTAGAACGGATCGCGCGGCGACGGCTCGGCAGCAGCAGCAGCAGCTGCGGCGGCGGCGGCGCGCATCGGTGGAGACCACGAATGCGAGAGTAGGGCGGCGGCGACGGAGATGGTGGTGGAATGGAATGGGAAGGAGACGTGGAATGGATTTCTCGTTGTTGGGTTTGGTAAAGGTTTGGCCAATGCAGAGGTGGAAATCTGTGCGTAATTTGCGTACAACTACTGATATAGTGGGCCCGGTTACCAAGCCAGTGGTCGGGCCCACATGTCAGTCACACATATCGGTTTTGGCGGTAAAGCGAGTTCGTGCGCATAGCGGCAGGCGGCGACTTCGGGCTGTGGAAAGTCAAAAACCATCTTAATGGAGTGGAAAAACCAACCGTGCGAGGATAATCTCCAGTACATGCACCACCGCAACAGCATGTTAGAAGAGATCGAGGTCGTTGATCTGGCATCTGACGATCGAGATGTGCTGGAGGGAGAAGCAGAGAGTTTTTTTTTAAGTTCCCAGTTGGGTCCATGACAGTGTGGTGTCAGTTGTTAATGGAGAACACGATTACAGTAGTAACTACGGCCTGATTGTTTTAACTAGAATTAGAATTACAGTAATCTAATTTATTTTTATAAACTGAATTAAATAGATCAGTTTATTATAATCTAGAATACATATTATAACAATTTAATAAGGTAGTCTAACCAGTTTTTTTTATAAGCCGAGTCAAATTGGGCCTTATTATATGACCAACAGTGAATGACCGGCTGTTTAGGACAATTAATTGCGTGGTTTGGCAACGTGTTTAATCGAAATCCTTGGGCGATCATTCGCCAAATCACACCAGGAAGATGACTCATCAGCAAGCTTTTTCTGAAAATTTTTCCATTGCCACTTGCCAATATTTGATGGTTTCTCAAATTCTATCTGCGATTTTTGAACGCACGGCGTTTGATTTGACTGGACCAAGGGAGCACGACGAAAATTCGGCTCTGGCTGGTCGCATTGCCGGGACGAATTCAAATTGTGTGGCACGAAGCAAACCACGTTGGCTCGCAAGCCCACGTAAACGAGAGATATGGGTCAATTTTTCATATTTAAGTTGAAATTAGAAAGTTTAAATTCAAAAAACATCAGCCTATAAATAGGTTAGAATGTATAAGTAAATCATTTTAATAATATGTTCGAAAAATATTAGAGCCTTAACTCCAATTCTAAAAGTTTTTGGAACTACAAATATTATATTCTGATTAGAAACTAGAGGTATAGCCATCCTAGAAACGGATGGAAATAATAGGTACATCATATATTTTTTCATATTTTTAATGGAAATAGAAATAAATACATATATCTTAGAAACAAATATGAAAGCAAATAATAAAAAAATTAATATGGACCGAATAAAGAGCAAACACGAATACAAAACCAAATATCTATTGAAATAAAAACCACTTGATACGTGAAAAAATACAACAAACCAACATACTTAGATAATATCTAGTAAATTGTTTGTTTAGAGGGCAGGGACGGATGAAATTATCATCTAGAATAATATTCCGTCGGTATATTGGACGAAGAGATCTAAAAAAAATACTGCATGAATCCATCCAAATTTACATAAGATGACATGTCATCTTTTGGTTGATTAGGGTGGGTTTAATTTTTTGTTTATAAATATTTAAATAATTGTTTCTTCTAAATTATTTATCTAATTTATGATCTAATTATTCCCTTATATTTATTACAATTTAATCTACATAATAAGATCATATATGATTATATTTTAGTTATATATTTATATAATATAACAAGTGGGACACATTAAATTTAACCTTATCATATTTAATTTATATTCATCCAATCAAACAAAAAATTATCTGATCACATCTATCTAACCTAGATCACCACATCTCTAAACTAGTCATATTCTATCCATATTTGTCTCTAAACTAAACACTATCTTGACTCGTTTCAAGAAAAACCCAAACTAGAACACTGAAACTGGGGGGACAAAATAATATACTCCACCTCAATAAAATGAGGGCATGTGTTCGTGCAAGGTACAGATGTAGCATATTGATTCGATTAAATGCTATAAAAAACAGACTAGAATTCTCAAATCTCTACTCGAGTACGGCATTAATTCTTACAGATGAAAGAAACAGATTACACGGATGCATTTCGTCAGGTGAAAGCGATCTGGATTGCATCAGAGAACACACCTGATCTCTCGCGATCTGCCAAACACTTGCATCGCCACCAACTTCTCAAAAGCTGAGGCTACGAAGAAAGAACATGACATCGAGTTACAGGGACACTGCGAAAGCATTGTTCAATACAAGTCTCTGTAGATTCGGTACAAGAGGAATTTCTCATTTTGTTTTGGGCCAAAAGAGAATAGTTACACTGAACGCGATAGAAGAAACAAATGGGCCTAATATATAACATTAAAGCCCAAAATAAGGGCCTTGTATGTTGATTTTTTTAAAAAAATATTTTTCACGAGATTACACTTCTGTTACATAATCAAAATAATTGCAAAACTAGCAGCACGCATGTTCTCTATCGATAGTTGGTTCGTCGACAGGGATTCCCTGTCGACTATCCAAATGTCGATAGGTAAAAACCTAGAAACTAGTACATAAAAGTTCTTGAAAAAATATGAAAACATCTCATATAGAAAGATGATATTAGACAATCACACCGAATTTTAAGATCAAACTCGACTTCGTTGTGAGATATAAAATTAACAACCCTAGGAAAACAATACTAATCTTAATTTTTGCTTTTCTTTGCTAATTGCTATCTATGTGAGAAAGATACCGGAAACAAAACATTATGGACTATCAATCAAAATAGAATAATAAACAGATATATACCACGTATAGAGGAGCAATATATAATTGGTGAGGGAACGGAAGCAGGTGACAAGATAGGGTTCATGGGTGTAAATCAAGGAGAGATCGGGAGGTACATGTTTTATGTCACAGTTCAGTTCCTTTAAAATATTAAAGACAACCGCCTCAAGCAAGATTTTCATAACTTGGACAGAGAACACTAGCAAAATTTGCCTGTTCGCAGAACAGCTTGACCACCAATCTTGCAACATGCATTAGCCTTGCATTTTCTTGTCACACCTTTTTTTGGGATTCTGGGAAACCGTCAATGATTGATAATCTGGAAGGTAAGGTTCCAATCACTGGCTCATAATCTCTCACATCTCCTGTACTTGCATTTCTCAAACCAGGGCTTAATCAGTTGGAGATGTACTGTGACCCTTGCCACCTTGGATGGCATTATATTGCTTGCTGCTGTATCTCACTCAGCTTCAGCTTCAGCGTTCCATGGCGACTGGCCAAGAACAGCGAAGAACAGCGGCCGGTGACTTTTGCTGAGATGCTCGTCACATGCATGCTACGATCTGAGATCGTAGGTGGCGGCAGGAAAGCTGGCCAATTCCCCAATCCGCTCTCTCTTTTTTTGGCACCCCCGTACTGAAAGCAAAAGAGGTGTGTAAGTTTCTTTACAGCTCCAAAGTTTCGCGGTGCGTGATGCTAGATCGATCCTGCGTTGCATGAGAGCTGTGATTAATTAAGCAAACGCCATTACGCTTGTAAAGCGAGAGTTATAAGGACCTGTAGTGCGAAAGGGCGAGGAAGCTGTCTGCAGGTCATAGAAAGGACGGCGTGGCTCGCATTCAGTCTACAGTTAGCATCCCCACAATACACGAAATGCGTAATAAGCCATGTGTTCAGGATTTATGAATTTCACCCGATGTTTTAATGATCGTATTATAATCGAACATAAGATCGTTGATGGGCTATTTTGAAATTTTTATAAGACATTCGTAATACTTGATGAAATAATAATGATATTCGACCAAACATTTGTTATACCTAATAAAATAGGTATCATGGAAGTAATAGGGGTGAAAGTGAGACCGGGACATCTTGGCCTCCAGTTATACTTGTGGAAAGGTTTTTAATTGATTTGTATAAAGCTTATGAAGAATCAACTCTATTTTTCTAGTCCATTTTTTTGTTAGGCCTTAGCCATTCGCGAGTAGCCTATTAATTTAGTCCACCAGTAGAGTTGGGTCTCAACAGTCAACCCTAATTCTCCAGCTCGTGCCCCGATGCATTCATCCACCACCGTCGTTGCCTACCCTCTCACCCGTGCGCTCACGTCCACTTGCGCCTTTACCCGCCCGTCGTCCGTCCTTAGTTTGAACCCTACGCTTGAAGAAATCATGACTCCGCCACTAAAGGTACACCACAACATCATATATACGTGGTAATATCATATAGACATGATACTTAGTAGATCATATATATGAAATGTTGAAGTACTAGAGTTTACTTCCATGATACCTCCAAGATATCATATATGTTGCGATTATCATAGATAGGTATGATATCTCAGAGGTACCATTGTGGAGATACTTGATACCTTCAAGATGTTATATATCTTACTCAAAGATATCATGATTATACTACCTCAGAGATACCATAGTGTACTTTATGATACTTTTGAGGTACCATATATTATTTAGATGATATAATTAATATGCTAGAGGTATCATGATGTATACCTCTAAGATATCATTATCTAGCAAGTTGTATACCATGATATATAATTATGGTATCCTGATAATTTGTTGTATCAAGAAGTGAAAAGATATGATGGAGTTAATCTTTCAAGGTGGTATCAAAAATGCATCACTGAGATTTTATGAAAATATCATCATACCTACCTTGATTCGTAGAGATATCGTCAATATTTTGCAACAATATCATAGAGATATTGTGATATCTTAGAATATAAAAGGTTTTATGGTATGTGCAAGAATTGCTGCACTGAACAATCCATGTCTAAGAATGGCAACTAATTTAAATTTTAAAATAAGTAAGAAAAAAGAAGCTGGCCGAAACAAAGGGTGTCAATTTCCCGTCCTTCAAAAAATTCATTGAAATATAATCATTTTTATTCAAAATTACGATTTTGAGTTTATTTTTAAAAATTATAGATTTAGACGTCTATCAACCGATTATTGGTCGACAGGAGTCCTATCGATCAACCAATGGTCGATAAGACACCTGTTGACCAATAGCCAATCCATCTGAGTCTTTATCCGATTATTAGACATATGTTGATATTTCAGCATTACCTAATAATTAGATAAAATTCCTTATCAATCAAACATTGGTTGACAAATGTACTATCGATCGTTGGTTGATCGATAAAATCTCTGTCGACTAATGGTTGATCGACAGGAGTCTAGTTATGCAATTTTTTATATAGCAAACCCATAATTATAATTAAAATAAAAAATAAGTATTTTTTGAAGAAGAAAAATCATAGGCAGTTCAAGTAAACAATGTGGCCAGGAGCACTGGAGCAGGACTCAGGAGTAGTCTAATCTGCTAGGTACGTACGGCCCAATGAAGACAACCTACGTGGGCCTCGCGTGCTGTCGTGGGAAGACGGAGGGTCGGAAGTGCGTACGCGCCCATGCGAGGATCCACCGATCGACTCACGTCGGAATAGGCAGGCAGGCTCCGGTGTACCGTGTGTTCAGATGGTACACCGTATCCGTATGGTACTATGGTAGCCGTTCTGATGTTTTCATGATCGCATTGTAATCCGGTATGTGACGCAAATAGTGAATATGGTTCATCACTATATATATAGCGATGTACATTTTTCTAAATTTATAGATTTCTGGAGTGGTTTTTACTGTCAGTAGAAATAATCGACATGCTTTTTCACGGTGACAACAAAAACAGAATGGAGCGCACAAGTGTAGACGTATCAGGGTACCATGTCGTACCATCCTTCCTTCTGCTACACAGATATGTTCCCTAGCGGCGACCTGGCTCGTTGTACCGCCCGATCAGACCGATCGCTAGCAGCCCAAGAGCAGTATAATAAGTTAATATAAACATAATATAAGAGTTGTCATATTATATTAGTATATTAAAGTGGAGGAGAGAGAAGATAAACAGACTACTAGCTAACATCCGTTGATACACAGGTTTTCATAGACTTTATGAGATGATTGATGGAAAATTCTTAATGGATCGCTAGGCTTAGTACTAGTAGGGCACTTAGGATTACCTTAGGGGAGTCGCCTGAGACGATGAAGACGCCATGGCCGAGGTGGTCGTAGGCGTCGGAGTCCGGCGAGGGCAGCAGTGGCGGCGAGTTGAGGCAGCATCCCGCCGCTTCGGCACAACAGAGTAGATCGGTTTCTTAGGGTATGGGTCGGGGTTTTCGGTGCACGCGAGCAGCAATCCTTTAAACCCCCCAGAGCCCTTTTTTATTTGTGTGCCGCGCGACAGGGGCCCTCAACAAACTTCTGTTGGGGCGCCCCCGATCAGGGCGCAAGAGAACCAGGGAGAGCGGAGGGGAGGAGAGGGACTCGGTCCACTCTCCTCCTGAGATCTCTCAACTAACATTCTCCCCCTAGATCTTAACTTAATTCTTAAACCAAAACTCAATCAAATACCTATTCCATCACAGTCAATGCATAGAGTATGTTTCATCAATGTAGTCAATTACGTACCACATGACTCAACAACTACAATGCATTTTTCCATTCTGAAATAGATTCTTAACTTATTTTAGGCCCTTAGAAATCCAATGATCATAGGCTTTCCTTTAAACCCATACCGGTTAAGTGTTCTCTGAACACATTGGGTGGTAAGCCTTTAGTGAGCGG
>KE373111.1:128374-163117 GCA_000418225.1 Zizania latifolia | reverse complement strand
GCCTGCTCGCCGGAGCCCTCTCGCTCACCGGAGGGTGAGGGGGCTCCGTTGAGCCAGCCAGTGGCGGCGCACAACAACTCGGTCCGGTCGCGCCCTCGGTCTCCGATGGACGACGACGAGCGGCGGCGACCCAGAGTCATCTTCCCGGGCTCCGGCGATGGAGGAAACCGGCGCGGCGTGAGATGTGTACCTCCCCTTACCCTTAAACGAAAACTAGGGTTAGGGTTTAACTCTAACCCTAGTCCGCCCCCTTTTTCTTTTCTTAATGCGTGTGTTCTTAATCCTTTTGGCCGAGCGGGATTTGGGACCGTTCTGAGTGTTTGTTGCGGGTACTAAGTGGTGGTGGTGTCGGATCAAGGAGATCCGGCACAACTCTTAAACCCTAGCCAGCCTAAACCTAGCACTGCTCTGATACCATTGATGGAAAATTCTTAAGGGATCGCTAGGCTTAGTACTGGTAGGGCACTTAGGGTTACCTTAGGGGAGTCGCCTGAGACGATGAAGACGCCATGGCCGAGGTGGTCGTAGGCGTCGGAGTCCGGCGAGGGCAGCAGTGGCGGCGAGTTGAGGCAGCATCCCACCGCTTCGGCACAACAGAGTAGATCGGTTTCTTAGGGTATGGGTCGGGGTTTTTGGTGCACGCGAGCAGCAATCCTTTAAACCCCCCAGAGCCCTTTTTATTTGTGTGCCGCGCGACAGGGGCCCTCAACAAACTTCTGTTGGGGCGCCCTCGATCAGGGCGCAAGAGGACCCGGGAGAGCGGAGGGGAGGAGAGGGACTCGGTCCACTCTCCTCCTGAGATCTCTCAACTAACAATGATGTGATATGTTACATATTAAATATAGCTAGCTAACTATTATATACATAGATTATTAAATTGGCTGTATATAACATGACATAAATATAAAACCAAATCACTAGCTAAATCATTAGCCTTGCTCTGAGTAGAGTTAGTGTTTCTAAGTTTCTTGATTCAAATTTATTTTTAGATTTTGTTGTTATTTAGTCTTATAACCTGAATTTAGAAGTTACGACAAATAATTAATTGTAGCTCCCCAAAACTCTCCGAATAAACTCTGTAGCTAGCCGCAGACACAGACCACAACACCAAAAGGACGGGAAATCTGACTCACAGGCTGGATCACCAGCACGCAAGCCGCCGCAGCGCGAGCGCGCTTGCGTCTCTGGCTCTCTGCGGCGGCCTGCCGCGGCTTATCCCGCATGCATCGCCGCATCCGCATCATCCGGCGTCGGCACGTGCTGCGCGAGCCCCACCGCGGCCTCGGCTCGACGTCTCGCCATCGTGACTGGGCCTGGGCCCCCACCGACCCGTGCCGTATTCCAATGCTGGCTTTGCAGCTGATCCCAGCTGGCTGGCTGCTGGCGGTGCAGAAGAGCAAAAATCCACGAGAAATACCGCGCCAGCCTTGGGCCTTAACGTAGTAATTACTGATTTTTCTATTAAAGATCAGCCAGATCTGGAGCACAGTGCCTCAGCTCAGAATCTCAGATCCATCCGGCCTGCTACTACAACGGATCAACCGTGGTGTTCAGCTGTTCTGCACTTGCATCTGGAGCACCGCATTTGCGCAAAGTTAGTAAAAAAGGCGGTTCAAGATCTGATCTGCTGGTATCAGTGCTCTGCTCATCAAACGAAGCTGCAAAGCAAGTGTTAGTGGTAAACTGGTAATGGAGGAGATTAAAAAATGGGTGGGTGCTCTGCAGAAAGAAGGTAAAATTGAAAGCGAAAGTGAAAGTAATATTCAACAATGGGAGAGATTATAGTACAATGGAGGAGGCACAACACCAATCCAACTAACCAAACAATCTACTGAATCGAATGCCGAATGGAATAGAAATGTCCCAAAAAAATTGGCAAAAATAAATGAGAAATAAACAGCTGAGCACCAACACGGATGGAGGAGGAGAGGAGGAATGGACGGGGGATAAATTAATGGTGGCGCCTACGAGTCTACGACGACCGGCGGCGGCGGATCTCCACTCAGTAGAAGGCGGCGGCGGCGGCCACGGCGGCGGCGGTGGCCGACGCGGGGGCGGGGGAGACACCGGCGCCGGGGTTGGTGGTGGCGTCGCCGGGGTTGGTGGTGGCGTCACCGGAGGAGGGGACACGGGGGCTGGAGTCGGGGTTGCCGCCGGCGCCTGAGCTGCTGCGGCGGCGAAGAGCATCGCCATGGCCAAGGCCACGAGCTGGAAGCGCGCCATTACGTAGTGAGGGTGACGCTAGCCTGCTAGGGTTTGGAAGCTTGAGGTGGGTGTACTGTAATGCTCTCCGAGACAGTTGAGGCGACGAGCTTATAAAGAGGTAGGAGATGGGGTTAGAGATTGAAATACACGTAGTACCAGGGGGGTTGCTGATAATTTACCAACATAACATCCGTTGGATCGGCATCCGATGGCCGAGATGCATTTCGGTCCCACCTTGTCGGTTTGAATTTTGCAAGCTTCAATTTTTTTCTTTTGGAGAAAGGAAGCTTCAACCCAAGTATGATAAAGATCTCCTGAACATTTAAATACCTCTTCTAAAATGCGTCCCATCTGAAAAATATTTTAGAAAATTTCTCTGACTCATAGTGCTTGTCTGCTGTCAGTAATGGACGGATTGCTGCACGTTTGGTCTACCTAATTTTAGTTTTTTAAGCTTGGGAAATGCATCCATGTGATTTTTTTTTCTATTTGTATGTATGTTGAATTATTGAATATGATTATGTTAGGCGTCGAAATATCATAGTACCAGCATTGTTGTAATATTCCAGTCCTAATATGCGGACTCGATCGAATTTCACATCAGGTTGATGAAACAGAAATCAACTAAAATAATTGTATTATCTCTTGTTTATTCTAATATGAGTTTTTTAATTTATGACAGGTGTAACATTTATTTTATAAAAAAACATGGACGAAAAGATAAAAAGGTAAATTCTAAAATGACTTAAATTTAGAAAAAAGTTATAGAGTAAAACATACCATGTTTGCTCATTTCATGATAGCGTCAACCAGCTAAGATTGGTTGCCTTTGAAAGGAAATGATTGGGTTGCTGAAACTAATCAATGAAGACCCATGCTCCATGCATTCTCAAATTTTTATTGAGCCAGTTTGGATGATTGATTATTATTGTCCGGCCCTGAAAATAATTTGGGTCGAGCAGAGAACAGAACAACTGAACAAGGCAATTAAGCACACCGACATTGCTCCCCACACGCTGTCAACAGGAGGGATTGTTTTGCTATTACCAAACGTCCTTCCCAATGTACTTCCCTAACCAATATGCGAGTTTACACATGCACCTTGATTGGTTTGCAAGTTCTCCAATCCCTTTGGTGTTCCCCATGATTTCAATAAGCTCTTAATGCCTCCTTAAAAACACGTTTTTTTTTCAACAATGATAGTGTGATGCGATTCATTAAGTCCCTTTTGGAGCTTGTGGGTTTTGTTTCGAAATTGACGAGATTTGAATTGTTTCTCGTCAAAATCCTGATATTTCTGTGCTCCAATTGGGAGTGAGTTTCTTTGGATAGTGTATAATACTGGTTAAATACTCGGCCCTAAAATTTAAATCCAATTGTTTTCAACTTTCCAACCTAATCAAACCTTCCAAAACCTTATGTTCCACTCCTTCACAATGCTCAATTTCATCCAAAAGGTGTGGTATATCATAGCTTTTCCAAACGAAAGTTATACTATATCTCCAGTTTCTTCTAACCTAACCAAATCCTTCCAGAACCTAAAGCTGATTTACAACCTAACCATACTATACCTCCAACCACAATGTCTGCTGATTTCTTACAGATTTTGTTGCAAGTTCTCCATCAATAATGGCTCAACCATTCCTCCGGGACTCACAAAGCACAAACATCTTCCAATTCAGAGCAACAAACATCACACGCATTTCACATCGATTTCTTCCTCCCGAACGGCAATAGATTGAATTTTTTATCTTCGCGCATAATGAGTTGATGGCAAATGTTCCAATTTGATCCGGGATATTATCCATGGAATGGTCGACATCGCAATCGGTCCAAACCTTACAGCCAATTTAAGAATAGCGAAATCAAATCTGCGGAAGAACGTTGAGTTCGATCGGTTCCATCAACATGTGCTGTGCCCAGGGCTACGTGACACCGATGTACCAACTATCCTTCCAGGTGAACGATTTTAGTGGATCGATTTTTGGGGAGATGCTCTGAGAGATATCTTAGCATCTCAATTCTTGTATATGTTACAATTCTAATCTTAACACTTCTAAAAAATTAATCAATCCACGATAGTATCTTTTTAATCTTAATTTCTATATTTTAAACATCATTATAAGAGATTTAAAAGGAAGTTCCTACTTCTAAGAGAAAAAAGAGGTGATTTAAAAGATCAATTGGGATAAAAAATCATTTAGAAATATTGTTAAAGTGTGATTTTTTCTAAAATATTTAAATTTAATTTTAGAAAACTGTATAGGAGTACTATTGAAGATGTTCTAAGGGTTGGTGTTGGTGTCCATCAATATTAGATGTACTTGCATTTGCACACTCTATCATATAGGTGTTTAATGCCTCCAATATGATTCAAGCGAGGGTAGAGAACACGCATACATATGCGTGCATACAGTGCTATGAGTGTGGTGTGTGCATCCAGAATTCCAGATGTACTCAAGAAGCACAATACAGACCGGATGTGGATCAAACACAATACCTCTGCATCGTCTAGAACCCAAAACCTGAGACCGGAGCTCCACAAAAAGGCTCAACTTCTACTAGCAAATTAATCGGTGTAGAGTTTTTTTAAAAATTATCTCTTTGAACTAGCAGTGTAAAGCTTTTAGTTGGAATGATTACGAAGGACTTTACATATTCCGCTTAGAGGCCAGTTGGGAGACCAGCTTGGCATAATTATGCACTAGGGTGGTTCATTGGACATTGATGAATGATTAGGGTTTTTTTCCTAAACAAGTTGCCAAATTCCATCACCCATAAACTAAAAAGGTGGTTAGCACTAACAAAGCATCTGCTCTCCGACATACTACCTCCGATCTAAAATATAACACATAAGTCTTCAATATAAAATGTTGACCATTAGTTATTTTCACTACATATCATCAACAACTACTAAAATAACAATATATAAAAGTACTTTTAAATATTAATTTAACTATATGACATGTATAACACTAAAACTAACTATTTTTAGTTTAATTATTAATCAAAAGTTGTAAATATTGACTTTTCTAGAAACATGTACGCCATATATTTTGGAATTGAGGTAGTATACAACAAGCAAATCAGTAATGACAGCCACAGCTTGCAAAGCATACCCCACCCTCAGGCCCTCTAGTAACAGGACAGCTGAGCTAAGTACACCGGCTGCACATTTCCCTTCCCCTCTGTCTGGAACCTAGCTTAATAGAAGATAGAGAGTGAGATGACGATTTTTACCTGGCTCTGGCTGCAAGGAAGGAGCTGGCAGCTGGCTGCACTGGCGGCGTTTGATTTCAAGGTGAGAGGGGCATGCGAGGGGAATGAATCCCTTCACATGCCTTGGTTAAGAGCAACGGCTGGCCCAGCCCTGTCCATTGGCCATGTTATCTTGTCGACGCTGGCGCCCCTCTTGGCTGCATTGGAGAACTGGTTGGTGCCTGCCTGGGAACCCTGTAGCTCGCCCGCCGTTGCACATGTGGAAGCTTTTCCGCCGTACCAACCAACGTCGCCGTCAGTCGGGAGCCCCTGCCGCCGCAGCCCGTACCTGATGAGCAGATGCAGAGCATCGCTGCCCCTGCATGCAATAACTTACACACTGCCACACTGGTATATGTTTAGTAATAGGAACGATGTCAATATGGCACTGTTCCTTTTTCCAGGAATTAACAGCAGAATAGATGCTGCATACATTCTTATGGGAAACAAGTTATCGGCGACAAATTATTATGAAACAAGATCTTGATGACCACAACCAGGTGAGGTCACATACAAGAAACTGGATACTTGAGCTTTGCTGCGCCCCTACGGACACTAACCCATTCCTACAGCAACAAGAAGAAATTCCTGAATTCCAAACGTGGCCTCAGCTACCAAAACCGACCATGATTTAGCAGTTTTATTAGACAAATTGACTACACCGGTTGATTATTTGAGGGGGCACAACCTACATCAGTTGCTAGTGAGACTCCAACTGGTTGATTTTCACAGGTTCGTCTGACTCGTGGCTCAAAGCTGCCATATTTCCAGCGTGGTTGGTTAAGAACTCGGGAAGTAAGATAATGTCTCTTTAACCAACCAACCCAGCATTATTTTTATGTTCTGTTCCGACTAACTTGCCTGCACCATTCTAAGGCATTGCCTTGAGCAGAATGGAAGAGTACAGAGCAATTCTGTATCTTGATCCTCTAAATGGCACCCCTTCTGGTACAATATCATGTGGTGATTCCAGGTTGGTATCCACCTGAAAAAAAGAGAGATGATAATAGCAAGTTTAGGACGACTAGAAAGTGAAGCTTTTTAAAAAAAAAAAAAGAAGAAGAGAAACCAGGTCCAGCCAGACCACAGCCATTGTAAAACTTCAAAGCACCTAATGAGTAATGAACAACAGAACAAACCAGTTGCAGCAGGCTCATTGCTAGGAAAAGTAACAATAGCATACAGTTTTAGGTGGTACAACTGTAGCCGTACTATCTAAGTCTGTTCCTGCCCAACTTTGAAAAAACTTGTATATCTTTTTAAACAGTTGAGATTTGTCCAAGTGACTACTAAAGTAAAATTCAGAGGGGGTACTGGCAGCAATTTGACATTTCTGAACTTCACTATGCTAGTATGCTAGGACTACATAGAAAGTTACTCCATATATGAAATTTAGCAATATTGGAAGTATCCATACCACACGGTTCCAACATTTATGGTGTGGTGGTGGCGGAATTACAGCGTCCACGAAATAGTCATGAGCATTGAATGCCAAATAGATATCTCCACCATAGTTGTGATCGTGTACTCTACAGTAATATACAAATGAAAGTCAGAAGCCAAGAATTTGGAGCAACCGAACCAAATACCGTACTAAGGTCAAAACAGTGTGCATAATCAAAAGTGACAAACAAACTCACGTGAATGCCAAAAACTTGCTTTCCTGGTTCTCCCAACAATCCTCGTGCCAGGTGACATCATTCTATCAACAAGAAAAGTCACAATGCAATGGGAAATATTTGGAACAGAAAACAAACTAGAGATGCATCTGCAAAAGGTGGAAAATTGTATCTTTATTCTGTTAGACTATTCTAATCCAAATTGACTCAGATAATATAATTATAATTTCGACAGATACTAGCAGCTATTTCAGAAATTGAGGATGGAATTGTTATGTTCAATAAACTAGTTGACTGCAATATTTACACTAGGAAATGAACTTACTTTATTAAGAAACCTGTCTCGTCTGAGTACTGGGTTGCTCTGACGAAACTTTATCATCTCTGAAAAAAACCTGAAATGGCCATCTCTTCTTTCTTCCAACTATATCCACAGGAATTCAGATAAAACAAACTATTATATAGATCTGGCACATCCATAAATACATTCCTGATGGAAAACTAAAATAATTATGGTAATGCAACCTGTCCCCACTGGAAATGATTTATGCAAGTATCATGTCCATAGCTATTGTTATTTCCATAACGTGTATGACCATATTCATCGCCCATCAACATCATTGGGGTGCCCTATTATATGAAAATGGTAATTATGTGATGTATTTATACATGATGAACGCATAACAGTCAGCTGTAACAATATTTACCTGAGAAATCATCAAAGCTACATGGAAGTTCTTCGTTTGTCTTGAACGCAGACTTAACACATTCAGATCATTTGTTTCTCCTGTTACAAAGCAAAAGCATAAATTCTAATATTGAACATTTTGTATAGTATTAAGTGAAACAATTTAACTATTTCCGACCCAAAAAAAGGATAGGCATCAATGGTTGCATTTGAAACGTTTGCACACTTTCTATATAGCTATATCTGGATCCATCTTTATATAGAAGCTTCACTACTAGGAGCAATCTTTTAGTTCTGTCAAACTACAACACACTAATTTTCAAAAAGAAAAAAAAACTTCTTCATTCACCTGATGACAATACCTTAAGTCATACAAAAGGTTATTTTAATAATAACTTCAGTCACATTTTCTATCTTTATAATACTCTGCATCGATGGCCAGGGAGTGTTTTATCCAGGAGTATGGGTGGCGATCTAGCTTTAGATTTGCTGGCCCTTGATTTTCGTGTTTTTCCTTTTTTTAGTGGGTTTTAGTTATGTGCATCTTATCTATACAGAGGCCGAAAGTGTTCTTAGAACAATTGTATATTCTCAATGTAATTGTCTAAGTTCAATTAAAGCTTTCATTATCCAAAAAAAATACTCTGCATCAGTTAGATATATCAATCAAAATATAACATGAAAATAAAGATCTTTTGCAGTTTCATGATTTCAATGTACAAAAGAAAAATATATATTGCCTACCCCAACTTGCTTAGGATTGAAATGTTTTGAAGAAGTAAAGAAGGTACCTTCAACACCACAGTTCTAGCTAAAATTGTCATTGCATCCATCACGGCCACCTTCTCCATTAGCATCATTGTGCTATATGATTTGATCAAAAGAAAAGGCATTAGCATCGGGACCTTTAGTAGCACAAATAAAGGATCTTGATTTAAAGTTTTGAACTGCTTAGTCCACTCCAGTTACCTTGGAGTTGTATGACACAAGGTCATATAAAGTAAATCCATCATGTGCAATCACAAAGTTTACACTATGGTGAGGCTTCCGTTTGTTCACCTGCCAACAAACTCACATCAGGTGAACTTTATTTTACGTAATTTTCTTTTTTAAAAAGGTAACTAATCCCCACTTTCAGCATAAATAAAACTCCTAAACTTGCCCACACAGGTTCCTTACGACTCCTTACAGAAAAACAAGACATCATAGTTTACTGGGTTTCATGCTATCAAATGGCATGTTACAATAATACTACAGCAATTGAACAATTAGATCAGGAAAAATCAATGAGTGGATTTAAAACAATTTACATGAAAATAAGATTTGGAGCTTGATAGTTGGTAACCACCTGTGTTCTAGCAATAATACAAAAAGTAACAAGTGTGTAGTTTCTACCAAACTTAATATCAATAACTCTGGAAAGTCACACTGTTCTGAAATGAAAAAAAACCAGTTTACAAAAGCAAGTCATATGTGACGGTTGATATGACCAAGCAAACAATATCCTCAGAAAATGGATAAACAGCAGAACAGGAAAGGAAAAATAATATCTAAAAGAGGGGACCTTATAGAGATCAGCAGATCCAGACACACGAGTTGCAAACACCCCCTTCATACCAGGCTCACCCTGAAAATCAACTCCAAAATGTTTAGCAGCATCCAACCATTGTTTCATGCTTGCAGAACAAGATTAAAAAACGCAAACAAAAGAATTATCATTGTAATGCTGGGCAAGCACTGGTAAAATGCGGAATCATTCTGTAAATTCAGATCTACAATTTGATGTTTGAAATGGATAAACTTCTTTGATGTTTAAGTTCTGAAGGAGTTCATCTAAATATTTGACTCAAGTATAGATAGCCAAGATCAGAGTTTGGAAAACTGCAGCCGCCTTGTTTTGCCAAATGACACAACCATCTTTCAGCTACCTGGTAATTTATACACAACTGGGGTAGAGTCTATTGCATACAAAGTGTGGGCTGAAAATCAAGCTTGTTAATTCCATTCCGGTAGCCATTTCGGTTTGGCTTTTGGGATGGAATGTTTTGGTACCGACCAATACCGGTGTATCGTTTCGGGGTCTAATAAAATAATATAAATATATTTAAAATATATATTAATATGATTAGATACAATATATTTGAATATATTAATATCTTAAATATAGTGTATAACTTGAATACAACATAATATATAGCTTAGTATAAGTAATATGTAATACATATCTCAAAAAAATCAAAATACAATTTTATGATTTTTATTCGGAATGGTCGGTATTGACCGGTATTAAAAGTGGAATGGTACGCCACTTAATATGTACTGGTTTTAGCGATAGAATGATACATACCGGTCATTCCAGTTAATACCGGAACGGAATTGATAAGCTTGCTAGAAATATGATAGACACTGGGAAAAAGACCTGACCAGTGACCAGCCAATATGGCCAGTTCTCACTTCTCAGTTAAAGCCAAGTTATATCTGACACCTGATCGCATACTATTGTTGCCATTTTCTCAAATAATATGTGAAACTGTGATTTTTGTGTAAGATTTGCACCAATTTCTGCCATGATAATGATTAGAAAGACTGATTTGGCAAGGGCACTGATCCCTAAATTATCTTATTACTAGTCCTATGTAGGATATCTGGTTAACCATTTTACAAATCTTCACTCAGATTGGCACTATGGCAGGCTGGTGTTTCAAGGAGAGCTCACCTAAAGCCATTGGCTGTTTGCATAATGACATAACTCGCCCCTAAAGTTCATACGCCATAAAGGCAAACTACGAGTAAGAAGCTAAACTTCATTAAAAGCTCAGTAAAATAAATGTGCTATGTCATGGTTGATTAAATTATTCTGGCAACAATGAATAAAGTTTAGGTTTCAATTCTATCCTACTCCAACTTGCTTGGGATTGAAAGGCTTTGAAGAAGAAAAACAATAAATGCACCAAAGGAATGATAGACTAGCACAACAATCCTATCTATCAACAGTAATGTCTGATCTACTGCCATGACGTATTAGTGTATTACCTTAATAAATCTCCGTATATCATCTCTGTACTGCCCATTCCATTCAGCCCATCTGCAAGAGGAATATTAATTGATCTGAATATGCATTGTAGATTTGGAACATAGCTGAATGAAGCTTGTTTGCCAAGTCTAATGAGAAAAAGGACATTTGCACAGTTCTAGGCAACAAGGAATCACCACCTGTCCAATTTCAAGAGTGCAGTTCATATTATCCATTAAAGAAAATGGTTACTGTTTGTGCTACTTTATCACCAAATCTTAGTCCTACAAGAAGTAAGGATAAAGTACATACCAAATTCTTTTTACTAGAAGTATAGTAAAACTGTACAAATCACCTGTCCCAGTTAGGGAAACGCCCTACAAGATAAAGGCCACCGCAATCCCAAGGTTCAGCAATGATCTTACATCTAGACAATACAGCATCTTTCGCAATTTCCTGTGACCAGATAAATTAATGCGAAGAAATATCAAAGCTGATAGTTTCAACACACTAATGTGAGTTATATGATCAGAGATTGATGGATTAGATTTAGATGGTCTTGACAAGGTGGAACTGTCATAAGAGGGGGTTATAAAAGAGCACTTTCCTATGAACTTGAAGACTCTTAAATCTAGTTCATACTGTACCTCATCCAGCCCCTCGTGTTGAAAATTTTCATGATTGCACTCCTATGAGTTTGCACTAGATATGTATTTAATGAATAATACCCAGCAACCAAGAAAAACAATAAGACACAATGGTGCAAAGTTGATGTAATTTAAGATGACTCTCTGAATTGGTCTCTCAGAGCTCAGTAAGTCATAATCTGTATCCAATCATCATACAGTATAACTTATGGCTCGTTTTTACATGAAATATATAAGCTTAACTTATGTGGGAAAAAAGAGGGGGAAAGAAGAAGAAAAATAGACAAACACAATTCAATTTGCAGAGGCCTGGTAAGCAGTAATACCAATTTAATGTTTCAACAGAAAGTCTGCTTCCATAAAAATATATACCTTGATGAGTGGAGGTGCATCAAGAGGGCAGCCATCTGGTCCACGACAAAGAACACTTGCAAGGTCGAATCGAAATCCATCTATGTGATACTCCACAACCCTTGAAGCATGGAAACAGGCATGCAGATCAGAAATGACACTTGAAATATGATGAAACCCGAAGAAGATAAAAATGAATGCTAGAATTCAGTTATTTGTATAAAATAACTAATGAACAGTTATGTGACAGACTGACATTTTTTACAGCTTTTGGCCATCTGTTTTTGAAGATTTAATATACTGTTAATTATCCATCTTACTGCAGCACTCAAGCTGCCGCATCAACTGTGTCTTGCCTTGTGGCAAACAAATTTCCTGTTACAAGCATGCAAAATAGCCTACATGCAATTTCTATTAATTTTAGGCTGCCTGTTATACATCTTGGTTTGATCATATAGGTATGAGAGCTCAACTCCAGATAGATATTGGTGAGATGGTGGTGGTGGGATGGGGTCGGGGGACACAAGTAAATAAAGAAGTGATCAAAGCATATGCTAGAATGAAGAGTGTCAACATAATCAAGATGAAGCCATAGTATGAAATCTAACACAGTTCCCTTTACGAGAAAAATCTTAGCTGCAAATTGTCATACCAATGTCTCAAGCTGTCAAGTATGAGCTCCATGACAATAGGATGGTTGCAGTTTAGAGTATTCCCTAGATTGAACCAAACATACCGATAAGACTTAAAATCGAACACAAGTTTGCTTTAAGATTTTGAACAAATTTATAGATAAATATCTAGCCATTAAACATATTAGATCAACAAGGTACATGAGCAGCCATTTCATAAATAATTGATAACATTTGTCCTAGAGGTAGCAAAGCTGTAAAGTTGTATGCATAAAGTTTTAACAGCACCCCCACCAAAAAGAATGGCTTAACAGCAAATATAACGACTGGTTTGGTACTTAGGGTGGCTGCTCTTAACCCTTTAATTAGCCAATATATCAGCTAATGTGACTGCCAAGTTCTGGTAACTGGCAGGAAAAGGGAATTTATAAATAAAATTCAAACCATTTGAGGTCTTGGAGCCTAAGTGGCATCCTGTCATGGACATGGGCCTAGAAGCCAAGACCTACAACCTAGCCCAATATAGGGCGTGAACAGTACCCACACACATTACTGTAGCAACAGTTTATGAATTGTTAGTTTAGAGATAAGATTATGTTTCTTATTTTAGAGATAAGATTAGATTGAGTTGTAATCTATTTCCTAGATTTTAGAGATTAGCTTCTTGAGAGTTAAGTTATGCCATCTATATAAAGAAGGGTTGTATCTCTATTTCATTAAGCAATGAAGAATTAGTCTAATCTCTCCCCAATATTCATCATCCCACTCTAAGGTCGTCCTCTCATCCCTAGCAGTCGACGTTACCCGGTTATCCTCCTGGCGGTGTTTATCCCGTCATGAATTTAGTTCATGACACATCCATAGATACAGTTCAATTGCCTAGAGACACTAATAGATGAACTCATAAGACATGCCATTGGTAAATCCTTAAAGCAAAAGAAGTGATAAGGATATTGTGCTGAATTCAGCTCTATTATAAAAGCATTGGATTGCAACCAAGAACATGTATTAATATAGGGTGACACACGTCTCAAACAAATTAGCCTAAAAGTACAGGCACCATGGTCTTACCACAGCCTGAAAAGTTCAGGAGTTGAGAGTTGTTCAGATCTAACATGTAATAGACCTGCAAGAACAAAAGGATTTTTTGTATAAATTCATCAGAGCCTACTGTAGTTAACCAAACAAAACCTGGTGAGCTAAGCAGAGATAATTTAACCCGGTACACTTTGAGCCTCTAAGTACTAAAACAGGATTAACCTAACGTTCTAACCCACCATAGCTAACCTTCTTGAGTTCTCTTTTTCTACAACTAATCTAGGTAGACCACCTAATCAAACCAAACATGTTTTTAGTATGACTAGGTGTTGCCAGGCACAAAAAAATGGGGTAAGCTAAGTTATCTGTGATCAAATTAGCTAACCTATTTTTTAATACCTAAGTGCAGTCTGATTGAAAGAACAGGTAGTGTTAAGCAGATAGATGCACTTTTTGTCAACAAAACAAATAGATAATTCACCTTGTTATCGATTCCACGGAAAGAAGTCATATAAGGGTTAGCATCATCTGCTTCATTCGTATGATTATAAACAACATCCAGAATAACCTGGACAAAATGGTGATCCATTAAATGTGTGTTTATTTATTTTAGGGGTGTAAGAATTAATAATGACACAATAAAATGTCATGATATCTACCGAGTGTTGATACCTCTATCCCAGCATTATGCAATTCTTTGACCATCTGCTTGAGCTCTTTGGAAGCAGCCACTGGTCCACCACCGGCACTAGC
The DNA here is from genome assembly GCA_000418225.1 of Zizania latifolia. Classification (NCBI taxonomy): domain Eukaryota; kingdom Viridiplantae; phylum Streptophyta; class Magnoliopsida; order Poales; family Poaceae; genus Zizania; species Zizania latifolia. The sequence goes on along the minus strand of KE373111.1, from coordinate 148,913 downwards.
ATAACGACTCATGGGCACAAAAAAGTTGATTGTAGAATAACCCCATGTATTGACCTTCAAATTGAAAGGACAGAAAGTTACTCTGATGGTGACTGATGGATATCGTACACAAGAAAAGTATAAAAAATTACCATGTGGTCCCTTGGGTTAGGATACCTCTTGAATTCCAGCTCATCAAACTCAAAAACAGGAAGTAGTTCCACTGCATTAACGCCAAGTTCCAGCAAATGAGGAATCTATGAAACCAAAACTATTTCATCTGTAAGTCACAAACAACACATTATGGAAATGGGAAGGTAAGCAGCATTATAATTAAGTTCCTAAAACTAGATCACTTTGCAGCAAACAGGATAATTGAACTCGATGATAAACATAAGGATAGAAAGATCAAGACAATAACAAGGAAATCTTCTAGGGGGGCAAGAAAATAGCTGTAGTCACAACTCACAAGCCAACAAAAACTGTGCACTTACTTTATCAATGGCACCAAGATAGCTTCCGCGAACATCTGAATCAAGACCACTTGACTCATCCGCAGTGAAAGCACGAACATTCATTTCATATATGACTAGATCTGTCTAGATTAAACACAAAAGAAACGTTGAGAACTTCATGTTGGGAACGTTTTGTGAATCCTATCAAATGATCATACTACCTCAGGCACATTTGGAATCCGGTAGTTATTGCCCCAGTCAAAAGGAGAGCTATCGAAATCATATGTTACAAAAGGCTGGCTTGGCTTCTCTTCAGCAACCCCAAAGTACTTGCGACCAGAAACCAATTTTGCATAAGGGTCCAGAAGAATAGTGCTGCTATCAAATCTATGACCTTGATCCCATCCTTGAGGACCATCAACACGATACCCATAAAGAACACCAGAAGCAGGCAACCCCTGAAAATCAGAGAAGATTTCTTTAAGCTTGGACAGTTTTGCTGAAATATAGGAATAACAAAAAAATCGTGCAGCATATATACATGGCAAATTACATAGAAGCAAAACAGGTACATATTGTTCCTCCAACAAGTACTATACATAACAGATGCAGAAAAATATTAATGAAATCACTGAAACAGAGCATGATAGAAGTGATGCAATGAAATAGCCGAATCTGTACTATTCAACAGTGTTTTTGTTTCATTTCATCGCAGATGAACAAGTTAGCATCACATAGCAAACATTTTTTGGAAAATGTAGGCATTACTACCTCTGTTCTCAAAAGGATGACGTTTTGGACATCGACACGGTATCCAATACACATGTTTCTATGCTACTTTTTCTAGTTATATATTTAGAAAAATTATTAAGATTATAACTAACTAACTAAGTATTTTTCATGACAAATATACTAATATTATTTTCACATATCAAATCCTAATATTTTTTAATCTATTAATAATTTAAAATTTTGATGTTTGACTGCATGCATTCTAGAACGTCATCTATTTGAGAATGGAGGTAGTATTTCAGTATGGCTTCTCTCAAATTTAGACATTTTTTATGAAACAAAATCATTTTAAACCGGTCATGAGCTCTAACATTCACCAAAGGAGATGAACACCCAAGTCAATCCTAGGACCCAAACTGGGTGGAACCAAAGGTTAAACAACTTCATACCACCAACTGTAAAATAAAGTCCAACTTTGAAGAATGTGTAACCATAATAAAAAATGAATGCCAAAATAAACTTGCTGCATGAATGTCATCCACACCGATTTATTGATATCTAAAGAATGATACACTTACTTTAAAGGTACTTATAATGTTAGAACTCTATGACAGTACCTCCACTGACACATGCCATATATCTCCGGTTTTGTTCCTCTGGTGGTCTAAAACAAACTCAACAACATCTACATCTTCTTCATCTTGGGTTCCTCTGAAGAAAATTTCAGTATGTCAGAAGATTAGACAGAGAATATACCATGTTCCTTTGGGATGGAAAATTCAAGGTGAACAAGCTATAATTGCATTGTTAATCTACAAGATATTATTTCAACCAGGCTTATAATCTAAATCAACTCACAAGATGGTAGTCTGAAAAACAGAAAACTAGAATTCGTTTCAAGTGTCCAATTTAAAAAACGAACTTGCAATTTCATAGGCTTCGGTATTTTAAAAGCATAAGAAAACTCAGTTTGTGTAGTACGGTTCAGGGCCGTACCCAAGAATTTGAGGCCCCGGTGCTAAAGGCAAATGAGATAATACGTTTGGAAAAAGCTAATGACCAAAATAAACTTTTCTTCATTATATAACTGAAACATCAATTTTTTTCAATCTATACATATAAAAATTGGGTACTTTCAAGAAATTTCCACATTGATCAAAGAAATAGTAAATAGATCTGTCATATGTCTAGGTGGGACCAAATTATACAGTTTAGATTATTAATTTTGAATTTTAGAATGATTAAATTAATAAAATACAAAAAAGGACTCAAGCACTAGTACTAAGAATTACATTAGTCATTCATGCTGTCTGTAAACACTTACTTGTATCTTAACTTCTACTAAAAAGCATCATCCTTTTCAATTCCTTGTAATAAAATCTTCAATAATATTACCTAATCATGCTACTTTTTTCTGAGTCACTAATCTAATCATACTACTAAGTATATACTTACATAAAGTTTGGGGCCCTAATATTTGGGGGCCCTGTTTGGTCGCCCATCTGGAACATGCCCAGATATGGGCCTAAGTCTAAGTTATGTAAAACGAGTTTAATTATGGAGACAGATGAGATACAACAATAATGCTTAGTTGCCATAGTTGAAAACCAGGCTTTTAAAGGGACCAGAATACATAAGTAAACATCAGAGGCAAACTGGAAAAGGAAGATCAGTAAGCTTGCAAACAGTTTTAGGAAAAGGTAAGTCTATACCTCCCAGGAAGCTTTAAGCAGAGAATGACAGCAGAAGCATGCTGAGAGAAAATTGCAAAGTTCAGCCCGCCTTCAACTTGAGATACTCCTAATGGAAAGGCTTTGCCGGAAGAATATTTCAATGACATTTCGGTATCAGGCATCGTGCATTCTCTTTCCTGGCGTTACATAACAATAAAAAAAGGAGAGGAGAAGGTGAACAGAAAGTTAGAAACACAAGACAAAATGGCACATCATAGGATCAGAAATAAAATTTAATTCCAGGATGGCAAAATGTATGAACCATTACAATTCTGTTATCTGAAAATGTGTACTAGAGTTGAGTGGACTGTGGACCTATCAATCGAGTCGCACGCCCAGCATACTATATAAAGGGATGCAAGCATGGTGCGATGCGATACCTCGGCTATGTTTCTCCCAGCGTTCACGCTCTGGGCTCTTGCCGTGATGCTCCGCACAGAACCAAATCGATGAACCTACACGATCGACCAATTTCGCTCGGATCATTAGACCAAACAATAGAGAAAGCAAGGCACCGAGGATTCAAGGCACGCCACGGATGCAATAGATTATAGAGATCGAGACACCTACCTTTCCAGAACAGCCTCCGCGCCCAGGCGCGTACCGGAAGCTGCTCGTCGCCACGCTGCACAGGATCGCACGCACGAAATCAGCGTGTAGCCTAGGCTTAGCCACAAACCCAGGAAATGCGGGGCAATGCCGATGAAGAACTCACCGGTTCGCAGCCTCGACGGAGAGGCGATCCGGTCGCAGCGCGCTGCCTCGACGGGCTGACACTGCTGTGGCGCCGGAACCCAGCGAGGCGCGATTTATACCGACGGAATCCATCCAAAATGGGGCGGAGCAGGAGGGGGTAGGAGCGGTGGCGGGGGATCCGGCCGGAGACCGGGGCTAGTTATAGGGCGAGCGCTCCCGAGGAGAGTGGGGGAGACTGGAGTGGCAGGTGGAGCGAGGAGGACGACGACGCGGTGCGGCGGTGATCCCTCGGGGGGAGCGCGCTGCCGGACGGACGGCCGCGAGCCGCGCGGGGAGGAGAGCTTGGGGGACACGTGGTGGTCTGGTCTGGCCGTGTGGCATTTTTAGTGGGGCCGATTTTTAAAAAAACCATTAGAATCCCTACTAAAAATACAAGTTGTTTACAAGATTTAATTTAATTTCTCTAAAACTCCGTTAAAATTTCCCAATTACAAAGAGGCCTCAGCTCCGTGGCAATTGGTCATAGCACCCTCGCCTCTGTGGCATTACGAAAATTGACATTTTGTTCTTTGCAAGATAGAAATCTTCCTGTCACAGAATATGATTCTTTAGCAGTTTATTCTACTGACAAGTGGGTCCGTGAAGCTGCTGGTTCTCCTGGTTTGACAGTTGGGCCCACAAAGCTGTTGGTTTTTTTTGGCATTCGACCTCGTGCGAAACGTGGCTGTATGCACTGAGTTCATACCGTGAACATGACTTGTCCTGTTGTCCCGGAGGCGGAGGGTAACAATCATGTTAGAGCACCTATTACCATGATAATTGTGTTAAATTGATTAAAATTTAAATTCAAAATTTTGAAACGAGCAGATTAACGGATGGTTTAGCATCCATAACACGGTTAACTATGATAACCAATCGACGAAAACCAATCAATTTTAAAAATACAGAAAATCAGAAAAAAAAAACTAAAAAATACGGATCGTAGGGCAGAGAACTCGCCGGCGAGTATCTAGCGGCCACACGCGTCATCCTGCCATTGGCTGCCACCGACGTGTCCCTGCGCGCGACGGCGACGCATCGTCGCGGGGTCCATCGCCGGCGAGCACCTCAGCCCCAGGTAGCCCACAAGGCCACAAGGTGGGCTGAGCACGCTGCACGCCGCGATTCCGCCGGCTGCCGCTGGGGCCCACTCTGATCCCGAGCATCCCACGGGAATTGCACGATTATGACACGACGCGCTGGGTCGCTTGTTGTATCGCTCACTGACAGGTGGGCCAAGAGATGACACATTAAAGATTTCCCCACGTGTCAGTGGGCCGTGTGTGCACAACGTACGTGTCGAAAAAAAATCAGCCGTTAGAATCTATCGGCATTTTTCCCCCCTTCAAAAATGGAGCACGACGAACGAGTCCTCGACACCTCGACCACTCCTCCCCTACTCCCCTCGCCGCCGACGCGACGACGATGGAGCGCCTTCGGATCGCGGTCTCCCACCGCCCGACTCTGCCCCTCCCCGCCGTGCACCAGCTCCGGCGCCGCCACCTCCTCCCCGTTCCCCTTTTCCTGCCGCACACCTCTCTCCCCCTCACCTCCTTGCATCGCCTCGCTCCCGCCCCTCTCCGGCGCGTCCCCGCTCTCCTCGCCTCCCAAACCCCCAGCCCGGACTCCAACACCGAGGTCACTCCGCCTCCACCCCCAGCCGGCGCGAAGCTCGTCCCACTCCTCGTGTCCCTCGCGGTCGGCCTCGCCGTGCGCTTCCTCGCGCCGCGGCCCCCCGAGGTGAGCTTGCAGGCATGGCAGCTCCTCTCCATCTTCCTCTCCACCATCGCGGGGCTCGTGCTGGGTCCTCTCCCCGTTGGCGCCTGGGCCTTCCTCGGGCTCACCGTCGCTGTCGCCACCCACACGCTCCCCTTCGCCGCCGCCTTCTCCGCCTTCACCAACGAGGTCATCTGGCTCATCGTCATCTCCTTCTTCTTCGCGAGGGGGTTTGTCAAGACCGGCCTCGGCGACCGTATCGCCACCTACTTTGTCAAGTGGCTTGGGAGCAACACGCTGGGACTGTCTTACGGGCTCACCATCAGCGAAGCGTGCATCGCGCCGGCCATGCCCAGCACCACCGCGAGGGCCGGAGGCGTGTTTCTGCCCATCATCAAGTCTCTGTCACTCTCGGTAGAGAGCAAGCCGAACCACCCGTCGTCGAGGAAGCTGGGGTCCTATCTTGTGATGACGCAATTCCAGGTACTAATTAAGTGATCAAATTTCTCATATTCATTCACTTGGAGGTCAGTTGATGTACTTTCTTTTAGCAGCTTGATCCTAGATTAGATCGATTACAATGTAAAGGTTTTCTGATCGATTACACTTAAGGGACAAATGAATTCGCCAAGTTGCTAAATATCTAGTGAATTAAGTGCGTGCATCATAACAACCGAATTTTGGTTTTAGAAAAGGCCCATTGCTGGTCGTACTCGAATTAACTATCAGTGTCCCGCCGTAGGGCTCTCCACAAGTAGGATTGAGAACTGGCAGTCACATTCCTCTCACCAAGCAGAAGATCCTTACTTATTTTGGGTTGAAACCAAACTAGGCCATTGCCAGAATGCCAGATCAATCTAGTAGTTTTTAGATACCTGCTTACAGTTCAACTTAAAATTTGATGTATTTTGTATCCATGACGTCATCATTTGGTGAGTTGATCATCACTCTAGCAGAAAGGTCAGAGGGTGAAGGTTTTGGAAAGAGAGGATTAATATGGTTATAAGCCAGTGGTATTCTAAACTCCCTCCTTAATTGAACAGTGTACTCATGTGTATGTTCTTTAGTCTTTAGCTATCCTAGTAGAAAGACCATCTTATCTTATCATAGCTGTCACAATGCATTTTACTTTCTTGCTTACATACTGTTTTTATTAACCAGTAAGTACTAATGCACGTCAGTCATAATTCTTTTGGGTTTAGTACCATATGTTGTGCTTGATAGACCTAACATAGACATAAGCAATAATACTGATGAACTTACATGGTATATGGAGTCTATGGAGTCTTGACTCTAGCAAAAGGTTAAGAATTTACATTTGCCATGTCTAAATTAACATTGCATCTTCATAAACAAATGCTCATCAGTTTTCATTATTTTCTGCAAGTGTAAGTGATGTTCTTTTCCATTTTGGTGGTCAATTTGTTCTTAAACTGATTAGCAATGCAGAATCGGTGAATGTGTATATTGCAATAGCACGATATAACAATATGCTTCTAGTATGCCATGCATGATCTTTCTGTGCATCCTATTTTTTTGCTTCTGTTATTCATTTTATAACCATTATCTTCGGAAATGTTTTTAAGGAGTAACTATTTTTCGTCTTCTATTGTTTTAACAGGCAGCTGGTAACTCAAGCGCTCTCTTCCTAACTGCTGCAGCACAAAATTTGTTGTGCTTGAAACTAGCAGAGGAGCTTGGTGTTATTGTTGCAAATCCATGGGTAGCATGGTTCAAGGCTGCTAGCTTGCCAGCCATTGTTTCTCTACTAGCAACGCCATACTTGCTATACAAAATATTCCCCCCTGAAATAAAGGATACTCCTGATGCCCCAGCATTAGCTGCAGATAAGCTGGAGCTCATGGGTCCAGTGACTAAGAATGAATGGGTCATGATTGGTACAATGCTCCTTGCGGTTTCACTATGGGTATTTGGGTAAGTGTCTCCATTATAAAGAAAATCCATTCTCAACATAATGCAACATATGATATCTTTATGGCTATTTTTTTGCACTGGTTTAAAATTTTCCATGGAATGTTTCTAAATGTTTTCCTCTATTTGATTACATCGATATACCAAATTGAGTACTTAATATTAGCATCCATAAGGCCATAGTGATCATTGCAGTCTCATTACGGGTTTCTGGGTAAGCTTCTACTTTACCTAGGTGCCCTCACAAATATATTTAGTTGTATATCATACAATCTTGCAGCTTGTGATTTATTTATGTGTTGCTTTTTTATTAAAATTGACCATAGGATGGAGTTAACTGCCTCCTGCCATCAGATTACAATATTACATTAGTATGCCAAAGCAGAAATACTTGCTTAATACTGGTCGCATCCTTAATAGTTGTAAATTTTCCACGAAGGCACCAAGTCAAGTATGTCTGTAGTTAATCACATTTAATTTTAACTTTTCACTGTAACATGGCTCACCATTGTTGACAAAGTTTCAGTCAGATATATCAAGTATTCTACAGTAGTATCTAAGGCTACTTAATGATTAGGTCATTAGGATATTCCACACAATGAACATATGATCTCCATGATATCAAATAGAAACTGAGTGTATTTTGCTTCTGATGATGCCATTTTCTTTAATCTATAATTGTGATATCTTTCTTTGCAGCTTGTAGTAAAAAAGCAACTATGACCCGTAATTCCTAGTCCCAATCCTAGTTTGCATTCAGATGCCCTATGTTCCAGGTTAATCTAGTGATGACATTAGCAAGATGAATCAGGCAGGGCTGTTTCAGAATATCATACGCAGATATTATCCTTACTATGATGCACATTTGTGTTATTAGACTATGGGTCATGATGGTTCACTAAATGTTCTGTAAAATAATTTATGTGCAGGGATGCTATCGGTGTATCTAGTGTTGTTGCTGCAATGCTTGGGCTCTCTATTCTTCTCCTGCTTGGTGTGCTAGACTGGGATGACTGCTTAAATGAGAAGTCTGCATGGGATACATTGGCCTGGTTTGCAGTTCTAGTTGGAATGGCAGGACAGCTCACTAACCTGGGAATTGTGTCATGGATGTCAAGCTGTGTTGCCAAGCTGCTCGCATCATTCTCACTGAGCTGGCCTACAGCATTTTGTGTTCTCGAGGCATCATACTTTTTGATTCACTATCTATTTGCAAGCCAAACTGGGCATGTTGGAGCTTTATACTCTGCATTTCTAGCTATGCATGTTGCTGCGGGTGTTCCTCGAGTGCTGTCAGCTCTTGCTTTGGCATTCAACACAAATCTGTTTGGTGCACTAACTCATTATAGCAGTGGGCAAGCTGCAGTATACTTTGGAGGTAAAATTCATTTGTCTACCTACTTTTCTGAATTTCATTCCATTGTCTTAATTTCCGATTGCCTACGTAATTACCCTCATTTACAACTGAGTCAAACAAATACAGTTGTATAAAAATGAAGGAAACAAAAAAGTTATCGAAGATAAAACACATAGAATGAGAGAACGTGCTATTTCCTTCTGTTCTGTTGGTCCTTGTATATTTGGTACCATAGTAAGTCTGTTGGAACTCATATGCTCACTACTTGCTTCTTACTTGTTGCTTTTCTATCTGCAGCTGGTTATCTCGAGCTTCCAGATGTATTCAGGATGGGGTTTGTAACAGCCCTGCTTAATGCTCTGATCTGGGCAGTTGTTGGAACCTTTTGGTGGAAACTTTTGGGGCTCTATTGATAGTGACCGCCTGTAAATTGAGTAATTGACCAAAAATTTCCATTGAAACTAATTGAAATGCTCATTGTTCGGCAGGGATGTTTCATTGGTGGCCTGTCGATGAGAGTTCAACAACAGAATATTGTGTTCCTTCAAAATGGTCAGCTCAGCTACTCGGTGAGTTTGTGGTTGTTAAGTGTCTTTTGTTTTTCTCCATGGTGTATAGTTTTCCCATTTTTTGTCGTAAATGTAAATTATGGCAGCAAGAGCCTAAGATTGTGGAAGAACAAGTCAATATGATTATATCAATACAAAATTCCTAGTTATGCATTTTCTTTGAGAAATTTCACTTGTACTTTACAAGCTTTCTAAATCTTCACGAATTTTTGGGCCTGGGCCCTAGAGCCAGCCCACTCGAAAGGACCAAATCGGTGAGCAATTTACATTGTGAACCAATCTATATTTAACTCTATAGTCTCTTTCTAAAACACATCTATTCTATCAGATTTATAATTATTAAATAAAAAGGTATAATTGAGACTCCAAACCAAGTATAAGTCAATTTTTATTAATTAAATTGTTTGAAATTAGCGGGGAACAAAGTAAACGAGCAAAAATGGTGTGAGACAGTAAACTAAATTGAGAGAAGGGTAGTCCGGTCACTTATGAAAAATTCTCACTCAATTCTCACTCCAAAACACTGGGAATAAATAAAATAGTACCGGCGGTGACTTATAGCAAATTGTCACGAAAACCATATGTCATAGCATAGCTTTGCTTTACTTATGTGCCATGGCAAATATCACACTTGTGTGGTGTCCTACATAAAATTCTCACTAAGTTTAAACTATTTCTTGTGTAAATTGGGATAATTGACAAATAAGAAAAAGAGACAACTGATAACTAACAAAAGTAGTAATAAAACTATATTATATAAACCTAGGGTCTAGTCAATAAAAGCAGACGACACTACATGGCCGGGCTGAAACTTCGAAACATCTAGCTACTACTCAATAAAAATTAAAAAGACGACATTACATGGGTTGAAACTTCGAAACTTTGAAACCGATTCCACCTAAAACCCAATCAATCCGAAGTTGGGATTTGGGAACCCCTGTCAGGGATCGACCGGCGCTCATGCTGTCACAGTGACAGTGTCATGTACGATAAGGCGGTCTCACTGTTCGAGACGAAAGCTGAGACGAGCCGATCCGGGCGCGCAGCCGCATGGTCCAGCCGGACCAGCCCCCTCCGCCGCATCAGCGCGTGGACCACCTGATCATAACCAACTCAAAAGCGGACGGCCGGAGCAAGCAAGCAGCCAGCCAGCGGTCCCGCCTACAGGTAACAAAATCTGATACCGGCAGTGGTGTGATTATCGGTTCGGTTTTACTTATTATTGGTCTAGTTTAACAATTATATGACTAATTTTCATAAATAGTGACGGATAGTCAAAAATCATGGTAAAAGTATTTTCTATACGATGGTTTCCTCATCCCCCAATTTTTCTTTTAGTAATCCTAACGTTGGAAGTAGCTAGTAACCCTATCTTATCACGTCAATTCCACACAGGAGTGAAGTTGCATAAAAGATTGTACGTACGAATACATCCACTGATTTTTTTTTCAGTTATCATTCTCGTAATTTGGCCACGCACTCCTAAGTCCAATATAGCGTATCACTCAGCCTAAAAATACCTGTTTATATCTATTTAATTTTACTCTAGCTTCACCGCTGATTCTATAAGCATTTTACTATATGTTCTACTTTGATCGTAGCCGGGGAGTAATTAAGCTCACATTGGATTTAGGAATAATTAAGCTTGGACTAATAACTTCCACCAGGTCAAGGTGACACCTGCTGCTTTGTTAAGAACCAATCGAATTGAAGGTATAGTACCATCGTTGGCTGAAATAGGTATATTCGTACCGGCTAAAGAAATAGTAGAAATTCATAAAATGGCACATTCCTGAAGAGCTATGCACTGATTATCGCAGTTTAACCCAGTCCCGTCCGGCGTCCGTGTCAGACCCGCCCGACCGTCCTTCGCCTTTCTCCACGGAACGCGACGTCGACGATCGGCCGCCGGCTGCCGCCACGCACGCACGCGCTCGCGCGCGCAGCGCCCGGTCCAACACTCCAACCTCGCTGCTGCTGCTACTGCGTGGCTGCGAGCGCGACGCCGGAAAATATCTCGCCTGGCCAGGTCGTGTCGTCGCGCATCGCCCGCGGAAAACTAGGGGCGCTCTGAGCGTGACGCCGCCGAGATCGACGTGCGCGGCGGGGCGCTGACCGGCCGACCCAGGACGACAGCTTGGTTTCTGCATGGCTCGAAGTGTTTCTTTCCGGAGCCGCATCTAATTCTGTAATTAAAGCTCGGTCCAAATTATGTAATTAGATTATAAAAATTAGTAGCAGTAGAATTTAAAAATAAATTAGAATCAAAAAACTAAGAAATATCAGTTTTTTAATTCTTAAACTAAGCAGATAGATATTTAGTCTAACTAGCTACTAAAAAACAACCAGATAGATATATAGTCTAACTAGCTACTGAAATACAGACGATAGTATAATATCATATTATATAGGACCACTTCACGCGATGCATTTCAAACGTGTGACTGGCGTCACTGGCTCACTGCAGAGAGCGAGTAGAATTGGCGCCACCGATATTGATGAACACCCCAAAACGAAGCAACTTTTGCTCCGGTCGATCCGTGTAGAAATATGATCCAGTATCGCATTTCGGTTGTGCGTGCATACTGGAGATAATATTACAAATAACTAATATTATCTCTTGCATGGGAGACAATCAGACGAGACAACCTCTCTTATCTCTCCTCCAAATAAGCAAAACAACAAGAACACAAGTTAGTCATTGGCATGCCCTAAAACAATCTCTTTGCTCGCTGCTCCTCCGTGCATGCAGCAGCTATGGCGTCGCCTTCACCTCTCTCAGCATCTCTCTCTGCGTGTCCATTTCCTTGTCTACGTGAGAGAGAGAGAGGGAGATGCTGGCTTTTCATTTGGTTTAGTAGATGATTCCCTGACAGGTTGGAAAGAGAGTACACGGCATGCAGTGGACAGTGGACTAACGAGAGGCGACAGGGGGGAGGCCCCATTGTGCTAGCTGGTAGTTCTTCCGGACAGGCAGCTAAGGTGTACCGAAAAACCGGGCCCTGGTCCTTGAATTTGTCCAAAAGATTCATTGGACATGTGTACATGTCATTAATAGGTTCATTGATCTTTACACGCGGTAGGCAGCATGCATGCATGCTTGATCGCCTCTCGGTTGACTGCCATGTCGGACGACGACTCATGTAATTAAGCATGCACGTCCTTATGTGCGATCTAGTATACTTTCAAAAGACAATATATGCATTTTTGCGCGGGCTCTTTTACGGCACATGTAAGATACAATTAATCTTAGTTATTAGTTAAAAAAATGACATATTATTACTTTCTAAAAGATAAGGCGTCAAGGTGATCTATTATACCTTCTATATAGAGGTAAAACGTCGATTTTTTTAATTGTGTCCGTTAAATCTATAAAATTAAACGGTACTTATTAATTTGATGTATCTTACAATTTGTTATTTTTGCACTCATTTCAAACACACCACACACAATCTTTGCACAACTGGTTATACCAACATCTACATCGAAGATCGAATAACGCGGAGACAGACAACCATGAAGGTAAGTTGAGGAGTTAGACGCGTCAAAAGAAAGACATAGCAGTGACAATGAGTCTAAAACTCTTAATTAGGTTCCGTAAAAACTTATATATATAAAGTAAATCTGTGAAACACTCTCAAACTTATACCCATGAATCCTGTGAATTTTAAATTAAACCTATGCCCGAACCTAGTAACCAAAACTAGACGAAAAACTCGTGGGTTTGTATAAGCTAGAGGAGGAGTAGAATTTGAAGCAAAATAAACTAAAATAGAGATAATTTGGTAAATCCACATATAACCACGTATTTCAAACCAAACACGTGTCCAATCTGACTCAAATTCATAAACCTATAGATATAAATTTAAATCTAAATTTATATCTGTTGGATCGGATAGTACCAAAAGACTATTATTCCTAGTAAGACGCTGGCTACACTATACGGTTTGTTGCATGCACGGTCTGGTCTTGGTCACCTTTTACCATGCAACCTCGCCGGAGAAAAACATGCATGCGGTGGAGCTACAGCTACGAGCTAGGCCCCCATAGCCTTTCCTGCTCCGTTTGGGGGTTTACTCCATTTTTTCGGTGAGAGAGATCAGCAATCACCTTTTGGTCCCCGGTCCTTTTTCTTCTGTAAGGCTGTTACTGTGTCCAAAACACTGCTGCTCCACAGTAAAACCCAATCGCTTCTGCCGGCCGGCCACCCACCCCCACCGATCGAGTTTACTGCCGGCATCTACACCACAGTAAAATGCATGCACAGAACCGGCCCTGCCCACAAGATGAAGCGTATGCTACTACACGTATGCTCGCAAAACTAGCTGACAAAGTGACAACTGACAAGTAGTGGCCAGTGACAGTGAGTAAGCTTGCACGGTGAAAAATCCGGAAAATTCGTTAGTTTCGGTATACGGTACTGTTTCAGCAATTTTAATGTTAGTCGACAGTGATCAATCTTAGTTTTTTTTCTAAATGATAGAACTGCTGACGTGGAAAATCAGGGATAATCAAAGGTTGCGCAAGAAATCACGCTGTCGCTGAACCCTCACCCACTTCCCAACCCCGCCTCGATTTCCTGTGTTATAAGCTGAGGACAATTTTGCTATTTAGAAAAAATTACCGTTGAAACTGGTAGTAATGATATAATAGGACATAAAAACTAAAATAGTGATATGTACAGAAAAATATTTTTTTAGTGATATATATAAAAATCGATAAAAGGAATTTTCTGCTTAAAATTTGGCTAACTCTGCGAGTAGGCCGGCTAATCGACGCACGCCGCAGAGCAACGCCCCTGCGGCTTTAAGTTGCTGATCACCGCGGCCGCGCGCGCCCGGCGCGCGCTGAGGGGGACCAGGCGCCAGCGCGCGCGCGGATGTCATCAGCGGGAACAGAACAGGCGCCCGCTGCGCGTCGCGTACACCGCCATCCAACCCAATCCAGCCCACTCCAAGAGTCATGGCGACTGGCGAGATGATATGTATAATCGCCCGGTTCTTCCAAGCGAAATTCACGCCCATCCCCTCGCGCGTACGCACGCACGAACGGCTAGGCTCCGCGCGCACGCAGGAATGCCCAATCGTGGGACGGAAAGGGCTCGGCAGCGGCACCTTGGTCCATGCAGATGTGCAAGATGACGATGGCATGCGCAAAGAAGCGAGGAGGTTGAACAACGGCGTGCAGAAATTGATCAGAGCGAGTGAAAGTGGGCAAGTTGCTCCGGCGTGTACGTGAATGCATGCGCACAGGGTTTTTCCCGATCCCAGTGAGCTTCCCCTGTTTCCGTCTGTTGCTGGAAGCAGGTCGCGTCATCGTGTTCGTTTGCTCCGGATTCCCACGCACTCACGGCGTACGGTTCCAAGACGCACCTTTGAAATTTAAATTTGTCCTCTCCGGCAGACGCTGCGGGCACATTTTGTCGAGCTTGTCAATACCATTCCGGTTTGACTCTAGGAATGGAATGTTTCGGTACCGGTCAATACCGGTGTACCGTTTCAGAGTTTTAATAAAATAATATAAATTTATTTTATATAATATTTTATTTAACAAACTAACTAATATAATTAAATATGACATATATATAAATAAGTTCATAAGTTCATATCTCAAATATAGTTTATAACTTACATGTAACATAATACGTAGATTAGTTTAAGACTTTAAATACCATACAAATTTATCAAATAAAGTTGAATATGTGGTTTTACATTACATATTTTTTAGAAATCAAGAATTAAGATTACAAAATTGAAACATTGAACATTTATATTGTTTGCTTTCTAGCTTGCCTCTTATATTTTTTAGAAATCAAAAATTAAAATTATATTTTGGACCGGTACCGGAATGGCCGGTATAGCAAATTCCGGCCGGAATGACCGGAATGGACCGGTATTTGAACCGGAACGGAACAGCACTTCCTGTGTACCGATTTAGATACTGGTATGATACGTACCGGCTATTCCGACCGGTACTGGAACGGTATCGACAAGCCTGCATTTTGTAGCATGCATCAGTCTTGGCGCATGCAGGAAAGGATATTTAGTTTTTGTTAGCCGGTTGAGCCTGGCTCTCGTGATGTAAAAGGTAAGCATGGGTTTAGCTGTGGAGAAATAGATTTTGATTTTGTTTCCTGCAGGCCTGGCAAGTTTCATTTATTCGTGCAACTAAATATATTTTTTTCTTAACCAGACTACATATATATATAAGGCTATAAGAGTATTTTCAACGTCTTCTCTATTTATCTATTTAGCTAACTCTCTAAAAAGATTTTTCTCAAAATTTACTATACACTCCAACAGACTCTCTATTTTCAACTCTCTAAAAAATTTACTCTCCCTTTTAAAATCCTAAAGTATTTCGAAAATTTTGATTTTTTTTTAAATCCCAATTTTTAACATTAGAAATCCCAAAGTTATAAAATTTTGATTTTGCACTAATCAAAATTAATCTTGATTTCGCAGAGATTAATCTTCGTTAATTAGCTAGCTAACACGAGGAGAAATACTTTTTTGCAGGATTATTTGCATGCTTGACTTGTAGCTAGAATTAACAGGCTTGCCGATGTTGTTGTCGTCGAGTGATACGTGGAGGTCAATGGAGGCAGCGACATGGAAGAGCGCCAGGCAGCCGCTCGCGACGTTGTGGAAGGTCCCCTCGTCACCCATGTCCGCCCGGAGTTCGTAGTCCGTGTGGAGACTGCCAGCGTGCGCCCATAATAAAATAGCCACCTAACTTTGGCTCTTGGCTCGTCAAGTTTGGACTGATTTGGCTAGTCAGATGGTTTAACTATTTGGTTGATCAATCTATTAAAAAAAAATTTTTGAATGGCTAAATTTTGATTTAGAGAATAGAATAGTCATACTATTGGAGATGTTCTAAGCAACTAAATACATATATCTTGTATGAAACTATTCCCTCCATTCTATAATATAGCAACCTAGGATTTAATGAGACATTTCATATTACAACGAATCTAGACAGTGTGTGTCACTGTCTAGATTCGTTGTAATATAAAATGTCTTATCTAATTATAGATTGTTATATTATAGGACAGAGAGAGTAGTATATTCTAAATAAAAATAATTTATTGGTACGAGCTAAGTTAATTCTATTTATGCAACCAGACAACCCCTGTCCAAACAGGCCGTGAGTGATGGAGACGACGACCCGAGGCGATCATTTCACGGCAATCAATCTCTGGCTTTCTCTGCAGCGTGTTGTTCGATGCTGTGCGAGTGTGATGCGCCGGTCTCGGTTGGTAGCCAGGATTCGTCACGTCAAACATTAGGCATGCTATGTTTTAAGTCTACCTTTTTGTTGTTATATTTAATATTATGCCGCACTTTATTAGCTCACTGGTCCACATGTAATACATCAAATTTCTGGCTAAAACTTGCTCTACTTGTGTTCAACAATACTGGTCACACTTTTTGTGGCATGCCACAGCTTTGGGAGATTAAGTGAGGTATCGCAAAATTAGTCGCCAGGCTGTGAATGCGATTGTGTAGCAGCAGGTTTGCTCTTATCTACCGGAATTCAAGTGTTTTTCCTATGAAATCAAGTCTTTTTTTTCTTCTGAATTTAGGACGCACCAGTGCTGCAGGGAAGCTGGAAGCAGGCATACAAAACTTGGAGCTGCTAATGTGTAGCCGTGTAGGCCATACGCAAGACCCACCTAGCAATATGCCTATATATATGTACCTCTGGCCAACAAATTGACTACACCTATGTCGATGGCCCTACTGCGAATTTTTTTATCACATAATGGCGAGATATGGTAACATTCAGTCACTAGTAAGTGGTCAGCTGGCTAGTGAATTGTGAAATGGGGAGGGAAAAGACCTAAATTGTAAGGCATCTCGGGGAGTTGTCCTGATAAAATTCATTTCTTATATTCTCATTTAGGGTATGGTTCTAAATGATTACTTTCATATATTTTTGTGTCCTTCAGCATTCTATGAATCTTAGTCTCTGTATTTTATTTTCCTATATTCTATCAATATTTTTTCATAGAAATTTAAGGATTTACCACTAAAAAAATTATGTTATTTGATTATTTGCCACTTGTGTGAATGACAAGTGAGGCCATCTAAGTCTATGATTATGGACCAAAGTGATAAATAATCGAAGTAACTTTTTAGAAGTGATAAATCATCAAATATTCCCCTCACCCCAAGGGGTTGCCGGTCAGCGATAGAAGGGACAACACGGGAGCTCCTTGCCCGCTGCCTCCTTCTCTAGGATTTGCCACAATTAACTGCTACATCACGAGGGTAGCGAGGAGTTGTGACACAACAATAAAAAGAGATGACGTGGGAGCTATGGATCCACAGTCTCCTCCTCGGCCAACATCCTCCTCGATGGTCATCTCCTCGTTGCCTCTCAATCTCCAATGTCACACGGAAGCAACAGCTCAGGAGGTGGACGACCTAGACTAGTGGTGATGTGAGCATATAGCGCAAAAATGGCGACCAGGTGCACGAGAATGGTAGGCGAGAGCACCAAAACATATGCATTAAGGGATAGATAATAGGCTCAATGTAGGTGTGAGGGGTTATTTAGAGGTTTCCTCAAAACAGGGAATATGATGGGTTATCCATAGAAATTTTTTTTTCATCATTTTTTTTAATTTAGCCTTAGGACACCAGACGATGCATCTACAGGAGATGCTCTAATCTACAACATCTCTGTAATCTCTTTATTTTAAGAGTTTTTTTTATGAAAGATGTGTTTATTAGGGTTTCAAACCTCCTTCGAAAAACTTGACTCAAATCTTAGTTTTTTTACTAGGGAATGTCTGAACTAGTTTTTAACATTTAGTTGAATGTGCCTAAGGAATTTGCTTCTCCATTCATGCTACATGCCCAGGTACCTTCAAATTAAGAGACCGACAAACATAACCAAGATCACGCAAAAAAGATCACAAATAACGCCACGGCTGAAATTCCGCAACAACTTTATCTCCAGCTTCACAGTTGTCACCAGGAGCACAGATGGCAATTCACAAGGGCACGAACCGATGGAACATCCAAAGACTCCAGCTTTTACGATGCATCGTTTTCGGGACGAATTCTATAGTCGCGCAGATCGATTAAAGAATTCCATAGTCTTTTGCGTGCGTCCAGGGATTCGATGGAGATTTGGGAGGATAAAAAATTGCAAAATTAAACGATTTCGTGCCGGCCGCCGTCTGCAGAAATGGGGGCAGAGAATCTTCTACTGTGATTACATTAAACTAGTATTACAGAATTTGCTACATGAACTATATTAATGTTACGCCCTAGCGTTGCCTTCAATTTTGTCCTAAAATATATAACCGCTATCCCAATTAACTATTATTTAATTAATTTATTCATCTATATCTTTATCTCAGCCAATCATAACTATCATTTAATTTTACATATATTTCATTATTTCAACTAATTACAAATATTTCTTATTTTATAAATTAATCCATCGACTTGGAGGCACGAGACTAATTATAAGCTTGTTTCGTGGAATTTTTTTGCACTGTTTGGATGCGAGATCCGCATACACGTCGAGCCAGACGAGCGTGTTAATTCCATTTTAATTTGCCTCTTCAAATGAAATGTTTCAGTATCGATTACCAGTGTATCGTTTTAAAGTTTAATAAAATTTTATAAATATATTTAAAATAGATATTAATATGATTAAACATAATATATTTAAATATGTTGATATCTTAAATATAATGTATAATTTGAATACAATATAATATATAACTTAATATAAATAATATGTAACATATATCAAAAAGAATTAAAATACAAATTTGATCGATATAGATGATATTGAGTAGAATAGTCGATATGAAGCTATCATTGGCTGGTACGGTACCGGTGTTGACCGAAATAGTCAGTACTAACTGTTATTGAAATCAAAATATAACAATTAATATGTATCGGTTTAAATTACTACCGAGTACAAACCGACATTTTAGCCAAAAGACGGAAAAAAATCCAGTGCATACGGTATGCACCGCATGAACAGTGCATACCATGTCCCGATACTTGACACATGGTGCATTGGGCCAACGGCAGCCCCAGGATGGCTCCAGATCAGGGCGGGCCCCATCGTGCTCGGCTCGGCAGTCATTGAATCCCCATCGTGCTCGGCTCGGCTTTCCTTCTCTCCCCGTCGTGCTCGGCTCGGCGTTCCCCATCCTGCTCTCCCTTCGTTTTTCATCCTCAGCGCCACCATTCCCCATCCTCAGCGGCTCAGCGCCTCCGTTCATCATCCTCAGCGTCGCCGTGCTCTTCGCTAGGACGCCAGCCCGCCGCCGCGCCGGGACGCTAGGACGCCATCCCGTCGCGCCACCCGGAAGATGGACGGGCCGTGCCGCTGGGACGCCATCCCACCGTGCCGCCGGGAAGATGGACGGGCCACGCCGCCGAGACGCCATCCCGCCGTGCCGCCGGGATGAGGGCATTTTGTTCTCATGCTTAGATTAAGTCTGTTCATGTGTGGTTCTGATGCTGATGTGATCAGTTGGGGCAATTTGAATGGGATGCAATTGTGCTGTTGGTCAGAATTCTAGATGGCAGATTGTGGACAGATGACTTGCAATGGATCTGCCTGTGATCATTTCTTGATCTGAAATCGTGTGAGTCTGTAATTCTGGGCTGCAGACTGTGGACACATGACTTGCAATGGATGTGGTTGTGATTATTTCTTGATCTGAAATTTTGTGGTGTTCTATTGTCAGTGTTAGCTCAGCTGCTTTCTTGATCTGAAATTGTATTATCACTTATCAGGGAAAAGCTTGCATTGCACATTTAGCACTGTTACATTCTGAAGTGATAAGTGGGCAATTGTTACAGTTGTCCAACCACTAAATCATGTGTATGTATGTGCAATACAAGTTTAATTCTGTTCAGTGGTTGCAAAGTTTAATTCTTTTGTCTGAATTATGTGGGCGTTGTTACATTCTGAAGTCTTAAGTGGGCAGTCATTGAATCCAGTTCAGAACTAGGAACCAACAGCACACATTCTGAATTATGTGGTTGCAAAGTGATGTACTCAGTCCAAACCATAGCTTTATATGAGTAGCTAGGAACCAACAGCATACATTGAATCCAGTTCAGAACTACAGACACTGGCAAAGCTCCGTGCTGAAAATTGTGCACTATGCCATATAAATTGCAAAGAAGGCTTAAACTTCAGGAGTTCACATATGGTGCTGTCGATGATTTGACAGTGTTCACGCGAAGCTTGATGATTGGCCTGTGCAGAGAAACCGTAGGCCAGATCACTTGAACTGCAAAAGGCAAAAAGCCTCACAGAAAGGAAGCCAGGTGACAATCGGAG
>KE373111.1:75999-98352 GCA_000418225.1 Zizania latifolia | reverse complement strand
CGCTCCCCGATGCCTCCTGTCCCCTGCTAGCGTCACCCTGCCCCTGCTCCCAGCTCGGCGCCACGTCGCCCTGCCTTCGGACGGTGCCACCCTACCCCTAGCCAGCGAGCCGCCCCGCCCCCCAACACCGTCTGCCTCTATCAGCGCCGCCCTGCCTTGAGCATCTTATCCCAAGAGACGGAGAAGAGGGAGCGTCTATCGGCGGACGCCACGACGCTGAACACGGTGTTGGCATACTCAATCTAAAGCCGACGGTGGTGACGACAGACGATGATGTGGTTAGATGGAACGAAAACCGACGGAGATGGTCAGAGACCGTGGCCCGTCACGGTGGTCTTATAGAGCGCCGACCGGGGATAGCGGCGTGATGCCTGGCAGGAGGCTGCCTGACGCTGGCTAGGGGCGAGCTATGCAATCATCAGCGTCAAATGCTCCTAGATGTCACATGTCGCCAATCCGGATTTGAGCTGCAGGGATGACGCCATACAGTCCGACTACAGCGAATTTCCCCTTTTTTGGTTTCAGTTTCAAAGCACATGCTTTCACATTTGGGAGAGAGTCGCGTGGACGAATGTCAAGTCAAATTTCGCGTCATTTTGATGCTAGCCGATTAGTTGACCGAAGTTCAAAGCGGTTTTCCTGTAGGGCTATAGCTTGGGGACTGCCAATTGTCATGTGTGCAGAGAATATTTTGTTATCTGCCGAATTGTTGACGCCCTGTTTGTTCGTTAGAAAAGGTTGGTGCGGACAACCAATTTAGTTAACTTGTGCTGCTGACTTAGAATTTTAGAGACGTGGTACAAACTTAATGAAATGTTATTTTACATAAAAAAGAAAATGGTTGATAAGAGCAAAATTAAAATAATAACATAGTGAATAAAAATCATAAATGTGATGAGGTGAGTTTTGGGTGGGATGAAATCGTATTTTTGAAGGCCTATTAATTTTTTCACCCACTTATTTACATATATAACCAACATACATACTCCGTACTATATAACATATTTTTTTGCAATATTTTTCCAATATCCTATGGTAGAGTAGAGGAAAGATAGCTCCTCTTTTTATTTATCTATCCTATATCCTACTATATAATTGATGAATTGGCGAAGTGTGGTCACAGCCATGAACAACCATGGACAATCATCTGAAAGATTTGGACCCTTCAATTGCTCCTGTCAATATCTATCCTATCTATCCTTCTATTCTACTATATCCTATCTATCTATCTATCTATCTATCTATCTATCTATCTACTATATAATTGGTGAAGTGTGGTCGCAGCCATGGACAACCATGGATAATCATCTGAAAGATCTGCACCCTTCAATTACTCCTGTCAAATCTTAACCATTAATCTTCTCTAATCTAATCTCCTCTATACAATCCAAAAACAATCGAGCCTCCCCCTCTCCTCCGCCGTGGCTCGTGTTAAGAAGATGGAGGACGCCCGCAACCACCGTCTCTCCCTGCTCCACGTCTCTCCCCTCCTCTCCTTCCTAAAACGTCAAACCCTAGCACACCCGGCCTCACCGCCGTGCTTCACCCCCTTCCCGCTTCACCCTGTCCTCCCCACTCCGATGCTTTCTCCACCCCGCGAAGCCCACCACAGAGCGATCGCCGCCCCCTGGTCCGAGGAGGGGAGGCACAGATCGGGTCTAACCGCGAAGACGACGACGGGTAGGGCCCCTCCGCACGGTGCCGTCCCTCCACCTGGCGCCGCGCCACCCCTGCCGGTCAGGCCTTCAATCTGGTTTCGATCTGGTTTCAAGTCATGTAATGATGGAGCTGGTGTCTTTGCCTCTTCTACAATCTTCATGATCTCTTCAACAGTCTGACCTGAGTAAGTCGGGGCACTGTTGTCCTTCTTATAGTACTTCGCTTGTACTGCATCTATAAGCTCCCGAGGCAAGTTCTTTAGAAACCAGGGGTGGTTTCTGATTTCCCTAATTGTTATTCCCTGCAATGGTTCAGGCTTTGCAGGCTACCCTCTCCGATGAATACCTTTGTAGGATTCGCAACAAAGATTCGAGAGAGGAGCTGCCTACAATCTTGTGATAGATGGACATACTCCGGTATTTTGTACTGAATTGACACAATTCTCTGCAAAAACAAGGTGTGGGCACAATAAAATTAGTACATTTGTGAGACTGTTAAATAGGGATTTAGAGAGGCTGTTGGACGAACTGAGCGAATTAGTACCCCAGAGAGGTAATCCAGCTCGCTCTCCTCCCTGTCCTAGACAATCCCAGAACCCTAACGCCCTGTTGCTAACTGTTTATCTTTTGCTGTGGTGGATGGCAACAAGCAGGTTCGTGCCAGCTGCAAGGTCTGTTCACATGTCTCTGCTCTACATTTGTTAAATTCCATCTTTGTTTGCTT
Organism: Zizania latifolia; assembly: GCA_000418225.1. Classification (NCBI taxonomy): domain Eukaryota; kingdom Viridiplantae; phylum Streptophyta; class Magnoliopsida; order Poales; family Poaceae; genus Zizania; species Zizania latifolia. The sequence goes on along the minus strand of KE373111.1, from coordinate 95,970 downwards.
AATTGATGAAGCCCAGAAAATTGATGGCATGGTGGTATCATGCTTGTGAATGCGGAGTACAGCACGGTGAAGAACCTGCTGACAGATCAAGTGCGAGAGCAGGGAAAGGTTGCTGTGGTGCCTTCAACCACGTTGCTGCTTCCAGGCAAAATCTGTGGCTTCTCTTTATTCTGTAACTGCACCTTCTGTTTTTCTTAGGTAAAATCTCATGGTATTTTTGAACAATTGCATGAGTACGCAGATGCACATTGATTTGGATTGTTTGAAATGCTACAAAAATCGACACACCTACCACAAATATAGAAATTACTGTGTTAAAACTGATATTATTTTTACATTTTAATGGAGCTCACAATTGACTTCTCAGGAACACAACATATTAAAGATGCTGATAATAAAGGCGGCAGTACTGCCATTGTACCTGCACCACATATGCTGATAATAAAGGGAGAAAAACGCAGGCAGATTTCAGATCTTTGGCTGGATTTCGCGTGGTCGCACAGAATATTCAGTTAACAATCGTTTCGCCGAGTTGATTTCGATGGCGAGGAAAAGGATGTCCCCGTATGGGTGCAAAACCTCCTGCTATAGTTTTGCTTCTGACCTTTGTTGTTGACTCGTGCATCGAATTCGCCGTGCCGTTCTCCAAATAGTGTTCAGAGATGGACTGTAGTAGCTGAATCTGTTGCCAGCAATTGTGTTCCGTTTTGTAGGTTGGCAACGAAGCGAATCTCGTCGAATCAGCAGCTATCGCCCCAGGGATTGAGAGCACCCTCGGTTGCACCGGGAAAACGACGGCCGGCTGCGCACCTCTCCAGATCATGCATATGCTCTTCACAGAATCACATCTCCGGCAGCGATCCACCTGGGTGCAAATCCAGCGGCCAACACTTGAGATTGTTGTTCTCAACCTTTCCCTCTAATTTTTCTTATGTACGTGGTTTTAGATTTATGTATAGAACTAATAAATTAATTTAAAGTAACCAGAAGTTTTAAATCATTTTATATTTAAAAAATGTATGCATGGAGAAGCATGAGAGAATCCTTTGACCTGCAACAGAAAAGTCACGCAAGCACAGTTAGGTTTGCACATGAATGCAAATACGAGCACTGGCACTCTGGTGCGTTACTGTATGTTTCGTCAAGTTATTTGCTAAATGCAATATGATGTCCTCATTCTTTCAGACAAGTGCATCTCTGAAGTTCACAAGTTTGAACCCAAAGGGGCGCATCTGGACAATGGTTGCAGGAGGTGGTGCCAGTGTCATATACGCTGATACAGTAAGCTTGAGCTTCTCCCTTGTTTCAACTTAGCTGTGCATGGATTTCATGCTACTGTCAGTTGACCTTAATTAGGCTTGTATATGAAATTAGGTGTCTTTTTTCTTGTTTACTAGGTTGGAGATTTGGGATATGCTTCAGAATTAGGAAATTATGCAGAGTATAGTGGTGCTCCCAATGAGGAGGAGGCTCTGCAGTATGCTAGAGTAGTGCTTGATGTAAGCACTCCAGATATAACCATAACAAAATTTCTCTTCACTCCCTTGTTCTTTTCATCTGTTAATGACAACATTCAATGCAGTGTGCAACTGCTAATCCTGATGGCCGCAAGAGGGCTCTTCTCATCGGAGGGGGTATAGCAAGTTATTGGTAAATATCTCTTGTAGTGCTAAATGATCTTTTGGAAAAAAGAACTGCCAACTGATATTTCCTGAACCACCAAATTATCCTTTCTCAAAAGAACTGCTAGCTGACATTTGCCTGCATTGATTATGTTTTTCTTGTGTAGTTGGTCTGATATTGTTCATGCATATAAGCTTTTGTACTTTTTATTTTGTACTTAAGAAGGAAATTAGCATTCATTTGTTTTTTTATTGTCTTTTAATTTTTACCGTAGCGTTAGCGCAGGCACACTACTAGTTTATTTTCTATAGCACGTCTATCTACTATAGCGTGTATTAGTTTCTGTTTTAAGAATAATCCCTCGCATTTTCAGGGTAAGCCGCTTTACCACTTTAGGCTCTGTAACTCTTCCTCAAATTTAACGTTTGGCTAAGTTTATTTGATACCGTCTAACTCCAAGATTTATGTTAAATTTGATATTTGTATACTATAATAAAATATTTAAGCTTTTATTTTTAGTCTAAAATAAAAATTAGATTACTTAACTAAATATCTTTAATCGATCCACAACTCTAGATCTATGATTTTTTAGAACTACATTACCAACTCTAAAAAATTCTAGATTTAGAACTGTACCAAATAAGGCCTAAATGTGCCATGCATGATCGACCTGATCTGCGCTTACGCAATGCGAACTTTGCAATCTCGTGAATGATTTTCTCACTTAATTCCCTTGGAATATATGTGAAGCAATCCGAAAATATAATTCAAGAATATGAGCAAAGGGAAAAAAATGAAAACCAGGAATACTTAAATTCAAAATTTCAAAGTAACGAGAAACTGCGGCTCTGTCGTATTTTCCCATCCCATGAAATTCTGTGTCATGTCTCGCATTATTTTGCGTGTAAAACGCCTGACCTGGGAAAATTTGTGCGGTTTTTGCCCCAGTTAAGCCGGTCAACGAGGCCTCAAATGAAGACCACGCGCTGTCATTCACGCAAAAACAACGTGTAATATCAGTCATTTGTTTTGTTAATACACGTCTGGAAAGACGTTGACACTTTACTGTTTGGTACTGTTTGACACAATTATAGCTATGACCTGCGCTAGATCAGGAGTTTATTAGGAGTTTATGTAATAAAATAAAATAGTTTAAATTTTTATTTCTAGTACAAGATAAAAACAGGTGACTAAACTAAATATTTTTTATTTAGGCGTTTAAATTTGACTAGCTCTGTCTTAAATCTGAGTTATACGTCAAATAAGTCCTTAATCCAACGAGCGTTAGACATTAGGCATCTTGTGCCCTGTCTAATCCACTGGAGATTTTGAGCTAGCTGCTCGATCATAGCCCTCTCATTATTCCATATCCAACTAAGGACGGCAAGGAGCACCTATTCTTCATTCTTAAATGAGAAAGACATGATAGGGGAAATATTGCTCTTGGATGGGGAATTCCTTTATTAGAAAACATAATGGGGAAATATTCTCCTTATAGGAAGAGGACTTGAGAAAATATCATTCCTATCAGGTGAAGTAGAGATAGAGATGTTCTATCATTTTCCATCCCTATTCTCCACCAAACCTGAAAAAGACATAAAACAGAGAAAAAAAATGCCTAACAGGGATAGAATTGGGAAACCTCTCCCCACCAGAGAATGTCTCAGTTGATATCCCTATATCCAACTCATCTTCAACTTGCTTACCGATCGTACTAGAGCCCGTTTTGTGGGCATCCTACTCATAATTTAAAAAATGCTATACTCACTCTGTTTTATATTAGAATCTATAATTTTTAGTCAACATATAAGTCTAAATAAAAAAATATATTAATTTCTACAATATCAAATAAATAAGAAAAAAAATCTAGAGAACCCAAGTATATAGTAGAACGCCTATGTGGCCGTGGAACCCGCTTGTCAGCAGCCTGCTGTCATCTTCTTCCTTCTTTCTCCTCTTCTCCCTCTCTCTCTTGCGTCGAGTCGTCGCCAGCCCACACGCCTATGCCCCTGCCGCGCGCCTACACGCCCTCCCACCCGTGCGCCTACGCCGCCCGGCCAGCGGCGAAGCGAAGCTTGATGGCCCGAGGGCGCGGCGCTGGGGGCGCTGGGCGTGTGGCTGACGAGCGCTTGGGCACGCAGGGGTCATGGGCGCGCGGCGGACGTGCGCTCAGGCGCGTAGGGTTGCTGGCGCGGGGGCTGTGCACTGATAGAAAATAAACCCGTCAGGCGTATGTGTTAGGTATGTGCGTGCGTTGGCCAGGCGGGTGTCCATGAGTCCCTAGCAACTGCATGTAGTGTCCTACACGTTTTCCTGGATGTGGGTTATTGTTGCATGCTGCATGCATGTAGTAGTGCACTGCACTTCGTGGGTGTGTATCACAGGTGAGCAGAGCACGATCAAGACGCTGGGAACATGCACGCGCATGCAGGAAAGCGTGGCGATGACATTTGGTTGTCCTGCTATAAGTAGAGTTACAGTCTTTTATTGTTTCTTAAGCCGTGTGTTAGCTGAAGTTCATAGAAGCAAACAGCTCTAGTGTATGTCGTTGGAGGAGTGTTTTGTTGCCACAAATATCTGTGTTCTATTGTGCTTCCTTCTTGTGTTTGTTCCTCGCGTGAGTCTTGGCTTTTTCTCCAACATTTGGTATTAGAGCCGATGAAGGTCGACAGCAAGTTGATAGCCAGCGATCGCACTCTGTCACTCTCTCTCTCGCTGAAGCGATCGAAGTATGGCGACGGCGGTAGCGGTAGCGCACCGCGTGCGGTCGTGGTGGAGCGCGTGGTGCGAGAGGCGACAACGTCAATCATCTACTCCGAGTTGACGCATACAAACTACAATGAATGGGCGCTCGTGATGGAGGTCAACCTCGAGGCGCAAGGGCTCTAGGAGGCTATCTGCACCACCAAGGTTGAGCGACGCAAAGATTGACTAGCGTTGGCGGCGCTTCTTCGTGCCATGCTGGTCGAGTTGCGTTCCAGCCTTGCCATGAAGAATACTGCCAAGGAGGCGTGACATGCGTTGAGAACAATGCGCATGGGTGTGCCCTGTGTGTAAGAATCCAACGCGCAAAAGCTTCTCAAGGAGTTTGAGAACATCAAGTTCAAGGAGGGTGAGACCGTCGATGATTTCACTATACGAATTTTCGGTCTCGCCACAAATCTACACTAGCTCGGCGAGGTGTTCGATGAGGTGTGCGTTGTCAAGAAGATGCTCCGTGTCATGCATGGGAAATACAACCAGGTGGCGGTGGCGATTGAGATGCTGCTCGATCTGAACATTATGTCCATCGAGGAGCTCATCGAGTGGCTCCATGTGGCGGAGGACATGTATGGCATCAAGGAGGTGGTGGACGGCGTTGGGCAGCTGCTGCTCATCAAGGAACAATGGGAGACACGCAACGTCGCGGCAAGGAGCGTGCCCGCAAGGGTGGCACCAAGAACGACGGCATTGTCAAGCAAGGTGGCCGGAACGACGAGGATGATGATGAGGACGATCAAGACGCTGGGAACGTGCGCGTGCATGCAGGAAAGCACGGCGATGATGTTTGGTTGTCCTGCAATAAGTAGAGTTGCAGTCTTTCGTTGTTTCTTAAGCCGTGTGTCAATTGAAGTTCATAGAAGCAAAAAGCTCCAGTGTATGTCATTGGAGGGGTGTTTTGTCGCCACAAATATCTGCGTTCTATTGTGCTTCCTTCTTGTGTTTGTTCCTCATGTGAGTCTTGGTTTTTTCTCCAACATGCACGGTGCAAGGGGGCCATGGGTGTGTGCGGGGCCAGGGCACGACACGCAGGGGCGTGACGCTCGGGGGCCTCGGCGTGTGGGCGGCTAGGCACGACACATAGGGGCACGACACTCGCGGGCCATAGGCGCGCAGGGGGTTGGGCGCTCAGGGGCCATGGGCGTATGGGGCCATTAACTAGAAGAAGGAAGAAAGAAGGAGGAAGAAGGAAGGAGGAAGGAGGAGGGGAGATAATGTGATTGCCACGTCAGATTTTGCTGTCCTTCTTGTCAGCCACCTGTACCAAGCTAAATCAGCGTCTCTTGCTAGCGCGGACTGCCATGTAAGCAAAATCGTCGTCTAAAACTGCTTCAGGGGATAATTTCTTCGGTTTAGAATAGATAGAGATATTAAGAATCTTGTTTTGTAGTTTAGGGAAATATTAGTCTACATGTATATACTTGAGGGTAATGTAGATTTTTTTCTAATAAATAATATATCTTATGACATTTTTAATTAAAACAAATTTAATTTTATAGTTATTATTATTTTTTTCAATAAAATTAATAAAAATTATAGAAGTTTGATTCATAAAAATTAAACAACTTATGATATATAACTTATAAAAAATTTAAAAACTTATGATATATAACGAATGAAGTAGGAAAAACTCTGAAAGTACGAATAGTCGAATACACACATACTCTCTAAACACAAGTTTGTAGCGAACTAAGTATAGTCTCGTTTGTTAGCGTTGGAGTTTCAAAATGTGATTGAAATGCGTTCGTACGGTGTCATTAAGTTTCCAAATGGGCCTTAATCTCGCACGTATCGGAGAAGCAAAGCCCATATCGGAGTTTAACAGGAGCTAGAAGATTAATACCACATCAGGCTTAAAACGTGAAATTTCGGCCCATAAATTACTTTAACCCGAGCCTAGACGTCTTTCTCCTGTCGCCTAGCCGCCTTTCCTCCCCACCCGCGTCGCTCGCCGCCGCTCCTAAACCCGAGAGAACCCCTCCGGCCTCCTCCCCCTCGCGCCACCGCCGCCTCCGTCCGCGCCGTCACCGGGAAGGAGTGGAGAAGAGGCGGCAGCAGGAGCAGGGCAGGGATGGGAGGTGGCAGGGGGAAGCGCGGGCGCACGCAGCGCCGCCACTTCAAGCAGGGGCGCGAGAACGTCTGGAAGCGCAGCCCGCAGCGCCCTCCCGGCGCCGCCGGCGGAGAAGGAGACGAAGGACGCGGCGACGGGCGCGAGGGGAACCCCTCGTGGCAGCCCTTCGCCACCGAGAACCCGGCCTTCGAGGACTACTACAAGGTGCCGCCGCTTGCTTCAGATGACGCGTGGCTTACTTTTTTTTTTTTTACATTTCCGGCGTGATTTGGTTTGGCTATAGGATTATAGATTTTGGTAGTAAGAAAATGGAGGTTGGCTAGCTCTAGGCGCCCTCAACGTGCTAGTTTTGAACTTTTGATCGTGTGGTCTCACTCTTGATGTATGTTTGTTTTAGAACGTGACAATTTGTTGATTGCAGCTATTATTTTTGAAGTCACAACTCTATGAATTGATTGTGCTACGGAATGTGGATCCCTGTACTTATCTTACTCTAATAAGCCTAGCTGGGATGCTTCTGCACTAGCTTCTGCTTATCAATTTAGTTTTTCAGTTGGATGCATCACTTCTGAATTAGAATGCCTATAAATGTGTATGCCTTACAGGCGCAGCAAATTATTCCAGAGGAAGAGTGGAGTGACTTCATGAACATGCTGCGGAAACCCCTGCCAGCCACTTTCAGGATTAATGCAAGGTAATGTTGCTTTCTCTCAAGCATCGGGGCGAGATCCGTATCTTTTGGTGTAATAATTTCTTGTCCATTGGTTTCACCGTATTGAATGGCAATGAAGTTAGCTTATATAGCAGCAGAGCTAGCACTGCATTTTCAAGAAAATCCTTCCATAAGTTCTCATAACTGTCTATTGTAGTTTTCCATGACTAAAGTCACCGAACATCTTGCAATGTTGCTTGAAATCACCAACAATTCTTTGGTGCTGTTGTATAAAAATCATGATATGTTTTATGGATCTTTGACTTCAACCCCATTTTGTTATATACTTTTCCCTCGTTAAAAACAGAGGATGAAACATTATCTCTATCCATTGGTCTGCTTATTACTTGCTATGGTTCATCAGATGGTAGCTGTCTAGCAAGAATATAATCAATTAACCATGTAGTAGAACAACAGCATTTGCATGAAATGCACTGTTGTTTTTACTGATATCATTTTACTTTTCATTTCTGGTATGGCACATCAACTAATTCTTACTTTATGGTTGATTATTCTATTCTAGTATACTAATGCTCTCCTTACCTTTGCAGCTGTCAATTTTTTCAAGATATCTGTTCACAGTTAGAAAATGACTTCAGGAAGTCATTGGAGACTGAGGTAGCTTCTAGGTTTCATGCATTAGTTTAAGTTGTGCCCTTGAAATTCTATTCTGTAATATTTTTTTGGCTTGGACAGTTTAGTGATGAGCATGAAGAAGATGCTATTCGGCCTTTGCCTTGGTACCCTGGTAATCTTGCATGGCATTTGAACTTTTCTCGGATGCAGCTGAGGAGAAATCAGGCACTTGAGAGGTATGCATGATCTTAATTTTGAGAGAACCTTGTCAATGATGCAGTATAGGATAGTTGCTTTTAGGCACAAGGTAAACTGATGTTTTGCACGATTAAATCTTGCTAGTATAAATTTTATTTTTGTGTAAAGTGATGAATTTATTGATAACATGGTTGTCCCTTAAAAACGATAAATTGATTTCCAACCAATTTTCTGCATTAGGAATTAATGATTTCCCTTGAATCCTCTGTTATGCATGCATCAACGTTTCAATGAAACTTGTGAAATATTTACATGGGTCTTTTTATTTCACACTTAATGTTCTATTCACTGCTAGTAATTTCTTACTGAATTTTCTCATAAGATTTTTAGGGATATTTTTTCAAATTAAAAATGAAAATGAAACATTGGAAGTATTCGATTAATATCCATAGTACATAATTTAATATTTATTTTTCACTTCAGTTTTCATGAATTCTTGAAGCGAGAGAATGAAGTTGGCAACATAACTAGGCAAGAAGCTGTCAGCATGGTTAGGAAGATGAGCTGTATTGTTTATCACTGATGGCTTACATATATTGGGGTGGTACTTGTTTCAATGATACACATGGTTTTTTCAGGTCCCACCCTTGTTTTTGAACGTGCAACCTGATCATCATATTCTTGACAGTATGTTTATCTAATGTTCTTATTCATCCTTCCACTTGTTGTGCAGTTCATGGTTCATGCAACTGAGTGTCTGCCTCTTCAACTGCATGTTTTACCTAACTTTGCTACTTACATAATCCAGTTTCATAAGGTTCACAAACTAAGTGCACAATAAAGCATCTGGCGCCCTAGATTCCCATAAGTTTTAGAAGTTCCAGAAACATGACTTTTCAGTTTTCATAAGTACAAGTAACAAGCCAAAACCAGAGCACCCACCAACCAGTTATCACTTAGGCCCTTCCTTTTTCTGTTTGGCTTAGGCTTAGGCTTAATTTGTGTGGAATTTGGGCTTAATGGAAGGGCAAGTGGGTTCCATTTGGATTGTTATAGTTTTTTATTTCTTTGGTAGAGGAAAGACTTCTCTAAAACACGAGTCTCACTAATTTTGTGATCTTATGCAGTGTGCGCTGCTCCAGGATCTAAAACTTTCCAGTTACTTGAGATGATCCATCAGTCAGCAAAGCCTGGACTTCTTCCAAATGCCATGGTGCATTTCATAATCTCTAGTAGTGATCAGAAAAGAAAACATTGCCCCAAATCTCCTCTTACTTTACATTTCCTACTTTGTAATCAGGTGGTAGCTAATGATGTTGATGTGCAAAGATGCAATCTTCTTATTCATCACACAAAGAGAATGTGCACAGCTAACTTGATAGTAACGAATCATGAAGCACAAAACTTTCCTGGCCGTAATCTTGCAAAGTTTAGTTCAGGAACATGTATGGATGAGTCCAAACTACAGAGGTTGGAATTTGACCGCGTACTGTGTGATGTGCCTTGTAGTGGTGATGGGACTGTTCGTAAGGCTCCTGACATGTGGAGAAAGTGGTAAGTACTGATTTTTTCTTGTTTCCATTGTCACTTTCTTTCCTTGTTTCTTATCAATTTTATTTTCTACTCAGGAATGCTGGTTTGGGGAATGGACTTCATCGTCTCCAAGTAGAGATTGCCATGCGCGGTAATTATTAAAAATATACTAAAAGTATCATATGTTTCACTGAAATGTTAAGTTGATTAACTATGATTGAATTTTGATTCTTGAAATGAAATTGTAGTTAATCTCTGTAAAGTAACTTTTCTGAAGCTGTCTCCTGCTTGCACAAGTGACTACTACAAATTCGATTATGAATCAGGTCGTCATAGCTGTGTCTTGCCATTAATTGAGTATATGATCACATGATCAATAAAGTAGCTTACTTCTTAGGCGTATCCGATGCTGTGATACGTCCGATACGCCTCCATGTCGCCGCGGACACTGCTGCCGCTTCGTCACTTCTGCCCTCTGCATCATCACTTTCACCCGCAGACCCGCTGCATCATCATTTCCGCCCGCTGCATCATAATTTCTGCCCGCTGCATCATCATTTCCGCCCACTGCATCGTTAATTCTGTCTGCTGCATCGTTGTCACTTCCACCGCGGACGCCCCGAGCTCCAATGGCGACGACTCTTCTCCTTGAACTTCTTTCCCCCCTTGTATATTCCCCTTCTGGAGCAGAGCACATGCTGCAGAACCAGACCGGCACTCGTTTCCATTACTACATGTCATCATTCAAACAGTATATATCAGTAACTTTGTTTAGAGAGAAATAATCAATCTCATCTTGTTCACTGCTGCTTCAACAGCTTGATTAGTACCTTATTCTAAAAATATTTTTAGTTACTTGTCTACTCTGGATGTATTAATATTGCTGGTGTGCTCATTTCTGATGCAATTATGCAAGTAAATCTTAGCATCCAGAAACAACAGTGATGCTCCCAACTTATCTACCGGTCTCTTGTTGAAGAACATTATAACAACGTTGCTTGAAATTAGCATTAGTATGTGCTGCACTCAAGTAGCATTAGTATGTGCTGCATTAACTTTATGCATTTTATTTTTTAAATATATATACTCGTCATATTGACGTATTCATGTTTTTAGAAATTTTCATATCGCCATATCCGTATCGCCGTACCGTATCCCATATCCGCATCGCCGTACCATATCCCATATCCGTGCAATGTAGATGCTAGCTGTTATCAATAATATGTTACCTCAAGATATTACACATTTTTTGTTCGTTGCTTATTATTCAGGTATTGGTTTGCTTAAAGTGGGTGGAAGGATTGTTTACTCAACATGTTCAATGAATCCTGTCGAAAATGAAGCAGTTGTTGCTGAGGTATTTTTGTTGCCTGATTTTAACTGTATTTTCTTCTCTCTCCCCTCAAATGTTTAATGTAGCAATGTTTGGTTGATGGAATCATCTTTAGTTTTTTCCCTTTGTATTTTCTTTGTCATGATTTGATTTGACTCTGAAGTCTGAAATGGTGTTCAGGGTGCATGAAGTCCATTATGAGGGTAATTTTTGTTGATATTCAACCAACTAGACATGCTCATTTTTCAGTATATTGCCTTTTTTTGTGTAGACATGGTAGTACTTGTTTTTCATGTTCACGTGCCTTGTTGTAACATTAACCATATTTTTTACAACTAAATAGATTCTACGGAGATGTGGGGATTCTGTTGAACTTCTTGATGTTTCTGCTGAGCTACCTGAATTGGTCAGGCGTCCTGGACTTACCACCTGGAAGGTCAGTGTGCATGTCTCTAAATCATGCATATTTCCTTGTATTACCTTACTTTATTTACATAATTAGCCACAGTTTGCTATGGACTTAGAGCTTGCTGCCCTTTTTGGAGGCTGCAATCAGGTCTTAGTCATCTGCTGTAATGTGCTGAGCTGGTAATACTACAAGTTGGACACATTGCTGATATTGTGGTCCACCTTCTATAGCATGGTCTAGTTAGGCCCTTGATATTGACAGTTTGACACTAGTTTCTCACTGGATAAAGTGGAGGCTGAGTTTGCATTTGCATGTAACAATACCCAACTATATCTTGAACATTTTCTTCTTCACTGTTTTGATGAATGTTATCATTTTGTTTGTTGTAGTACTTTCTTAGTTTTGATATGAAGGGTAGTGCAGAGGTGTTGAACTTTGTGAATATTCTACGGAGCTTTCAATTTATGATACCTGTGCAAGGAAAATGGGGGTAGCAACTGATGTTTTAGTCTGTTTGGAATTGTTTTTATTTTAGTTAGAGTTTGCTTGCACTCTACTCTTTTGGTCTTGCTATCCTGTCCCTCAATTATTCTATCCTGCAAGGCCTCTAAATTTTATATTTCATGGTGTGAAGTATTTTATTCTTCTCCACTTAATGGTTCTTTCTAACTGTTTCAGGTAAGGGATAGAGGGTCTTGGTTTGGCACCCATGAAGATGTCCCTCGTTACAGAAAGAATGTGATATCACCAAGCATGTTTCCTTCAGGGAAAGGCACCATGGATAGCCATATGGCAAGTGGCAGTGTTGAGGTTAACACAGATGCAGTTGATGCAGATATGAGAGATGCAGCAAACATGGTAGAGGGAGAACACGAAACAAAAACTACTGATGATGGCAACGATGGTGGGAATCCCAATACTGAAGAGACAAGCAAACTCAAGTTTGATGAAGTTCCAAACATGTCAGATAAAAAGTCAGATTCTACTTCCATCCACACAGAATGTTCAAATTTTCCTCTTCATCGTTGCATGAGAATTGTTCCACATGATCAAAACACTGGGGCGTTTTTCATTGCAGTCCTTCAGAAAATATCCCCTACTAATGGTACTTTTGTCCATTTATTCCATGTATTTCATAGATTATTGCATCAAATCTCATATACATAATAACTACTGCTTCTTGATGCTCTTGTATGTGCTATACATTAACATCTTTGCAGAGAGCCAAGTGGCAGAAGTGATAAAAAACAAGCACAATATCTCAGATGATAAAGCTGAGAAACTTGAGAAAGGTCCTGGATCTGATAAAGTTCCACATGGAGAAAATACTGTGTACCAGCAAGGAGTTGATGATGACAATGTTTCTGATGGACAACAAAATGGAGATATGGATAATGAAACTTCAAATGATAAAAGCGAAGAGGAAGCTAAGGTAATTGCTAATGAGGCAGAAAATGGTCAAGCAGGAACAAGAGATAGGAGGAAGAAGCCACAGAACCAAGGAAGGTGGAGAGGGGTTGATCCTGTGATATTTTTCAAAGATGAAGCTACAATCAGAAGTATAGTATCTTTCTATGGTATCAAGGATACATTTCCACTTGAGGGTCACCTTGTGACTAGGAATCCTGATGCTAGTCATGTTAAAAGAATATACTACGTGTCAAAATCAGTGCAAGAAGTTTTGGAGCTCAATGTAAAAGTTGGTGAGCGGCTTAAGGTTACCTCACTTGGCCTAAAGATATTTGTAAGTGTCCCCTCAATTTCTGTCCCTCTTATGTCAATTTGAGCTTTTCTTGGAGGAGCAAATGGTAGACTGACAGCACCACACTATTATTCTTGCAATATCTTTCAGGAAAGACAGTCATCAAAGGATGACTCATCATGCACATTTAGGTTGTCTTCAGAGGGTTTGCCACTGCTGCTTCCATACATCACCAAACAGATTCTATACGCTTCCGCAATTGATTTCCAGCACCTATTACAGTACAGAACTATTAAATTTCCCGATTTTTTGGACGCAAAATTTGGTGAAGAAGCTTCAGCTCAGTTGCCTGGTTGCTGTGTCGTAGCATTACGAGAAGGTAATACCACATTCTTCTTCTAAGCCAAAAGAGAAACACCACAACTTGATGACAGTAATTGACAACTGAGAACGTTTGAAATATTTCAGGGCATGAGAGCATAGATTCCATCGCCATGGGCCCCTCGGCAATTGCCATTGTTTGCTGGAAAGGAAAGACCAATCTGTGTGTCATGGTTTCTCCCCTGGATGGGAAGGAACTGCTTGAGAGGATTTCATTACGTTATGGGCTCGAACTCCCCAAAGCGGATGATGTGAAGCCCAGCATGAAGATGGATGGATCAGATGAGCAGCCTGATCTCAGCACTGAGACAGTTGATCCAGAAGCTGTGCCTGAAAGCAAATCATCTGACATGGAGATTGCAGATGTTAACGAGGTCGTCGAGTAGACCGGTGATGCTACTCAAGGCCGCATATTATTGCTGGATCCTCTAGCGAGCAATGATGATCTGCCATTTTTCATTCTGGTATCTACACCGTTTTCCTGTTCGATTTATATCCCGTTGCTGAAGAATGGAGAAATCAACACATTGTAGATGTGCATTTTGAGATGGATCTACACATTATTTTCACGTATCCAGTTGAAATACTGAATATTTTCTAATTTATGCCACTACTTGTGTTACTGTTTTCACACGTGGCCATGCATCCATCAACCCACTATTAATTCCAATGCGCATTCTGAGATGGATCTACGCAAATTATTTTCATGTATCCAGTTGAGACTTGTATCCTGCTGGGTAGTGATCAAGTTAATTAGAGTACTCCTACACACTAGCTAGCTAGCTAGCTAGGACGATCACCATACTTAATTTAATCAACATCCTTGTTGATGCAGATTGCAGATAATGCAAGTAAACGCAATATTCACCGTCGCCTCCGCGTTGATTATGCCGACAGAAATGAACTGATCTCTGCTGCAAAAATTCAGAGGCACTGACGTCTACACACGGTGTTGGTTTGTTCCAAGGCTCCCATCTAGTGTTAGTCATCAAAGAATGTAGACTTAATTTGCCTAATTAGATTGAGCTAGCTAATTAAGTGTCGTATGACGGTGAACAGCAAAAGTATTCCCATTTGTACATAGAAATTAATCATACATCTACTCCCACAGCTGCCTGGGAGAGATTAGCTTAGCTAGATGTTGCAAAAGTCTTTTGCCAGATCGTTCACATGAATGGAAATGCATGTAATTAAGTGCAGTGTAGGCACCAGCTAAGGCAGGCGCGCACGTAATTAAGGTGGTGCGTGCTCGCTGGAATGGTCTGATTGGATATTTGGAACGGAAGAACAGACAACTGAATATGATATGGAGTTGGTGAGATCTATATTTAGTTAGGTCTTGATCGATGTCAAGTGTTTCCAATATTAGACCTAATCAATAGTGTCATCTCGATGAAGAAATTGTAAAGTCGTTAGACAAGACCACATAGGGAAATTTTCGAGGAATGGAACCTGTGACTCACAAATTAAATTAACGCACAGTTGAGGCTACCCTTCCGGTTTCTTTTGGCCATGTTATTTTGGTCAAAATCACCCCACGACCTATGTACCATAAAGCTTGGTAAGTGGGACGAAGTAGAACGAGATCAGATAAATCTGTTTTTTTAGTTTTAGATGAAGTGGGACGGTGACGTCCTAGAAGAAAATATTTGATGTAGATGCAGTCCTTTCAAATCGAGTGAACGGGCTTGTTCTACTTCACTGTCATGCGGAGGTGCGATCGGAGCACCAGCGGCTAGGGAGGAGGATGAGAATATTCTATCCTACCTCATCTTAGAACTAAACATAAGAAAAAATTTATTTTTAATGGGAGCTTTAGTTGCCAAAGCATCTTGTTTGGGATACTAATGGATTGGTTTAGCATTTGTTTGTACAACGATTGGACAGTGAATTGTCCTTTCCCATTCAAATCCCAATTAAAAGTGCCACTATCATTAGAGAGTTGAATAGGAACAAGTTGCAACTTCAATTATTTATATATCATTACAACCATTTTCTGTTTACAATTTTTAAAATTTGCTGAAAATTTGGATGGCTGGTTACTGAGTTGGTATCGTGGTTACCGAGCTGGTACTACTCCAGTGGTTACCGAGTGCCTAGTACCGAGTGGTAGCCGACGCTACTACGACGGTTACCATTATAAATTCAAGATTTCAATTTAAAATTTGAATTCTGAAATTTGATCAAATTTGGCCGATTACCGTCCGGTTACTGCGGTAACCATCCCTGACGGTAACCGAGGCCCAACAAGTCAAACAATTTTCCTAAGTAGAGCGTTTGTGTCTATGTATACGTGCACGTGACCGCTCGCCATGTTGGAAGTAGTTCCGTTGATTAGCAGAGCCGGGATGGCAATTTACACAAGCTTCTAGATTCTAATTAGTATTAATTATTTAATTTAGTTTTCTCTATTTAGTTCTATCCTGCTGCCGCACAATATACACCTATCTTATATATGCTTGCTTAGTTATATTCTGACGTCGTACGACATACAGGCTGACACGTAACTAATCAGCTTGATCAATAGAAGAAGTTGCAGGTTGCAACAATTCTATAATTGATGATTGCTTCTTCTTGGTAATATTTTATTAAGAAATTATGTGCACTCACGATATTCTGAAGTATTTGAAACATCTAGGTTATTTTCCTAATATTGTTATTATATATAATTTTTTTAACTATTCTTGTTACTATTACATCTATCAAAAGAAGATTTTCTAAACTTTTGTTGAAGTCATAATTGTGTTATACTTTGACACAAGAAAGACTGAATTGATAGGTGACAATAATACTTAAAAATGATATTTTGGAGAAAATTAAATATAGAGATATAATTAAAAATTTTATTCTAATAAATATTGATAGAAAGATGCTTTTCGGTAGAGCGTAATGTCTGTTTGTTGCTTGAGTATAGCCTTTAGTCTTATAGCATTAATATTTGATATATTTTTAAGTATAGTAAGAAATAATATGTATTGGAATTAATTATATAATTAAATAAAAATATATTTTGGCTATATATTTTGTAATTTTAAGATCTTTTTACATTTCATACTTTAGCATCAAATTCATGTGAGATTGACCTGGTTGGAAGCTGGAAGCCGGACTCTAGCTCTCTGTATAATTAAAAAAATTAATTCGAGACCCATATATTCACATTAATTCCTGCTATTACATACAATGAACATAATTATCACGGGGTTCATGTCTCCATCAGCGCATTAATTAATAAATGCACGCAAGGACAACATAGACGGCTATTATTTCCGGTGGTTTGGAAGATTAGTCGCGTACTTATGTCACTATGAAATTTCGCCTCAGCTCGACTACGACGACTTGAACGTCTAATTTTTTTTCCACACGAGAATTAATTTTTAACCATCTATGTAAGGATTATTCCAAATACTTCCAATGGCTTGTGTATTTCACTTTCGCGTGTGTAAATTTCTTGAAGATTTATTGGCGCCACCGGTAGAGTGATCTGGAATTATCTGAATCAACCACAACGGTACAAAAGCTAGCATTTGGAATTTAATTAATTTATCCACAACCTGCTGCAGTTTTTACACGCGTGCTATTAAATATTAATTCTTCACAAGTTAGAAAAAAACAAACATTTAATTGCGAGTTTGAGGATTTTGCACGTTTATCTTGGTGATTTTGCTTAGTAGTTAGAGAAAATCACAAAACTCTAAGACTGCATTGACACTCTAATTACTCTACCCCTCCTTTGGAACTTCTTTAAATTTGACTAATTTTATAAGAAAACATATCAACAATTAAAATATCAAATTAGTTTCATTAAACCAACCACTAAAATATTTTAATAGTATATTTATTTGATGATATATATAAATTTTAATATATTTTTATTTAAATTAGGTCAAAGTTAAAAAGTTTGACTTTAAAAATTACAATGATCCGGTAGTTCTTTAGTCAGTCCATCGATAGAGTCTGTCTATATATTTTCCGGAGATTTGGAAGATAACTTAAGGGCGTTTGGTTTTATGAACTAAAGTTTAGTTCGTATCACTTGGGATGTTTGGGCATCAATTTGAAGGACTAAACGCGAACTAATTATAAAAATAATTGCAGAATCGGATGATTATTCGTGAGATGAATCTATTAATCCTAATTAATCAATGATTAGCAAATGTTTACTGTAGCATCACATTGTCAAATCATGGCGTAATTAGGCTCATTAGATTCGTCCCGTGAATAATCCACCGATTATAAATGGGTTTTATAAATAGTCTATATTTAATAGACAAAAATAGTATCTAAACATTCGATGTAACAGGGACTAAAGTTTAGTCCCTGTAACCAAATGGGCCTTAATTATGTCACTATGGAATTTCGCCTCAGCTTGACTACGACGACTCGAACATCTAGACTAGCTTGAACATCTATTTTTTTCCACACTTGAGAAATTTGAACCGTCTTTATAGGGAATACTTCATACGTATCTTGCTGCGTGGCTGTTATTTTCCTTTGGATTAAACGTTTAATTTCTTACGTGTCAGTGTCATGATCGTTTTCAGTGCACTGATCATATTTAGATAGATCGAACACGGGTTGAAAAAAAATAGTAGTCAGATACCTCAATTAAGGCAGGGTCATCAATGGCGATGATGAATCACCAAATTTGATTAATTTAGATGCTGTGAGATATATCCACACGAAATTAATCCAGTGCTCGACACATCTAAATTAATGTATTTTTTAGTCTAATGCATGAGATTTATGTGATTCTGCTCGAGATATCCACGCTTGCCTGCTGCAAAAATTGGTAGCTGTTAATTTGGTCTCGTCATAGTGGTAACACGTTAACAACACATTTAATTAAGGTGTTGTTTGGGGATACAATTTAGCTAGCCTAGAAACTCCTTCATCTAAACAGGGCTAGAATTTAAAAACTAAAAAATATCAGCTTCTTTATATTTTTAGGTCTCGTTTGACACATCTTTAGATCTAGAATTTTTTAAAATTGGTCAAACGTAGCTCTAAAAAATCTTAGATTTAAAGATGTAGATAGATTGAAGATGTTTAGTTGAGCAAACTAGTTTTTATTTTAGACTGAAAATAAAAGTTTAAATTATTTTATTATACTATATAAAACTTAAATCTAACATAAATAAATCTCAGAGTTAAGCCTTTACCTAATTAATCATTGTTAGTTAAACTACTCCCACCTGCAGGCTGCTTAGCCGTACGTCTTACGCCATAATTAATCCGCGTTAACTACTCACAAGTTGGGCAGCCGGCTGCGTAAACGATCTGCATAAACAATGCTAAATTCACAAATCTTCGGAAACTGGTGTGATTCTGACTTAATTGATCAAAAGACTGCTCGAATCCAACTCTAGATCATATCGATGTGATTGATGAGTCGACGGCCTTCATAATCTATTGTTTTGACAGGTCACCATGCAATGCATCTATTAATTCTTGCTCAAAGTCAAGCCCAACAGGCCCGGGGCGTCTTGACGACGGGGCTAGCTGCATTCGTGGAAATTAACAAGTCAAACAATTTTCCTAATAAGTAGAGCGTTTGTGTAACGTACGTATACGTGCACGTGGTCGCTCGCCATGCATGTTGGAAGTAGTTCAGTTGATTAGCAGGGACAGGATGGCACTTTGCATTGGATTCTAAATTATAATTAGTATTAATTATTTAATTTAGTTTTTTTCAATTTAGTTGAATCCTGCATGCTGTCGCACGTACAGTGTACACCTATCTTATGCCTGCTTTATGCCAGTTTAGTTGTGCTTTGCTGTCGTACGGCATACAAGCTGACGCGTACCTAGTCAGCTTGATCAAGGGAAGAAGCTGCATGTTGTAACAATTCTGCAGTTGTTGATTGCTTCTTCTTGGTAATATCTGATAAGTGATTGATTCTCCTTGATAATTTTATTAAGGAATTATGTGCACTCTCGATATTCTAAAGTATTTGAAATATCTAGGTTATTTCCCTAATGTTGTTATTGAGTATAAAATTTTCTTAATCATTTTCGTTACTATTGCATCTGTGAAAATAAGATTTTCTAAATTTCTAAACTTTTGTTGAAGTCCTAATTGTGTTCTACTATGACACAAGAAAAACTCAATTGATTGGTGACAATAACAATTAAAATGATGTTTCCAAGAAGATTAATATGAAGATATAATTAAATTTTTTATTTAAAAAATACTAGTAGAAATATGATTTTCGGCAGAACATAATGTCAGTTTATTGGTTGAGTACCACCTTCCCTCTTAGAACATTAATATGTAATATATTTCTATGTACAATAACAAATAACATGCATAGGAGTTAATTATATAATTAAATAAAAAATACATTTTGGTTATATGATTTTTGTAATTTTAAGGTCAAATTTTATATTTCACACTTTAGCATCAAATTCATGTGAGACTGACCTGGTTGGAAGCTAGCTAGCTGGAAGCTGGACGACGAACAAGAGGGCGGTCAACGTCGAGTAACGTGCATGCATGGTGATCGACGTCTCGCTTTCCGAAAGCGAGGTAAAAAAATTCTATGGGAAGGATCGTAAATCCATTGCTATGAGACCCTCTCTAGATGTCCGCTATTTGGACGAAGGAGAAATCCAACGGATAGGAAGCCGAGACAGGGAGTGGGCAGCGTCAGGCAATGGGGTGGCGCCCCCAGAG
>KE373111.1:36725-47143 GCA_000418225.1 Zizania latifolia | reverse complement strand
GGTCTGAACGGCTACGCCCGCCCCGGCGAGGTCCTCGCCATCATGGGGCCCTCCGGCTGCGGCAAGTCCACTCTTCTTGATGCGTTAGCAGGTAATAAATAACGTACGCATGCACGTCAATCTTCTGGTCATTTTTTTTCGAAACAAAAATCAATCTTTGCGAGGACGAACAACATCCAATCTTTACAAAATATCGAGTTGCGTTGCGTGGTCTGACCGTCTGACCTCTGTCTGACACCAACGACTGACCGAGTTCCATGGATTCTGTGTTCAGGAAGGTTAGGTTCAAGTGTGCTTCAGAAGGGAGACATTCTCATTAATGGCCGGAGGCAGAAGCTGGCTTTCGGAACGTCGGTAAGTTGGTCAGCGAATGATCGATCGATGGATCTCGTTTTCTCTCGGAATGATTGCTCGAGCATGTGCAAAGTTGATTGATGCATGCATGCATGGTCTCTGAAAAATCGAACGCGTCATGTCGTTGGCGTGCACGCATGTGTATCTGCAGGCGTACGTGACACAGGACGACGTGCTGATGACGACGCTGACGGTGCGGGAGGCGGTGCACTACTCGGCGCAGCTGCAGCTGCCGAGCGCCATGTCGGGCTCGGCCAAGCGGGAGCGCGCGGAGGAGACGCTGCAGGAGATGGGGCTGGAGGGCGCGGCGGACACGCGGATCGGCGGGTGGGCGCACAAGGGCATCAGCGGCGGGCAGCGGCGGCGGGTGAGCATCTGCATGGAGATCCTGACGCGCCCGGCGCTGCTGTTCCTCGACGAGCCCACCAGCGGCCTCGACAGCGCCGCCTCCTACCACGTCGTCAGCCGGATCGCCCGCATGGCTCGCCGCGAGGGCATGACCGTCGTCGCCGCCGTCCACCAGCCCAGCACCGAGGTCTTCGGCCTCTTCCATGGCCTCTGCCTCCTCGCCTACGGCAAGACCATCTTCTTCGGCGCCGCCGCCGACACCAGCCAGGTGCCCTATACGCCTACATATATATACATGCCATTCGTACATATACACGTACATACATACGACATGCGTGTACATATACACATATAGCTAGCGTTTTTTTCTGTCTAGGTGCCCTATGCAGCCACCCTGGTATATCGGTGGATTCATAACGGCAATGATTTTAATTATCATCGATGCATCACTATCACTGAGATTAAGTGATCGTTTGTTTTAGACTATTTGAGTATCTATAGTTTTTCGAGAATTCCAAGAGTTTGTCGAGAATTCCAAGAAGCTGATGTTTTTCACTTTTTAGATTTTAGTTCATTTCAAGATTATATAGTTATTGATTGTCACGATCTAAATTAAGAATCTGAATTATTTGTTTCAGCTTGTACAACCATTAGAAGATAAAACAAACATATCATATTTTTAATATTTTCTATATATAAAGTTTTTAAAGAAATTACACCGATTTGATAATTTTGAAATTCGTACTACAAGATAAGCACGGATTATCGGCGGAAACGTGCTTCACAAGGGGCGGTTAGTCAACCCTTTGTGATTAGGTTAAGGTAGTTCAGAGATAATGGGCAATTCGCATGTGCATAAACAATTCACACTAATTGTCATTACTATATATATGAGCTTTCTGAGTTTTCATCATCCTTGATACAATAATATGGACAAAATGCAAACTGTTATTAGTACTGATAAAATTACAACTGTTCTCAAACAATGGTTCGTAGTAAGAACACCAGGAACTCTGCTATAGCTGAAAAGAGACATGTGAACATTAATAGGAGATCTGAAAGCCTACATATGAACTGCTGTAGGCATGGACAACTGAACATTAATTTTAGTACAAACTATATTTGACACTAGCTTACTCATAAACAGATGCACAGAACAAATTTATTAATACGCTGACACTGTGACGCCAATCGTTCCGTGACGTGTGAATGTTTCTTTCAGCTTTAATTTCCATTAACGGAAATAAATAGGTCACCTCGTTATACTAACTTATTATAATAGATCATAATAATCAAATAAGGTGATTTAATATATTCTTTCCGTCCTAAATTATAGTCATTTGTAGATTTTGGTGCATTTATTAAGATGTAAGTAAAAAAATTCAAACTACTCCTTAACTAGTACTTCAAGTAATTAGTACTACATGCAACTAGTACTTTAGATAGGGGTAAAATAGAAAGAGAGAAGAAAATTATAGAAGTTGTAATATTTGGGACAAAATTTGAATGATAGAAATGGTTGTATTTTGAGACAGAGGGAGTAGTTTTTTTTCCAGTTTATTAGTAATGAAAAGACTCAAATACACATTATCATTTTATGAAAATTACCCATCACTGCCATTCCTCGTATTTGACCTTGTCCTTCACCGAGCACTGTAATGTTTTAACATCTAATAAGTTATCAATAATCCATTTTACCAAATATCTTTTATCTTATTATAAGCTGGATTATGATAATCTAAATTATTATAATTTCTATCTATAAGCTAGATTGTTATATTTCTAAACAGAAACAAATATGCCTCGACTTTTTCGTGGCATAATCGGGAGTGAACATTTCCGGTCTTAATTACGGAGGAGTAAATTTCACTGCATATGTCCTACTTAATTCAGTTTGACTTGAAGCCTGAATTTTAGCTCTGCTGACAGCAGCGTACAACCTAACCCTACAGTGATCCAGTCGAATCCAGTTTGACAATTTTTCGGTTCTGAAAGCTGCAAGTCGAGATTACTCATCGTATAGTACTAGTAGTAAGTAAGCGATTCTGCAAAAGAAGTCCTGATATGACAAAGTATCAGGTGTGATTGAAGTTGAAACTGGGAAGCAATTGACCAATGCTTTCTGAAGGCAGGTCGCCCATTTGACACTTCGAAGTAATTGGTAGTAAGAAATCACACGTGTTCTTTTCTGATTTGCAACTGCGGTCACGTAGCAAGTACTTAGAGTTTAGGGTTACGTAGCTAATTGTACAATTTTATTGAAGATTAATTTTGACTGTTTCACAGTTTTTCGCCGTGAGCGGGTTCCCTTGCCCGTCGCTGATGAACCCTTCCGACCACTTCCTGAGAACCATCAACAAAGACTTTGACAAGGTGAGAAGCAAATCACGAGATCAAAATCAAATCAATGTCACATTAACCATATTATGAAATCTGCTGAATCGCTGAATAAACAAACTCCGAAACAATCAGGATATCGAGGAAGGAATGGACGGGAAGAGGATGTCCACTGCTCAGGCAATCGACACGCTTGCGAACTCGTACAAATCCTCCGCCCACCTGCAGAAAGTGACGCATCAGATCCAGGACATGCGCGCCACTGTACGTCGCACTCAACATCTCTGAATTCTGCAAACCACAAGCATTTCTGCTTCCACTTCTAATGCAGATAAAACCTGCATTTGTTGCAGGGAGGGCCAGTGGTGAAGAAGGAAGGGAAGCCCAGCTTCCTGACGCAGTCGTTGGTGCTGACGAAGAGGTCGTTCGTGAACATGTACAGGGACCTGGGCTACTACTGGCTACGGTTCGCCATTTACATTGCGCTGTGTCTATGCGTCGGCACCATCTACTACGACGTCGGCCACAGCTACGGATCTATACAGGTTAATTCGCCGGCCGGCAATGGCCATCGCATGATCCATCACTGTTCACTACACTGCTACTCTTGTCAGTTGTCAATATGTGCGCCTGACCCGACTGACCGTCTGAACGTCTCTCTGCAGGCTCGTGGTTCCATGCTCATGTTCGTCGCTGCTTTTCTCACCTTCATGGCCATTGGGGGCTTCCCATCTTTCGTCGAGGACATGAAGGTTTGTTCACTGATGGATCTTGGAAAAAAAAGATTGCATTTTTATATCGATCTAGAAATGGATGGATCATGGATGTCGTTGTTCACTTTGGTGTGGCGTTTTCTTTGTGCAGATATTTGGGAGGGAGAGGTTGAACGGACACTACGGCGTGGCGTCGTTCGTGATCGCGAACACGCTGTCGGCGACGCCGTACCTGGCGCTCATCTCCGTGGTGCCGGGAGCGATAGGCTACTACCTGACCGGACTCCAGAGCAGCATCGAGCACTTCGCCTACTTCGCGGTGGTGCTCTTCACCACCATGATGGTGGTGGAAGGGCTCATGATGATCGTGGCCAGCGCCGTGCCGGACTTCCTCATGGGCATCATCACCGGCGCCGGCATCCAGGGCGTCATGATGCTCAACGGCGGCTTCTTCCGCCTCCCGCACGACCTCCCCAAGCCGGTGTGGCGCTACCCCATGTACTACATCGCCTTCCACAAGTACGCCAACCAGGGGTTCTACAAGAACGAGTTCCTCGGCCTCACCTTCCCCAGCAACCAGGCCGGCGGCGCCGCCACCATCACCGGGCACGAGATCCTGAGAGACTACTGGCAGGTGGAGCTCGGGTACAGCAAGTGGGTCGACCTCGGCATCCTCTGCGGGATGGTGGTGCTCTACAGGGTGCTCTTCCTGCTCATCGTCAAGCTCATCGAGAATATGAAGCCCATGCTGCAGAGGCTCAGGTTCAGGGGCGATGCGCCGTCGGTGCACGTCGCCGAGCATGGCTCAAGAAGCCCTTGAGGCTTCACCCAAGATACACGTCCGCAGGGCCTGAATATTTGACAATTACGCGTGTCATGTTACCAAACATATTATCTATTACATTATTAAAACAGTGTTAAAATGAGTCAACCATCAGGTTGACTCTATAGAAATTACCACGTTAATCGAATAAATAAATATATATATATATTATATGTTACATTATAGTGGTTCCAGATTACTGTGGTTTATATTCAATAGAAAATATAAAATTTTGAATGACAGGGATATAGGAATATAGGGTACCAAATGTAGAGTTTGAATAGTAAAAGAAGTTAGAAGATTACTCAAAACAAATAAAATACTAGCTTTTATTAAAAAAAAAGGGAATGGTTTTACTGTCGGAATTTACTATATGCCGCTGAAAAATTTTCAGTGCACTTTATTAGTAATAATTTGTTCTTTTATGTTATTATCGTTGTTAAGCTGCAATGTATTTTTGGTGTAAATTTTAGAGGCTTCTCATATCAAAATTAATAAATGAATGCATCCATTATGGTACTGTTAAAATTTAGAGAAAAATAATTAGTAAAAAATCTAAAAAAGAAATAAGCATTAGCACATGACCGCAGAAGTTGGATCACACGTGATCACGTCGCCGACTCGCCGCGTCTCCTGGTGCCTAGTGACTGGTATTAAGACTCAAATACCTACTAGCCATCGTCGCACTGCACCAACGGAGATGAGAGATCGCCGAGACGCCAACCTGTGTGAGCCTACGAAACGAGGGGGTGTACTATGTACGTGTACATATATACCATATGTGGAGGATGCTTGGAGTTTAGGGGCCAGGGTGGTTGCACCACCCACCCTCCTCTATGGTCGGCCCTGGTGAGGAGGGGGAGGCGGGGAAGGGTCGGGCCGGGGGGCTGGCGGGACGGTGCCGTGCGGAGGGGGAGGCAGCGTGGCACCGAGCAGGCCAAGGTGACGTAGGGTGCAGTGGCGCCGAGCAAGGCAGGGTCGGGCGGCGCCATACGGAGGGGGGCAGAGCGGCGCCAGGTCAAGGGGCAGCGCGCCGACGTCGGGCGATAAGGGGCCGAGCGGGACTCTGTGCCAAGGGTCCTACCGGACTGTAGTTGGCATGCATACCCTGCCACATGGTGTTTCCACCCCTGGTGCTTAGGGGTGATGACTTCTAAGTTGCGTAGCACCAATACGTTACAATAGAAGCGGTGTCGCTGCAGGCGGTGAGCAGGCAGGGGTGGTGGTGTAGCCTTAGAGGCAGCCTGGCGGTCGAAGAGGTGGCGTGAGGCAAGAGGGGAACTCAATGCTCACAATTAGCATATCATGAATTGTTTTGATTTATTTATTATTATAAAATATTTTATACTTGTTCGATATTGTATGGATGGTGTATCGTATGTATCATCATATTGGATATACAAATTGTTGGGAAAAATGACTCCCGATATACTTTAAGTTAACCGGATGTTTTAATACGGAGACCCCTTCAACAAAGAAGACAACTTCGGCCAGACGTCCGGTTCGGAGGCCCCCTCCAAGCTATGGCGCCTTCGAACTAGGCTTCCCCAATACAACTTCTGAAGGCCGTGAAACCACTCCGAAGCAAGGACCAAAACTAGGGGCTCTATTCCCCTTCGATAAGACACATACTTTACATTGTTTATATAATGCTTTTATTATATTACCCATATGTATTTCACTGTATATTACTGTTATAGTTGGTCATAAGTAGAGGGTAATTACATATTACATTGTTCAAACTGTACCTATAAATACATCCTTTACTGCTAAGAGGGTGGCATCGAATACTTGTTATTTAATCCACATATAATTTTGGACGTAAGGTTATTATCCATTTCGGAGCCCTCAATTAGAACTTCAAACACTTCGTATAATTTGAGTTATTCGAGGCTCGCTTTCTAAACCTGTCACGTAATTATTAATTACGTCAACATAAATATATTGACATCGACCTTGATTTGTTTCTTGGTTTCTAAATCACGGATTTTTTTTTTCTAAGCGTCGTTGTTTCTGCCCGGCGATTATGGCGCCTACG
The DNA here is from genome assembly GCA_000418225.1 of Zizania latifolia. NCBI lineage: Eukaryota > Viridiplantae > Streptophyta > Magnoliopsida > Poales > Poaceae > Zizania > Zizania latifolia. The sequence continues at coordinate 40,530 of KE373111.1, read as the reverse complement.
GCTGCTAGTGTACTGCAAGTTGCACGTCGACCGCCGGCCAGCTGGCTGCTCGTCGCGCAGCCGGCCGGCTCGGTGAAAGTGAAAGCCTCGTAGTTTTGCGGCCATGCCGACAATAATAATGGAGGATGCCACATGATCGTCGCCAACTTATCGTGGTAGTGCTAATTAGGTGTCCACATGCATGCTTAATTCAGATAATTTTTTTAGAGAATCAAAATTCAAATTGACAAAAGAACCCAAATTTCACGTACCGAATTCAGAGAATTGAAGGCGTTGCATGCGAAGCCTATAAATGAATGAATGGCGCCATGGATAAACGATTTTCAATCCTTTTCATGCAGATATGTTCATATCCAAACAGAGATTTCATCATACTATGTATTTTATTTTCCCTCTCAACCAGCAGGGATTTTTAGATCAGGAGACGTTTTTTTCACTCTCCCAGTTACAGCATGTTTTCACACAAATGCACAATTAAGTTCACTTGAAGTCGTTTCAAGATGCACTTTATTAACTATATAGATACGTAGGTCTTCATCACCTCGTCGAATACTTGAATAATTTAGACCCTGCAAACCACAAGCACATCGATCAAACGAATAAGCCATCGTATCATCGATCAAACCACAAGAAGTCGATCGATGAGAGTGAGAAAAATCCGAAAATGCATGCATATTTGTGACGTACTGGCGGTAGTCGATCTTGATCTTGCCGGCGTCGGGGTTGGCGATGATGGCGAATGCCTCCTGGGAGAGGTCGATGGTGCCCTGGCAGCCGGAGGGGCAGTGGTCGACGATCTTGACGGTGACGCTCCGGCCGGTGCACGGCCGCGGCACCCCCTGGTTGGTGGCGCCGGTGCAGGTCACCACGTACCTCTTCCCGCACGCCGCCCCGCCGTTCCAGAACACGTCGCTCGCCGCCGCGATCATCGTCCCCTGCCCCTGGAACCCGAAGCACGCCGACGCTGCATGCACGCATGCAACATTTCATATCTCCACTTTTACTTTTGCATGCGCAGTTCACGTACGTTGTACGTACGTACATGCATAAATGTTGAAGAGAAATTTTGATTGGACACAGTTAGTTTTACTCGACGTGTGTGCATGCATCGTGGGGAAGAGAATTTTGACCGGGTCACGAAATATATTATTATATTATTAAAATAATAGAAAACGAAACATCGTTTAAATATCTTATAATATTACAATCATAAGAAAAATGTTCACACAATTTGAGTGATAGAACACCTCTAAATAAATAAAATCTAAATATTTAGACTAAGCATTGAAAGGGACAACTTAAAAAGACCCAATAACCATCTTTCTTAATGAAGATTAGTGGCAAAACTAGAACAAAATAGTAGAGTACAAAATTAAAATGCTGACTTAATTAATTAAACTATTGGTTGAGTTGTGAGGAGTAAACTATATTAAACCAACCGAGAGAGTACACATATCAAGTCAAAATATAAATTAAGTTGATAGTTGATTTTTTCAGAGATGCATTTGCACCACAACCACTAACTGAGCTTCACCCCCTAATTAACGAAGATTAATAGTAGTACTGTATATTTAAAGTAATCTACCCGCGAATTAATGCACGGGCTATATCGCACTAGTAATTTGTAATTCAACGTACGTACGTGTGTAAGGAGGCGTGTAGAAAGTTGCAGTGCCCGAGATCCCAGCCACCATCGACACCATCGCGAGGCCTACCACGGTTGCCATTACAACAACCGAAGCTACCTTAGGCGTCGCCATGGCGATCAATATATCTGTATATATTTAGGAATCAGCTGGGGTAATACTGACTATAGCTAGCAATCTGCAAGCTAGAAATTCGCAAGAGCTGATGCAGCAAAACTGAGACGGATCAGCACCTGATTTATAACCGAAGGTCGCGTAGGAAAATACGCAATGGCGGCTCGTTGTTTTCCACGGCCGCACAGTGCGTACGTGAACGTACATGCGATAATGCGGCCGGAATTCCAAGGCAGGGAGATCCAGACCAACACACAAACAAACATCGCCATAAAATTCGTATTCTTCCTCAGAGTTCGTGGACCGATTACAGTCGAATAATCGATGTACTGTGGTCTGTGGAGAACGGGAGGCTGCGAATACGACCGGTGCAGCGGTGATCATGGGCGCGGAGCCATCGTTGGGCTAGCTGGGTCTCTCGATACCATAAAAAATAAATCACTATGTAGGGCTGTTTGATGATACAGCTACAACTTCGATTCACGTTGGATCTATTGTTTTGTATAGTATATTAAAATAGTTTAAATTTTTATTTTTAGTCTAAAAAAAATTTAAATTACTCAACTAAATACTCTTAATTTATCTACAGCTATACAGATTTAGGATTTCTTAAAGCTAGCTAGGTTGGATCAGCTTAAAAAATTCTGAATCTAGAGTTATACTAAATGAGGCCGTAGTATCTTCTATTTATCGTACGTGTATCTTCTAAATTTAATGTGCATCTTCTAAATTTAATGTGCACATCCTTAACTCAATAGAAGTCAAACAAAATATAAATAATTAAATTGTACATTATCTATTTTTCTCGCTAGCTTGGGCTCAGGATGCTACCTAGCTAGCTACGGCGTTGAGGCTTATTGCACGTCCTGTAACTAGTCAGTAGTCAGTTCACGCTTCTCAGCGCGAAACGGCGCAGCCGGCGGCGAACGATTACCACTTGCTTACCGAGACCACACACGTCCGCATCACATTTGATTACCAGTTTATACTACCACCAGCTTATACGGATCCATCGGTATGAGCATATTCTAGCCTTCTAGCCCAGTCACTGAATCAGTGGGCTTCCCCAGCGAAACGTAAGTATTGTACCGATTTTTTTGTTTTTTTATAATTTTTAATTTACATAAATAATCTTTTTTTCAAAATTTACAAAAATAGGCTTCAATCGCTCTCTGAGGGCGTTATTTAAAAAAAACCACACTCGCCCATGAAAATTTCTATCACAAATTTATGATGCTCACAAATTTATGATGTCATAGGAGAGCTTTATTAATTGTTACTGTGAACTACGTGATCTTGCTGCAGGTCTGAAATGCCGCACAACAAATGATAAGGAATTTTGTTTACATTTGGGTTCATAAATTGCTGGGTGATGAGAACCGACGGCACGAGTACCGTCGTTTTAACATGTTAAAGTTGAGGTACTGATTTTCGAACTGATCATTCGTTGCACAAAGTTCAACAGATACATACATTACGATTCCTACATAAATAACCTGCACAATTTTGGGGCATGGAGCTATGGAAGCATGGCAACTACTGACTAGAACCTAGAGGGTGGACAAGTTAGTTGTTCAGGATTAACGAACAGGAGGAGGACGGTTCGATAGCTTTCAGTCCCAGATCGGGCTGCAAGATCAAAACAGCGACCGGAACTGAGTGCTAAAGCTGCGATGAACTGTTGTTGAGCATGCTAAGATGGCCAGATATTTTCTCCTTGCACGCCGGGCAGATGAAGCCGAGAGAATCAGCCTGCTCTTCTGCGACGGTGCCGAAATGCTGGAACTGGGTGTTGCACCATACACAGACGGACTGGAGCACACACCCGCCAACCATCTTCGACAAAGAGAGGTCCCATCCTAACTGGACAGGAGGGCAGCTCCCAATCTGGGGCGCATAACCCAGCATCAGTGTTGGCTCGGGTACAGCTACATGATTATGCCGGCTCATACTCGCAAACTGGGGAGCTCCAGCTGAGGCCATCCTGAGCTGCTCCTCAAAACTTGGATACATCTGTGGTTTCTGAGCACCAAATCCAAGCTGCA
>KE373111.1:0-20570 GCA_000418225.1 Zizania latifolia | reverse complement strand
TGTATAGTTATCATTTACCACTATATTCCTTCAGGTGATCGGATACAACATAAGTGACAGCAAGCTATCGGTAGCATACCACTTTGATGGCATGTTCAACTCCTTTCCCAGACACGACGGTCTTGATAAAACCATCATATGTAAATTTTGATGGTTGCACTCCAATCTTTTGCATCTGGAAAAAATTATCATTTGACATAAACATCAGAGTTCTCTAATGTTAAATATAGCTCAAGAAATTATTGGTCTTCAAATTACCAACACAAGCATGCGAGAAGTTTTTGGTTTAAGCGTTTTCAATGTTAAGATAAGGGGATATCACATATTTCCCACTTGCCATTACTGTTTCCACCAATTTTAGCAACAATGACCAGATATGAAAAGTTGAAAACTGGTGTTTTGGACATTGACCGTTTGACACAGTTTCCAAAAAAATAAAACTTTGACCACCAATTTCTATTGTAATATATTTGTAAAATCTGATAGCATTACAATATTATGGAAGTACTTTCTGAGATAAATCTATGCATATGATTTTTATGGTTTCAAAAGCTTTACTTGATGTGTGTCCAAAATGTCATATTTTCATGACCGCAGGTAGTAACCAAAAAAACTGTGCATATTTGTTACCTGTAGAAATAATTGCTCAGCTAACTGCCAGTTGTTCACTCGCACACACGAATGTATAATATCATTGAAAGACCATCGCAAAATTCTCCTTACAGCAGCTGGTACAAATACTAATGGCTTTGCCATCCTCCCACTGTCTAGGTTAAACTTGTCAGAAAAATTGTCACCTGGAATAAGACTGAAGATAAATAAGTTCTAAATATCTCATTGTGAATTTGCGATTGAACTTACTAGTTTATTAGATGACTTGTGTACACTGAATGCAGAACAGACCTGCAGAAATGAATTCCACATGACCCTTCAATTGCAAATTTTCTAATGACTGATTTTCCTCCTGTGACAGCTCAGGTTGAGCATCAATCAAATTTTCCCCAGTGTCCTCCACCTTTCCTTGAAATGATGATGGCAGGTCACAGCCTAATAGAACTTTAAGGTCTTCTAAATCAGTCAAAGCAGGTACAGGAATGTCTAGTCTTGATCTATAGTATCTTCTTTTAGAAGAAACCCTCAGATGGTCAGTGCTTTGTCCAACAAGGACTACCATATGCTGCACGATACGATATGCAGATTGAAGGTCACCTAGTGTAGTTAAAGCCCTCACGAATTTCCTCAGTAGAATAATGCTTGGACTATAATACCTAGTGCAGTCCTTCCATAAATAACGAACTGCAGATAAATTTCGCTGCAAAACTGCAAGCTAAGAAGATATGATAATCAGATAAGAAAGCTGTCATAATATTGGATCTAAAACTTTTTTTTAGCATTGTCAAATTGCAATCAGCGCGGTATGTAAAATATTTGGTGAGAGCTTATGTATCCCACAAAATATATAGGATAAAATGTTCAGTAGAACAGGACGAAGACTAAAACATAACATATAGGAAGGAAAAAAGGCATGTGACTTGTCATAAGGAGAAGCAGAAGAATCTAAAATCAACATGATGCAATGGCTCATGACTAACAAAAAGGTAAAAGAAACAAACAAACTGATACGATTTTTTATTCCTTTGCAATAGATTGGTATTCACACTGATATGATGCACCAAAAGAGAACTAATAAACAATGCAATCAAATGTTAATTAAAATAAGGACCAAACAGGCAGTAAATATATGGAGTAGCCTGTCTTCTCATGGTTCCATTGTATCGACAAGACATCAACAGGAGGCCAATTAAATGAACTAGAACTTCTTGTCCATATCAGCATATGAAAAAGAACTTCTGAGGAACATATATAGGAATATTAAGGATGTGTTGGAACAGACCTTCAGGAGCTCAGAGTATGTTATTTCAGACTTCCCAAGAAGATAAGTTTCCATTATCTCTAGACAACATTCAACATCATTCTGCTTTGTGGTACTCCCACAGGCACTTAAAAATATGTTAAAAATTGGAAGAGAACTGTGACTGCTTTCTTTCTCAGCTAGAAGAGTCAGCCAGTGAAGGGCCTACATTGAAAAAGATGGTTGTGAACAACTAGTAGATTTATTGGTGGAAGGAGCTAAAATATATCTCATGCAGAACTAATAGTTCATTAAGGCATAATTCTATATGCTGATAAACATATAGCACATGAGCATAAATGAGAAGTTAAACTGCACAGAATTGCAGACCATGTCTATAAAAATATATATAGACCCAACAACCATTTTCTATCAAAAGATTTCACTAAATAAGAGTAAAGAAATTATTAGGTGTGCATACAAGCATATAGATATCATGTTTTTGGAATAGGAATACAGTAGAGTAACAATACATATTTTTTACAGCCGCCTCTCACTTATTTAAACCTCCCTGTTTTTGCAAAACACTCGCACATAGAAGGTACAGCTCATGGCAGCCACTGTCCTACAAATATATTGTATAAAAAAGGGTTAATTGCTTATATGCCACTGTTATTCTTCGAGTTTCGCTACGTACCATTACAATTCACCTATTTGTCGATATGTCATTACTATTATCCAGTACTCACTGCCGTACCATTTTGTACAGCGAAACCGCGTACAGGCCCACCAGCAGGTATGCACTTTTCAGTATTTCCAGTGTTGCCCCTGCGATTTTTCCAGCTGTGAGCGCCTCTCATCCAAATACTCCATGCCTCCTTGCCGGCAAGAACCACTGGCGCCGTGGCGGCGGACGCGGTGGCCACGGCAGTAACAGCCACCGTGATGACCCCTCGTCATTCCTTTGGCTGCTGCGTGACGTGCTGGACGCCGCGTCGAAGGACAGTTCACTCTATCTGCCGTCGGACACCGGTGGCGCAGACACGGACACCGCGCAACGCATTACGCATGCATCTACCCCCTCTCGCAGGCGCAGCTGGCTCCCCTTGGCCTCATCCTCTCTTCCACTTGAAGCCATTGCCTGTGCCACTCCAGTTCGCGCGGCTTGAGAGGTAGGAGGGGCTCAGCCTGCTCAGGCAGTCGCCTTCTTAGGTCCGCCTCGAATTCCGCCTCTCCAGGCGAAGGAGCCCACAGGAGGTAGGGAGGATGCAAAAGCTGGGAACTTTTTAAAAATTTTAGTGGCATCCAGCCGTTTCTGCTGGAAATCGTCTGCCACAAGAAAGAAAAATCTCATCTTGATCTCTTCCTCATCGGAGAAGAGGGGGCACGGAAATCTCATCTGTTGTTTCAGTCCCTCAGATCTGCTCCACCGCACTTCTGTTTCCTGTAATCTCGAGCTGACGGCGAGGCGCAGGAACCAGCCGGACAGTATGGCTCACGGGGCGAAACATCGCCATGGGTAGAATTGGCTGGGTCTCTCTGATCTTCTCCCTGCACGCCAATTAATCGGGGTGCATTTCATTCGTTCCACCGTTTAGCCAAGGGATCGAGTGAAATTGTGGGGAAGAAATAGGGTGCACGGCAATGTCTTCGTGGGACAACGTCGGGTATGCAGCCAACGTCGTGCAGCTGACAGGGCTGGACACGGTGTGGCTCATCTCGATGATTGTCAAGGCGGCGACGACGGCGCGGATGCACAGGAGCAACTGCCGCCGGTTCGCGCAGCACCTCAAGCTCATCGGCGGCCTACTGGAGCAGCTGCGTGTGTCGGAGCTCAAGAAGTACCTAGAGACGCACGAGCCGCTGGAGCAGCTTGAGGACGCGCTCCGCCGCACCTACGTGCTCGTCTACTCGTGCCAGGAGCACTCCTACCTCTACCTCCTCGCCATGGGCTGGAACATCGTCTACCAGTTCAATGCTCTCGACGGCTGCATGTCCATCCCGAGGGAGCTCGCCGTGGAGCGAACGGTGCCGCCGGAGGCTAAGGCTGAGGACGAGATGGTGCAGCTGAGCCCGAGAGGCCGTGAGATGCACGATGGGGGAGCTCGTGAGCGCGGCCATAGGGATGGGGCAGCGTGCTGCGGTGCAGGTGTTATTGGAGCACCGCGCCCAAGTTTGCTGCTGGCGTGGCGGACGGAGGTGAGAGGGGAGGAAGCCGCTAAAGGATGGGGGAGAAGGAATAGATGGACAAGAATGCGAGAGGGGCAGGATTGGGAATACATAAAAAATTAGCATTGCAGGTGGGCCTGTATGCGCTAGAGGCGTAGAAAATGGCACGAGAGAATATCGCGGAATAGTAATGGCATATCGACAAATAGGTGAATTGTAATGGCATGCGACGAAACTCAAAGAATAACGGTGGCACAGAAGCAATTAACCCTATAAAAATGCCTAGAAATAACAAGATACTAAGATAGCATGAAATATCTGCAGGCATGCCCACATACAAAAAAGCAACATTACTACTGACTAAAAGAAATAGATGGTCTGCTACTGGGGACAATGAATGACTACTAACTACAGCAGACGCAATCAACAAGTACCTTGAAAACAGGCCTTAAGTGCAGTGTCAAAGCTTCAATTGTGTATAAAGGATATACATGTGAGAGGTGAATAGGGATGCACATGGGTCAGGTGATGGGTAGTTGGGTACCCATCGGCCCATGCTAATTCATTTGATTTACAAATTTGTATTGTATCTAATTTGAACTAGCAATTAAGATGAGGGGATACTTCTAGTTAGATTGCATGGGCTGTTGGATACCCATGGGTCAATAAATTTGCATCCCTAGAGGTGACTCCTCACACAGTGATTTGTAGTAGTTTTAAAGCATGATTAAATTATGACGAGTAGTACTAACCCTTTCAGGTCCTTTAAGATTTGTAAAATAGCGAAATATTGGTATCGATATTTGAATTAGCCAGTATCACTAGCAAGCGAAAACGTTACACTGAAGATATTGTATATTCTATATTGGATGGTAAAAGTGTCTGTTGCTACTGTTATATAATATGTTGTTTGTATATTTGTTAGGAGCTTTTATGTCAAATGTACATGTACATAAGTTTGCCTCTGGGCTATATTGGAAGTCAAATTTCCTAGTATGATATTAGAGCTACTACTAGCAATCTATTGGGAGAAGATAGACAACAGTTCGAGTGTGCATGGTTACACAGACTAAAATGTGAACCTTCCAAAGCTAACAAGGTTGGAATTTTGATTGAGAAATTACAAAGTACAGTTTACCTCCTTTGAATACCCTCCTTTGCTGAGGGCTCGAGTGACAGATATGTAGGCGCTTTTACTCATATGTACAGCATTCTCCTCCATGAGTCTCAAAGCCTCCGTGGCAAACTATAAATAATTGAAAATAGCTCCAACAGATAGCTCTAATCAAAATGACTACACTACACTTCATTCACAAAATAAAACATGCATTCGACAAAAGATTTACCAAAGGATCAGGCGCTTTTGCACAATACTCCAATATGTAAGAAAAATCTTCTGAAGTCAATTCCCTGTTAGCCTGTCGAAGATTCGAAAGCAACAAGGATGCTTGTTGCCGATCACCTCTGCGAAGAGCAGTGACAATATCTGCTTGAATGGATCTACTAGCCAAATTGGTCATCCATTTGAAATCATCATATTCTGCAATCATCAAACCATTGGTTACATACTCATATGCATAAAATTTGCTAGTATAAAAATAAATAATATGATACTACTCGATTCAGAACATCTCATGGCAAAATTCAGCAAGGCGTGTAATGTAGAACATTGAAGTAGCACATGTTACAAATAGAGGAAAATCACAATTGTGCCAGGCAATGGAACATGACTTAGAAGTCATTAATACTCATGCATTAAGAAGGGAAACCAGATGCTCCAAAATATAGCCATTTACCAAAAATTCGTCTACTTCCTAATAGCAGCATCATTTGATTTGGTTTTCACATTGTTTGGTGTACAATTCACACCAACAAGGCGATATTGCAAATTAGCAAGCATAGAACCATGGACTATAAACAGCGGCTCCAGCATTTCCATAAGGAAAAAAAGGCAAAAAGAAACTAGAAGGTGGAAAGGACTGCACCGTTTGAAGAAGTAGGGGCCTCTCCAGAGTGAACTCCACTAACCGCATTGTCTTGCACCTGCAAAACTTGCGAATTCAGCATCCCAAATATACACGAACACACAAAAAAAAAAACATAGGGACGCAACCCAAGGAATAAACTCTGCAGTACTAATTGTGTGGGCTTGAATGACAAGTAGGGTTTGGTGCACCGGCGAGCGGCTCTCGATCTACATGACAAAATCAACAACGAAGAGAAATGTGAGATCACAGGGAAACCCGACCGGCCCCAAGTCATTCCACGGATGATTCACTTACAGTATTCTCTGCATCGCGGAAGGTGTCGAGCTCCTGGGCGACCCTTCGGCGACACGGCTGCTGCGGCGGCGGACCCACCACCGCAAAGACCGAGGTGGGAAGGGGGAAGCGCGTGGGTTGGAGCCTGCGACACCCGGCGCCAGCGAGGTGGAGACGGACGACGGGGACTCCAGCGGCCGGCGGCCGGCGGCGGAGAATTCGCTAGGGGTTTTGGACTTTTGGTTGGGGGAGTGAAGCGGCGGTGGATGCGCCCTGATGAGATTATGGGACGGCTAGATCCGCAGCTTCCTCGGTGGGGCTCGATCTGGGCCGTGCATTTCTCGATTTAAGGCTTTATAAACCAATAAATGTTTTTAAAATCAGTATGAAAAATAGATCCTTGCATATTTGTAAAAAGGTAAATTGCCACTGGATTAAAGAGAGGTTGAGTTACCACCAGTACATGCAAGACAATTAGATTAATCTGAATATCTGATTAGCAACACGAAAACATAAAATATTATTTCTGCTACTATTTCAATTGACTAAATTAGTACGGAGCGGAAGTCGAACGTCGGAGGAAACGCTAAACTCCGGACGCTCCAGTGAAATATTTTAAATAAAATAGGTAAAAATTTTATCTTCAAGTAAAAAATTCATATTCAATTGATGAAACATTGTTTTTAACAAGTGAACTATTTTAAAATAAAAAGAGTGAAAATATTTGAAATAAAAGGTTGAAATATTTTACTCTCGCGCATGAAACATTGAGTTCCAACTACTGTAACAGATGAAACATTCATCTTTAACTACTGAAACATTTATCTTTAACTAGTAAAATATTCATTTTTAACTGGTGAAATATTTATCTTCAACAGGTGAAACATTTCAAATAAAAAGAGTGAAAAAACATTTGAAATAAAAGGGTGAAATATTTTAAATAAAAATGTGAAATATTTAAAATAAAAGAGTGAAATATTTTGTTCTCACGTATAAAATATTGAGTTCCGGCTACTGTAACAGGTGAAATATTCATCTTTAACTGGTAAAACATTAATCTTCGGTGAAATATTCGTCTTCAACTAGTGAAACATTCATATTTAAAATTTGCTATTTATATTTAAAATTTGTTGTTAGTTGTGTACCGAGCTGGCTGTATGATGGGCTGTCTGTGTGCTAAGCTACACGCACTGGGCTAGCTCGCTGGACTGCACGAGCATAGCCATAACATGATGCTGGGCCACGTGGATGCAAGCTGAGCCGCGTGGACGCATCCATGGACAAAACTCCACTGTCCGAACGACCGACTAGAACCATTATGGAAATAGATATATTGAAAGATTTGCTTTCCAGTAAATTTAACGGTATGGTATTTAAGATAGTTGGTAGTACTCTACGTAAAACTCGGTTAAATATTCAAATTTTGCGAAAACACGGGCAAAATTCTCTTCCAACGTCGGACTCCCGGCTCCCGCACCGCCGCAGCCGCCGATGTCCACCTCCCCGTGGCCGCCCGCCGCGGGTGCCGCCCCGGATCCCGCTCCCGCCGCGCCGCCAGAAGGAGCAGTTGCTGATGGCGCCACCGCTCCAGCCGCTGCGTCCGCCGCGCCGACGTCGGAGCAGCACCCGGTCAAGGTCCCCCCCCACCCCCCTGGTCTTCGCATCTGCCCCTCGCTCATCAGCTCTCCCCGTCGTTTGCGCGGTCCACTGAGCTCGTGTTAGCCTCGCGCAGGAGGGAGGAGACGCCGCCGCCACGGCTGCCGTGCAGCAGCAGCAGGAGGAGGAGGAGGAGGAGACGAAGCCCCAGTTGCTGTGTGAAGATGACTCGTAATTGCGATCTCCCTCTGTTACTAGGCACCTTGTTTTTTTGCAATGCATGCTATGTGTTTGCTTTATTGCCGATATGGCGATATGAATGCTGCCTCACTCACGGTTGGATTTTTTTGGCGGTAGTATTATACGGAGTAAAAGTCTGTAAACGCCCTGTTGTCTTGTTGCTAGCTTTTGTACTGTTATGGCATAATGCTGATAGGAGTAGAACGATACGGTGAGGCCATTTAACCTGTACTGGTACTCTGGTGTTCTTTGTGCACATGTTGATTATGCCAGGAGCATCTCATCAGTTTTGTGGTTTACATTGTGCACAGGGAAATACCACTTCATGTTAGTCAGTGTGAGATGCCTTTACAGTGTGAGGCTATGCTGAGAGTGAATATGGTTATGCTATGTTGTCCTATATTTATGTATCAATGTATGACTTACAAGCAGAGAGGCAGGACATTTTTTCCTTAAGAAAACCGCATCAAAGACTCTGAATATCACTCATTAGATTTTTTTCCAGATGTGCTGCTTCTCACCAGCATATGGAGTATCCTAAAATCAACAATGGATAATAAATTTTATCCTCTAGTATATGACACAAAGTTAAATTCTGAGTCTATGCACTCATTTTTGTTTGATTTGATCTTTGGCATCTGGAATTTCACCTGCTCTATCTTGTATCTTGCGAAGTTAAGGTGTACCAATTACATTCAGTGAATTTGATTTGCACAATTTTACTACGTAAATTGCGCCATGAACTGTCCAACTGTTAAAAAAATTATTACAGTTTTCTCTTTGAATAGCAATGTTTACAAGTCGCCTAGACCCTAATCGCCATGGGACCGACCAGGCGACTAATCACGATTAGTCGTCGACCAGTCCAATTAGTCAAACCTAGTCGGTCCTAATCGTCCATATAATCATCCTATATATTTTAGGACATATACATACTATTATTACTATATATATATATATATATATATATCTTTATATACTATATAGTATATTAGTATATGCCAATAAAGCAATAATCAAGAGTTCAAGACTGCATTAGTAGCTAGTTGGTGACTTGACTTACCTGTGAGATTCCACACCTACACATATACACATACAACACAAGCAAGTATGTTTGTATGCAGATTTTTATGCACCAGATAATTTGCCAATTAGCTAGAACAGTAGGTAAGTTATTTCAGCTGTTGCAGACCTCAGGCAGTTTAGGACTTTAGGTTACATTCTACAATCTACAATCTGCATAGCTGTTTTCATGTGGGGTTCGCTTATTGGTGCATCACAGTATCAGTGCATGACTTAAAATGCACTGTAGTTTCTAGCTGAACAGAATCAATCAACTTCATGGCAACAAGATGTACTATCACAAGTCACAACAGAAATCACATGTCCTGGTTGGAGTGCTAAGTGCTAACCTTAACAGGCCACATTGGTAGCCCAATAGATTGCTTCTAAGCCTAGCTGAGCAGATCCAACAAAAACCAGCAGCCAAACCTGGTCGTCCCACACCCCTAGTCGTCCGATTAATCGATGACTAATCGGACGACTAGATGTCTGGTCGGCCTAGTCGCCTCGGAGCCTCTGGTCGGGTCCAGAGGACTGATAAGGACGATTAATCATAATTAATCACGATTAATCGGACTACTTGTAAACACTGTTGAATAGAGAGACCAAAGAAAGCTCAACAGTACAGATCCCGTGCTTTGGAAAAAGTATAGTTGTATATTAGATTATGCTCTGAAAAATTGAAGGACAAACATTCATCTTTGCTTGCAGTTATCATCACTTTGTATGTTAAAGTTTGTGATATTCACTTTACTATTTTTCAGAGTGTCATATATTTTTCCCAAATCTAGAGTTAGCACGGTAAGGAAAAGAATGAAATGTCGGAATAAAACTTAAGAAAGGACGAAGGATTTAATTGTGTTTGGTATATTTCCTATTTTATCGTCATGCCTCTGTTTTGTCCATGGCTACTAAACATCTCGATCTGAGCTCAACACCTATATTATTATATTATATAAATTCCTTTATTTGTGGCAAAATATTTCAACTTTTTGTTGAGAATCTCAAACCCTTAGATGGTTATTTGCTAAAGAAGTGAATACATAATATCTTTGAAAAAGACCACGTTGGTAAACGTGAACTTTGAAAAGGACTAAAGTTCCTTCCACACTACCTCAAAATATGCTCTAATAGAATTTGGAACACCTTAGCCCTCATGGGGCTCATCATACTTGAATCACTTGATAGAGCAGTTATTCTTTTGTGATGTTTGCTTTCTGCTTGTTGCTGCAAGAAATAACCAATCCTGACAGTACAATTCTTGTATCTATCATGGGCAGAGAAGCAGACCAAGAGCATGAACAGAAGATAAACAAATACCAAGCTATACTTGCGGCTCGTTTGAAAGACAAATACTTCTCTAATAAGGCTTTTGATGGAGGTACTTGTGCAATCGTCAGCTTCATGCAGTAATAAATATTATCGAGTATATTGGTGCAACTTTTTTCACTTGTTTAATGACAAACAGGTAGGTCATTTTTCCATCTGATGCTATAGCGGTCTGCTATTGATTCAAAATGCATCATTTTTTCTCAAAAGGCCCGTCGATGAAATAAGCAAAAGTAACATAACTTAGGGCAGTATTCTTCATTTTCTTTCATCAGAGGCCAGGAAAAAATCTCTCTTAAACAAGGGGCATAATTTCCTACAAATTACACACTTCTGATGCTAATTATCATCATTCATGTAAAAAGAAGGATGAAATATTTGGGAGTACATAATAAACTGAGAAGTGTAGATACATTACTTCCATGCTGTTTGTTTTGCTCTAGGTTTTATCCTGAATATAATTAAACAATGAACTGAAGCATGTCATATGATCCAATTGGTTGGCATTATGACATATTAAAGTACTAAAATTATATGGTTATTATGGGAGCATACCTATTGAAAAATACTAACAAGTATGTACTATGTCTTAGCATGGATATACTGAACTGCCATACATATTGAATTGTCCATGTTAGAATATAAAATGAATTGTCTACCTTTCCCTATCTGCTTAAGCTTTTAGATTGAACTGGTCAGTGCATGCAACTCAATATGGTATCAGAGCTAGAGGTCTCAAGTTTGAATCCTGGCTAGCGCACAATTAAATAAAAAATTGGCGCCCACTTCTATTTCACACTTGAGACTTGATGGGGCCTCGCGTAAGGAGAAGTATTAGAATATAAAGTGAATTGTTCATATTTTCCTATCAGCTTAAGATTTTGGGTTAAACTAATTGGTGCATGCAACTTAATACTTCATTTATTTGGATTAATAAGGGAAAATGAGGAAACAATGACCTTATGGAATGGGACAGCTCATTACTAGGCTGATCTTTTTGCTCAGTTTGCACACATAGCTTTTCATAAGTCAATAGTTGATATTAGAGCAGCTTTTCTAGAAACTTACGCAAACGACTCAAGACCATGTACTGTTTGAAATACAAAATGGTCTTTTATTATTGTATGCACTCTATATTTTAATATAAACACACACTAGGCCCTCCCCTTCTGTTCTTCGCAGAAAAGGGTTTCTGTCATGGGCTAGGGTTTTGGGCCTAGCCCAGCCAGCCGCGTGAACAGTACCCATGCGGTACTGTAGCAGATTAGGTTTAAGAGTTGTGTTAGGTTTAGGGTTAGGAGTCCTATTTCCTTAAGAGTAGCTAGGAGGTTATTTGCATTATAAATATGGCTCTAGGCTAAGGAAATAAAGTAGAGAAGAATTAGTCAAAAAAGAATTAGATTAGATTAGGCCGGGTTGGAGCCCTACCTTGCCGGCGCGGAGGCTGCCGCGCCGACGAGACTAGAGGCCAATTCGGCCATGTGTTCCAGAAATTATCCTGCACATGACAGTTTCTAAGTATTTCAATTTCCTGATTAACACGGTCTTTATCATCTACTCATTTTATTATGCCTTATATCAATGTTTTACTCATAGTTTTTCTTCATTCTGTTAATAGGAGATGTCTTTGAAGCAGAAATCATTGTTGATGGTGAAATTATTCAGTCAAGCATGTATGTTTCCTCTGTACTTCTCACTATACATATAAATTTTCAGTATAGAAACTATCTGCATTTTTTTTTCATAGGTGGCCATGTACAAGTTCATTTGCAAACCCAATAAATATTTTCCGAGAGAAAAGCAACCATGAGAGGAATGATTCTCCATCCTTGACAGCAGATTCTTCTGCCAAGAACAATTCTCCAAGAACAGATTCCTCACCAAAGAACAGTGCAAGTGCTTTGGCCACAGAGAACAATTTAACTCCTGGGAAGAGACAACCATCCAAGAAGACCTGATGGGAGAACAGTGCGCTAGTTAGTTGTTATCTGTTCCTCTGAAGTCTGAAGGTATGCAACCTGAAGCATGTGAGTTATCATGAAAGGAAAAATTAAACCTGCACTTGTTTGTGGCCCCTGCTAGATTCATTTCACTCAAGTTCCAGTAATATCTCTTGCAAGGAATGATGTTGTATTTGTGATATTTAGATTGATGTATTATAGACCATTCCTGGTTAAGCATTCATTGGTTGCTCAAATATGTGTCAAATCTTGGTGCCACTGTAACTGTTCAATTTACTTCGTGACAACATGCTCCTTGATACCCGAGCAGTCAAGTATATGAAAACATGAAGAAGCTATTTTTACACTACGATTGATGACTGGGGTAAGCATTCTGATGGTGCTGCTTTTCACATTTTATGGTAATGTTTTCTATTATTCATCTGTAATGTCCATATTCTCAATTTTTTTTCTGATTCCATGATTTCCCAGTGCTAACTTACCAGTATTTTTTATTCCTATACTCTTTAAATACAAACATTTTTACACTTGCAATTATTTCAATCCTTTAGAGCTGCATATTGAGAAATGCTTATGCGGCCGTTATGGCAGGGGGACTGTAAACAGTAAACTACTCCTACCGACATGCTGCTGGAAATGCATAAGTAATATCTGAATGTCTGCTTTAACTTATTTTTTGAAATTTTATAGTGTATTTTAGTTCTTGTCCTGTAAAACGGAAAGCTCCATCACTACCACTGCAAAGAAATTTATTGTGCTTGTCCCAGGCTGCCCACTGGTGTACGTATCAACGCTCTTGCTTTATGATCACTTTTGCTTGGACCCTGTGATGTGAGCATCTTACATTGCCCTATGCCTTTCTATTTTGTATTCACATGCTCACGCAAGCTTGGACAGCGTTGATTTAATGGCACACTTTACAATTGCAAATCTGAATTTCGTGCTTTATACCTGAAACATGCTATTATCATTGACAATTATTGCCATGTTAGTGCATTAGCTTCAATTGATACATTTGCAATCATGTTAAGTTAGCGTCGAGTTTCTGCATCTGCGATTGAGCTATTGCACATCTGCCTGAAGGATTTTGTGAGTGCTTTCAGAAGAGTGCATAAACATCTAAACATTTTTTTGTGACACTGACTTGAGATGTTTGAATCCTTGGTGGGCTCAGTGAAAGCCTTCTGTCCACACTTGTTTGGTAAAAAAAATCTCCACTTTGTTAGTAATTAGAGATTTGAACAAGGTACCATTTTCTTCAACAGTATTGTCCCATTAGTCTCATTAAATATCAGTTATCAGCATGCCAGGTCCTTTAGCTCTCATAAAAGAACATCTTCAAAGTTATATGCGTCCAATTTTCTTTTGAAGTTAAAAACGATTTTGGTTTGTCTCAAGTATTGCATAAGATTCATGGAAATTCATTCCAGTAAGCACCAGATGAATGAGTCTTATTGTTCGGTATGATGATTTAATCCAAACAATGTTTTCCGTCGTTTTTCATGGAGATGCATCTACTGGGCAACTACTGAAGAAATGCAGAAGCGTGAAAGTTTACAGCACTGACATGGCAACCCACCAACACATCATTTTCAGAGGAAAGCATCATCGGTTTATAATAAGCCAATGGTAAGAGCTGTTATTGTTTTCTCATCGATATATCTATATGCTATTCCTACTAATCAATGTCAGCTCGCCAATACATTCAATCCATAGTTATATCTTAGCCACCTTGACAAAAAGATGTCAATAATGGGCAGTTAGAATATTCCCGTACATATAAGAGAGAAAAAAGAAGCCGAAGAAATCATCTCAAAAACATGTCTTATTTGATATACTAGTAGTAATCCTCGCAGTTAAAATGAGGAGATAATTAAGATTTAAGAATGATTTATTCACTTATTCAGTATCAATATTCTCGCGTGGCTCTGAGGAGGAGCTCGGCGAGGTGCTGTCCCTCTGTGCTTGCATGAGGTGCTCGAGCTTGGCCTCGAGCTCGGCTCTCTCCTTCTTGAGCCGGGCGTTCTCGCAGTGGACATCGCTGCAGCCCCTCATTGCGTGGTTGAGCTCATCAAGGAGGCGGCGGTTGGCGTCGCGGAGGTGGAGTACCTGCCCCCTCAGCTCGCTGAGCTGCCGCTGTTTGCGCATGCGCGACCGCCGTGCGGACTCCCGGTTGGAGATCATCCTCCGCCGCCGCCGCTCCTCCTCGGCCGCCATCTGGTAGGCGTCATCGGTGCTACCAGAGACGGCTGAGTCATTGCCGACCGCAGGGAGCACTTCTTGGATGGGTTGATGGGTAGCTGCTGCTGCTGCTGCTGGGAAGTGGAAGGGAGAGGGTGTCATGGTGATCATGCTGCTGTGGTAGTGGGAGCTGAATGGTAGGCTTGGAGGTGAGAGGCAGTGCAGGCTGGCCACTTCGCCATGGTAATAGTGTTGTAGCATGGTTGCTTCGCTTGTTTGATTGCTTAATTAGTGGGGATCTCTGAGAGCCAGGAGTAGCTAGATGTGGGTTAATTTGCTCTGGTTCTGCTAGCTGAAGAATTTGCTCTCTCTGAGCGGAGGCGATGGGTTGGTGAGGGCCTTTTATAGTGTGGTAAAGGTGACTTTGATTGCCTAATTCTAGAGAGAGAAGCCACCTTCTTTCTCTCCCTCTCCACCCCTCCTTGTTTTTTGTAGAATTTGGTAGCTTTAGTTTTGTTGATTTGGTAGATGGCCATGAGGGAGAGCTTTTCCCCAACAATATCCAAACAATATGCCTGCTATAGTTGTGAGTCATTAATCTTCTCCTACCTCCCTAGCTTTTGCCTTTCAAGAGAACATTGCCATTCATTTTCTTTTCCCTCTTGTTTGCATCCATGACTTGACTTGCGCGAGTAGTCTTGTCTTGAGGTAAATTTATTCCAGTTCGTCCATGCCAAACCTTGATTTTACCTTGTAATGTATTCTCCCTGCAAGATGCTCGGCCTTTTTTCTTGGCTTTTCTCATCACCCAGACTAGTTTACATACTAAAATCTTGTACCTAGTTAGAGTGGCATGAAATCCACAGGGGATGGACAAACAAACAGCTTTACTTACAAGTAGCCACTCTGGGAATAAACGAACAGAGATTGTTAGCCCACTAGAGAATGAGGTAGATCAGCTATGGGCATGCCTGGCAATTTAGAATTTTACATGGGACAGCACGCACTGTGCAAGTCTGACACGGTGACACCTAAGAGCCTGTTCGCAAGTGGTTATTAATCAACTTTTCATCTCTATGACACCTAATAGATAAATTGATGTGTATCTCTTACCTTTTGATTTTTGAAATATAAAGGCATAGCACGTTATTGTAACAATTTGGACCAATCATCTGGTATGTTCCTTACAATAAACAAGTAGGTTGTAACATATAGCCACATTGGTGGATGGGGTGCTGCATCCATGCCTTTGAGCTCTGATACTCTTAACGTCTTTCTCTTCTTTATGTTGGAAAAAAATTTGAAACAGGAGAAGGGGGCTCTACAAACCTTTATATGACAACTACAACATACAGAAAATCAAGTGAAACAGGACAGGAAGCCTCTATCAAACCTTTGTTTGACAACTGAAAATAACTCTGCCAAAAGGAGAAATAGAAAACAACAAAACTGCTACAGGTATATCTTTAATCTTTTTCGATGGCTTTCTTTAATTTCATCTAACAGTTATGCAGTAATGATACTAGAAAACTTCTTGAGCCTAGGTGAAACCTATTATGGTTGACCACTAACATCGTTAAACCTAGATCAGTGTCTTGGTTCAGGTCCAGGTACTAATAGATTATTTACTATTTTGGTCTCTACTTGTTGTCCGTCATTAGACGTGTTCAGACTCTCAAAAATCCCTAGATCCGTCTATGCTGGTACCCAAAGCAATAAGCTCAACTTGACACCTGCAATTCCTTATTGTCCACAGAGGCCGAATGCAGTTGCTCTTATTTGTGGCAGCAATAACCAATAAGCAATTGGATCGGGGAAGGTGACGCCATCGGAGCTGCCCACTTTTGCAAAAGCATGGACATGAAGATTTTGGATGGTTGAGGCGATCATCCACCGCGTGGGGGGTCCACCTCTCAGTGGGCAAAGCCGCAAAGGAGTGGGCCCCCACTGCACTGCTGGCTGAAATGGATAGTGATAGTTGGGCTTCCGTTCTATCAGAGTGGCAGCCGCATGCAGCACCGAGAGATGGCCACTAATCCAGACACTTAACCACGATCACCACGAACAATAGGTAAAGCAGCTGTTTATTGCCTCCTTTAGTTTTATTTTTCCCCCTCTCGTAATGCCTTTGTCGAATGCGTCGTTTTCGTTTTTTTCCGCATTGTCGTTTGCATAGTATATACGTTTATGTGGCTCGGAGATCTGGCTTTTCTCAACAGGAACAGTGACTGACTTTGCTTGTGGGTACTCGTTTTATAAAGGAGATAAGAACTGAAGCAGCCAACAGCGAGTGTATAGTTCAATTGGTGCGTGCTTTTCTCTTTCGAGAATACACAGAATAGATGTGCATCTTTGCATAAGGTAATAATGGGTGCAACATCCATAATTCCAGGTTGGTACTTAGATTATTTTTTCTTTCTCATGTTCTCTTTCTACATCTGAAATGTATGCTTCATTTTTCAGGGAGGTTTCATTCCTTGTCAGTTCTCCCCCAGAGAAAAATACCTGTTAATATGTCAACGGAACTGGATTACAGAGTGAGGTAATGATTCTCCCTTTAGGAAAAAAAACGTAAATGCCTAAGATAATCCTGAGAATTTGGGAATCTGGAATTCTGAAAATTAACTAGTCGAAAGTTAAAGGCGCCACTTGGCCAGTCTTGCTAGCTATCAACTTCGTCTGATCGACATCGCTTTATTCCATTTGATGATGCACTGGCAGCTCACGTATTGCACCGAATAAATCAGTCATAGTCTTCACAGAAGAATATAAATTGGTCCTGCGTTTGGCATGAAAACGTTAATTCTTACGACTCTCATCTTTGTCTCCGGCTTTGCACGGTTGGGGGCTTGTCTCCTCTTTACAGTTTACACATATATATTCTTAGGACTCTCATCTGCAGTGCATCCGCCATTGATGCAACAGAGTCATGTCAGGGGAGGAAAATGGAATATATGCTAAGTGTCAGTGTGAGACAGGAACACCTGGCTTGGGTCCTGATGTTTTTGCTTGCCAAATATGGGCCTAGCATTTTCTATGAAGCCCTCAAAGAATTGGATGCTGTGTTGTGGATAAAAGCTCATGTGATATTGTGATTGGACCTGGTAGAAGATGAACCGCGAAATGAAGATAAACCATGTAGCATTTCAGAAAAGTAGTGAAACGGATGTGGTTAGTACAATAAGGAAGATCTCACTTGCTGGTTGTGGGGCAACTTAGTTTTCCAGCCACATACAATTCTGCATTTGAGACGGCTTACATCTTTATAAATCTATTTTTTATCTAAATACCACATATAAAAAAAATACAATATGCAGAAAGAATAATACAACAGACAATGTAAAATTCAATCTCGATTCATTTTATATTTTCTACCTTTTCTCTTGTATCTTGTGTCAAGATAGGTGCTTGTTTTCCCTCTTTTCAAAAGTTGTAGCTAAATTTATTAGGGATTTTTTTTCATTATTTCTAAAAGAAATATAAAAGTGCTACCCTAAAATTATTCTTCGTTGCCAAGAGATGTGCATCTCCTTTTAGAAAAAGGATAAACAAGCACCCCATTGCTTGGTCATTAGACAATTATATTCTCTCTCCTCAAGGCCAAATTGTCAATGCAAATCTAACATTCACTTATGTTTTGATTCAATTTTTGTAGAGTTTACTCCAGATGTGGACCATTTTTGAAAGGTCATTGGTTCATCTGTGGACCATTGGCTCGGCTTTAGCATGGAGGTTGCTTTTATGCTCTAATTTTAGGCACAATGAGAATATCATGCTCAAGGTGAAGTTCATTTGATTACACTTGTTCCAACTAAAGAAATACACATATTTTTGGTGCTCTCAACAAATACTTCTTCCAACTCTTAATCATTTCTTACCCCCATCTCTGCTCCCTGGAAAGTGAGATTAATGGCCTCCCCAAAAATGGGTGGATATTGATATCTTGCTTTGAGGAGGCACTGATATGCACCATCTCCTTCAAGGCAAAGTTGCAAAGACCATGAGTGAGCACAAGAAAAAGAGAGCTCCCCATCAGCTCGAGATGATATGCTGGGTGTAGAGA
Organism: Zizania latifolia; assembly: GCA_000418225.1. Taxonomy (NCBI): domain Eukaryota; kingdom Viridiplantae; phylum Streptophyta; class Magnoliopsida; order Poales; family Poaceae; genus Zizania; species Zizania latifolia. The sequence continues at coordinate 1,856 of KE373111.1, read as the reverse complement.
CTCCAACTGCGATGCATTATGAACTCGTGCTGCCACATTTATGGTTCCATTAGCTGCCTTGCCTGCCATTTCTAGGGCTACGTTGAAAATGTTCTATCATCCGGTCTATTATGTGTCTCCCATCTGCACTCACAAACAATTTTTCTTCTTTTGTTTAGCTCTTTGAGAAGAAAAGGACTTCTGTTCACCGAAATGATCGTCATGTTGCCTGAAGCATGAACCAGGGAAGGGACTTATTCTTGAAAATGGAGGGAGCTACACATAATTCTTGAAACTTAGGTGGGTGAAATGTATATAAATGACTCATGAAAAACTGAAGTTTTTTATTCTTGCGCAAAGAATTTCTTATATATTACTGAAAGTTCACTTGTTATCTTATTTATTAGTGCATTGCTAATACGATAGTCTCTACCGGTAGTAGAGATAATCGAGACATCGTGCAAGCAAATGTAAGTTGCAAGACCAAATAACAGCCAGTTACATAAAGGAATTGAAGCATCGACGGCTGGACTGTTCATGCATACACTGGACCAGTAAACAGTAGAGACAATTATACATGCACATGAATCCAACGAGGAAAAAAAAGGCAAGGATGCATGATCCCTGACCTAAATTATGCAACGCAGGAGAAAGCGAAGGATCTAGAAAAGTTGGTAGAGACGAAGAAGCTCCATGAAATCGACAAAATTCAGGGGAAGATGGAACACAAGTCGCCAGCTAGCTTCAGTTGCTTTCATGAATGGTGTGCTGGTGCTATGATTTCATGATATTTTATTCCTAATTCGAATAAGGAATTTTCGGTTATGTTTAGTGGGCTGCAAGAACCCGGCGATGGATGCACAAAGTCTGTACCACTTGTCAGCACCATTCTAGGGACGTTTGATACACATAATGAGTTAATGCTTTTATTTACTGTGTATCCAATCTTCGACTGAACATCATATTATATGTACAAATCAAAATTTTCAGTTTTATCGTTACGTCAAAATTTTCAGTTTTACCGTGAATCGGTATTAAAATTAAAACAATACATCATTTAATATGTATCAATTTGAGTGAGGAAATGATATACGCTGATCATTTCGGTCAACGAAACTGATAATCTTAAGATGAATACTTTTACACATCATTAATTCGTCTTTTAACATCCAGCGGCATTAGGAGGGAGGCAAATGGCACACAAGTCCAATCCAACCCGTCCCGTCCGATGATCACTTGCAGTTGCAGGTTCACTCGCCGCAAGTGCGATTGCATGCAGACGCGCGTGCGCCCGCCTCGCCTGAAGAGTTGACACGGACATGGGAGGTTGCCAAATCCGCTCTAACGATTCGGTGGTTTTCTATCTCTAAACGGCCGATGATTTATAAAAACTAATCCAATAATCATCAAATCGGGCAGGTTATTAATATATATTTAGCCATCCGAACACTATCGGTATTTGGTATCTGTCTATGTAATTGATATCTGTCTGTGTAAGTATATCATTAGCGGGAATCCGAATAAACCACTACAGGAAAATAAGGGACCCAAAAAACACTCGGCGAAGAGTTCGGACAACACTCGACGAACCCGCTGTCGACGAATAGGGTTCGCCAAGTGTTTTTTATCGGGCACTCAGCGAACCCTTCACCGAATGTCAAATTTGGCACTCGGCAAAAAAAGGTAAAAGTGGCTACACGGGACGTGATGACCGGTTTGCCGAGTGCCGAAAGTTTGATACTCGGCAAACAAGAAAACAGAAAATAAAAAAAAAATAGGAGGCACAACGCTATGGCGTAGCCACTGCGTGGCGCAACGCCACGGCGCGGGGACGGCGCGACGATAGCGACGGCTCGGCGCGGGGACAGCGGGGCGAG
>KE373110.1:196433-209024 GCA_000418225.1 Zizania latifolia | reverse complement strand
TTCCCCGCATCCGCCGGGAAGAAGAAGCCCCACCAGCCGCGGAACGGCGCCGCGGGGGGAGGTGGCGGAGGCGGGGGGCAGAAGCGGCTGGCCGTGCTGGGGGAGGAAGGGTACGAGCTGATCGGAGGGATCGACGACAAGTACGCGCTGGACCGGGAGCTCGGGCGGGGGGAGTTCGGGGTGACGTACCTGTGCATGGATCGGGACACCAAGGAGCTGCTCGCTTGCAAGTCCATCTCCAAGAGGAAGCTGAGGACGGCGGTCGACGTGGAGGACGTGCGCCGGGAGGTTGCCATCATGCGCCATCTGCCCAAGAGCGCTAGCATCGTGTCTCTGCGGGAAGCGTGCGAGGACGAGGGCGCCGTGCACCTCGTTATGGAGCTCTGCGAAGGCGGCGAGCTCTTCGACCGCATCGTCGCGCGGGGGCACTACACGGAGCGCGCCGCCGCCAATGTCACCCGCACTATCGTCGAGGTCGTGCAGCTCTGCCACCGCCACGGTGTTATCCACCGGGACCTCAAGCCCGAAAATTTCCTCTTCGCCAACAAGAAGGAGAACTCACCGCTCAAAGCCATTGATTTTGGCCTCTCCATCTTCTTCAAGCCCGGTAATCCTCCGAATCGAGATCCTTTCCCAATTTGGAAAAATTGCCCACGCGCACTTTTGAATTTCCATACGCTCTTGCGAGATCTCTGGGTTAATGGGCTGTTTCGGGTGGAATACTTAGTAGTAGTGAACATCGTTGTTGCTAAATGCAGTTGCTTTGCTGTGTAAACTGAAATGATTGTGCATTTCGTCCATATAAAAATTTTAACAGAAAAGAAAAAAACTGACCTAGATAGAATCGAACTATAGCTATGCAGTTGTTTTAGTACTTATATTTCTGATGACAGGATTTTGGGGTGGTCAAGTGGATACTGTATATGTTGGAATAGTCCCACATTGGTCGTGGGGCAGAGTTGATATAACTTAAATAGTAGGGGAGTCCCTCACTTCTTGAGCTAGCTTTTGGGGTGTAGACTGTAGACAATTCTCCCTTCCGGTGTGTGCCAGAGGCTAGATCATTTTTTCCGGGAGTGGGCCAACATTATATGCTAGAACCTTTGCTATGGTATTTGGATGGAATGAGTTTTTTTCTTTTACAGAACAGTATTTCAATGTTGGTCTTTCCTGTCCTATTGCTATTGTATGTTATTTCTGCTGGAATTGGCTATGATCCGCAGAACAACAGTTCAATGTTGGACTGTTGGTTCTTTCTACAATAGCACCAGTCTTAGTATTTTGTTTGCTGAAGACTGCTGCTGGTTCAGTATTTCTTAGGCTAGGTCTAGGATCTAAGATGTTTGTCACATGGACCTACTATTTGTAGAATTCTGATGAAACACATGGTAGTGCATTAGTCTTTGCTAAATTTAGTTTTGTTGCACCATACATATTATTACTACATTCATTTCTTCAATATGCTTTGTTGAGTTCAGTCACTTCAGTGGGTGGACTTTGGGAGAATGGTATGAAACTGAAACTGCTATGTGTTTGCAGTAAATGCATTTTTCTTACTACGACAGTAGTGATTATGGTACTTAATTTACATATTAACTCATCACATGAGTTCCCTAATCAGGACATCGGATGTTGTACAACAATTGTTTTAACTTGATGTCTTGATTAGATTGAATTTCCTTTTTGTGTGCTTCTCAACCTTGAGTATTTGCTTTATATTAGTTTATCTTGCCTTTTCATGTTTGGTATATTATGATTCAATAAACTTTGTTTTTACGATTTTGTCGTTGAAGCACGATTTTTTGCATGGGATAGTGTGAAAACATGCAAAATTTACACAAGGTAGTGTATTTATAAATCATAAATGTTGTGGATACCTTATTCAAGTACTCAGTCCTTAGGCTAAATTTTACCGCCTGTTATAGAAGCAAGAATAGGGTTGCGAATAGTGGCAAAATAAAAAATTCTCTTAGAATAAATTGCAGCAATCTCCCTGAGGTTGACACCTAATTCACTTAGGTGTTAAGGTAGTTGGCACTGGCAAGCTCATTGCCTATATAACCTTGTTTCAAGTTTTTATTGAAGTGATTATTGAATTTTCTTAGCTGCTAGCCAGCTACGCGCTTATCATCTGTGCAATGTTAGACGGACTGCTACACATTATTCATCCGGAGACATTGAATTCTCATGATGACATTTCAACCTTGCTTCTGTGTCATATTCTATGTATTCTGCATAGAACTGAATATCGTGATGTTACTGTATCTGTTGCAGTGTTGTTAGTAGGTTGCAGCATTTTCACATAGAAGGATCTGCTCAGAAAATATAGAACTGATTCTTGTTTCTTTGTGTATCTCTTGTAAACTGTCGAGTTGCATTCCTTGGTGTGTTTCATGAAAATTATGGCATCAAGAGGAAAAGAGAGAATTGAGTGCAGTCAATCCTTGTCAATAATAGCATTTTCCTGCTTTACAATGTTATTGACTCACAGTGGTTGTACAACAAAAATCTGCTTCCATCCAATCTTTATGCAATGTTCTCTTCTTTTAGGAGAGAAGTTTTCTGAAATTGTGGGAAGCCCATATTACATGGCTCCTGAAGTATTGAAGAGAAACTATGGACCGGAAATAGATATCTGGAGCGCAGGAGTTATCTTGTATATTTTGTTATGTGGAGTTCCTCCATTTTGGGCTGGTATATTGCCTTTCTATTGAAACCTTCGCTGTCATTTCATGTCATCTCCTTCAAACGATCTCAGCTGGAAATTTTTCAGAGACTGAACAAGGGGTGGCACAAGCTATTCTTCGTGGAAATATCGATTTCAAACGGGAACCCTGGCCAAATGTTTCTGAAAATGCTAAAGATTTGGTTCAACGCATGTTGGAGCCTGATCCAAAACTCAGGTTAACTGCAAAGCAGGTTCTCGGTACGTTTTAAATATTGCTAAAAATAGTGGGCATTTGATATTCTATTTGCCTGCATCCCACCCACCATAAATTATCAAATTAAATAGTTATTGCAACTTAAATTTGTCAGTAAAAAACGCTAGTGTCCCTTAAACTTGTGGCATGGTGTCATCTTGGTCCATAATTTTGCAAAATGCAGATCTAGACCACTAAAGTTGTTAAAGTATGTTATCCAGATCCAAAACAGTCCGATACCTCTTCAGGTGCAAACATGGTTGTTGATGTGGTAGACAAATCAGCAAAAGAATAAAAATATGGTGAGGCCCACCTGTCACTGCTCTCCCCTCATCTTCTTCCTACTGGCTCCTATCTCTCTCTTCCCCCATCAGGCAGATCGGCGGGAACGTTGTCAGAGACAAGGTAGATGGAGCCACATCAGAAAGGATGAGAGAGATGAGAGAAACGAGTGATGAGACAGAGGATAGAGGTGGCAGCCACATCTATGCCATGTCAGCTGCCACGTCAGCTCTCAGAGAAGTCCAGTCTGTATGGCATACTTAGACAAATTTAGGGGTCTCAATCTTCATTTTGCAAGTTTATGGACCTAGATGGCTAGATGGTATCACGCCACAAATTTATGGACCGCTAGGACATTTCACTCTAAATTTATTTTTTATGTTTCTTCTAACATTAAGCATTGCGATGGGATCACTAACCATGCATAAATTCAATCATTGTATAATATAAGCAGCATGTACCATCTATTGTTTTTTAGCCAAATGGTATAATTGTTGTGAATTAGGATTGAGAGTATTAAAATGGTCGCTACTTACACTAGTTTCTTTTTCCTGGAAATCTTGACATCCTTCTTTTTAATCACAGAACATCCTTGGCTTCAAAATGCTAAGAAAGCACCAAATGTTCCTCTTGGAGATATTGTGAAGTCAAGGCTCAAACAATTTTCTAGAATGAATAGATTCAAAAGAAGAGCTCTAAGGGTCTGTATCTTGCTCTTTTAACCTTTTCATTTTGTTCTGATGCTTCTTGTCAAGTTTATACCACAGTTGAGAACTGATTTATGGTATCTGACTAGGTCATTGCTGATCATTTGTCTGCTGAGGAAGTTGAGGACATAAAAGAGATGTTCAAGGCAATGGACACTGATAATGATGGCATTGTCTCTTATGAAGAATTAAAGAGTGGGATAGCAAAATTTGGTTCTCATTTAGCAGAATCAGAAGTGCAGATGCTTATCGAAGCTGTAAGTATTTCCAGAAATTCAGCCTCCAGTATGTGTATTAATTTTCTAAGGCTACAACACTGCTTTTTTGCAATGGGAAAGAGAGGGAGGAGAGGGGGTCAGTATTCCTGAAGTTAGCAAGTCTTGGATCAAAAGTAGTTAAAGGCTGGTATGGCCAAAATTTTTCTTCATGGTTTACATGAACTCTTGTTGTATGGATTTGATTAGAGATTATAGTCTTTTACAAAAAAAAAACTGTCGTTCCGGAATGTATGGTTTTCAGTCTATGGTTTTAACTGCTACCTGTTAGACTCAGCTACCAGAATTGCTGCATGTACTGCAGGAATTACTCCAGTGCCATGTGAGAAAATTTGATCAGTTAGTTGTTTAGTTCAATAGGATATTTCAAAATTGAACATGGGAGTCCTAGAAAGAGTGAAGAGTTATTTTGGGCAGGGGTGCATGAATTCAAACAAATGTACCACATGTGCAGGTTTGCCCCTATTCAATGACTCCTTTTGATATAACATTAACAAACTTTGCAAACCTGGACCATCATACCCTTGAACCCTTCTCCTAGCGCCTTCAAGTCTAATATGCATATGTTTCGTTGCCAGTTTTCCGCTTCATATTTATTGGATTTGTTAAACTACTCATCTGTGCATCCTTCCTTCAATAGGCCATGAATGTTTCCATCAGATCAACAGTTTTTGCCTGACCATTTTCTGCCTGTTTGTTGTTCTGTTTTCACGCTAGCCTGATGCTTACATGTAAAATATGTATAGATTTGGTTCTTCTATTCACAATGTATTTTAGAGTTAGAGTACATATTATGGTCAATGGAGTATTGCATGAATGTGTTTGCCATTGCTTCCAGAATATGGCTGGAAGTTCCTAATGGATATTTATTCTAGTTCACCACTTGATCTAGGTTCATGTAACGCGTAACCTTCTAGCTGACAAAAGCTGGGATGCAAGCATTTGGGTGCACGATTTCTACATCATATTCTAGTATTTTTATCTGTCCCATCTCTACCAGTATATTAATGGCTTGTTGGTGTTGTCTGGGTGCAGAGCTGAACCTACACTAGTAGACTGCAGGACTATGAAACTAGCTGCTACGAATGGATTGTACAATTGTTTGCTGGGATAAATATCTTTATATTCTCATTGTAGCAGTAGAAATAGTTTTGCTTTTCACCATATGTGTCCCAAGAAACTTATGTGTAGTAGCCTTGTGAAAGTAACAGAACGGTAGGGTAAATAGAAGAAAGTAGTGCATCTCTCTTTTATGTTCACCTCAAAAACCATCTTACTCTTACCTTCTTCACATGAAACTATCATTCTGGCAGTTATGCGTTTCCTTTGGTGAAATGTGTTTGATGATTGATCCGCATGGTCGTCCATGGCATCACGTGTGGAACTATGTCCCAATTGTGTAAATGGTTAAAATATTACTATATGACACAATGAGCATGGCAGTGAGAGCAGGGAGTATGAAGCATATTCATAAAAGAGGGATAGATAGCTGAATTCACGACTACACTCTGGCGACCTTTAATCAGATAAGTCATATAGTATAGACTACTCTGCATATCTCTGATGATCATGTGTTTCACAAACAGGTGGATACAAATGGTAAGGGTGCCCTAGATTATGGCGAATTTTTGGCTGTCTCCCTTCATTTGCAAAGGATGGCAAATGATGAGCACCTCCGGCGAGCCTTCCTATTTTTTGACAAGGATGGCAATGGTTACATCGAGCCTGAAGAGCTTCGGGAGGCTCTAGTGGACGATGGAGCAGCTGACAGCATGGAAGTGGTGAATGACATATTGCAAGAAGTTGACACTGATAAGGTGATGATATAATTATACCTGAGACAACCATTCCTTTGGTAACTTGGTTCAAATTCTATATAAACAACATCTGCTTTGTTTTCATCTGCAGGATGGCAAGATTAGCTATGAAGAATTTGTAGCAATGATGAAGACCGGCACAGATTGGAGAAAGGCGTCGCGACATTATTCCAGAGGAAGATTCAACAGCCTTAGCATGAAGCTTATAAAGGATGGGTCCGTAAAATTGGGCAACGAGTGAAGCTGTGCCAAGGGTGTTCATTCTGAGTGTAGTTTAGGCCATTGTGCCCACTAAGCTGAAACTCTTCTTCCTTTTTTTTCCCTATCTCATGATTATTTTGCGTGGAAATTTAGATAGCTGGAACCACCCGATTGGCTTACCTGTGTAATTAGCTCCTGACAAGCATGCACCGAATTATATACCAAATGCTGTGAGCCTGCTTGGCCCTTTGTCTGATCCTGTGGGCACCTGATGCTAAGTGTTGCACAACTTTTTGCGGTGTTCAAATGCATTTTGTTCGCGAAATTCATTGTGCACTCGTAAACATCGAATGTGCCTAGCACTAAGAGGCATCGAGTGATCTAATAACGTGCCGCCAAATTGAAATGAAAGTCACGGGACGATCTGCGCCTAGTACGCCAGGTACTAATAATACTGGAATTATGTTCTATCTGCACCCAAGTTGTTCTGACCCGATGCTTTCGTGATCCAGAAGTCTGAGACTGATGCCACTGGAATTCAACCACGCGCCGGAATTCCCCAGGGTAAGTGTGCATCATCAGAAACGCATCGCCGTCGGAGAGCACCACCGGCCGCATCCATCAGCCGCGGAGCATAATTAAGATAAGCTTAACGCAGCCAAATTCTGAGGGGAACAAAGATTAAGCCAGGACGAAGACGTCTCTGTTGTAGTAATCTCCCCCCAGGGTCAAACCTGTCAGCAACAGATGCATCGATCCCAATTCTCTTCTTGCCCCCTCCTCTATCCGCCGGAATAAAAACGAAAAGTCCGCGTGCGCGCAGGCGGCCGTGCTTTCCGCCACGCCACGATGTGTCTTCGTTTTCGCTTCCCCTGCAACAAAGCGAGATCGGCTGATCGGCATTTGTGGCCTCTGCTGCCGCCGCCAGCTCGCACCGCACCATGGCAGCTACCGTGGAACAGCTGCGCGGCACACACGCCCTCGTCACAAAAGCGGCCGCAATATCGCATTATCGCGCGCAGGGTGGTCAAATTCGTCGATGTAGCTGTGGGCAGTGGCAGGGTCAGCCGTGTCCAAAGCCCGATCACGACGAACCCATGCATGCGCCTTGGGCCAGTGTCACAGTCGTCGCTCCGCTCCGCCGGACGTCAAAATCGAATCAGCGGGAAAGAGGGAGCCCGCGAGAGCGGCAAAGGCCTCGCAGCGGGCACGCCAAGTCTGGCTGGTTGGGCGTTGGCACTTGGCACTTTGGCAGTAGGGGTCAAACCGCATAAGATACGGATGGATAGGTCATATATTAGGAATGAGAATTTTAGCTTATTATTCGATTATCCGTGGATAAAAAATTATATTAGACATGTTTCTAATGTTATAGCCACTAATATTATATTGAGTCATATTTTTTATTCGAGGGGTAAACAGACACGAACATAAAAATGACTCGCGGGCACATATAAATATGCAGTACCCTTGCCAGTCTTATTTGTTTATATACTTTTTTCTCGTATTCCAAAATGAAAATAGATATTCGAATAATGATGTGAAAATGGATACCGATATAAATATATATCAAATATAAATCAGATCAAATATGGCTACAAGTATTTCTTGAAATATGAAAACCATGACTCTCAAAATAACAGAGTGATACAAGTAATTATTTAAAATTTTGGTTAAATAAAATGAAGACAGTTGAAAAATAATAAACCCTTCGAACCGTGCTTGTCAGATTAATGGAGGGATACACTTCGCGCCGAAACCGAACCGGGACGAGAGGCCAACAGCCGTTAGCCTCTGCGTGCGGCCGCGGCCGGCCGTCGGATCGCACGCGAGAAAGCGAAACGAATCCAGCGCGAGCGCACCTAGTCGGCAGCGCTCGCTTACGCTCGTGCGCATTTCCCTTCCCACCAGCGCCAGCTGCGGCGCGATTGCGGCGGCCGCAGCCTGCAGCCGCGCGCGCGCGGTGCGCTCTGCATCAGCAACACCCGTGCGAGATGCAGCCAAAAACTTTAGCCGCCACGCGCGCGCGAGGAATATCTACGTTTCGCTCTGCCGCTGCGCCGCGGCGGAGGAGTGCGGGCCGGGCAGGCACGGGGCCGCGCAGACGATGCGCCTCCGCCTGATGTGACCGTGACGTTGGCGAAAACGAAGGCGCAGACGGCTGCGGCGATGCGAAAGCCGTGGCGGAGATCAAACCCAGCCGGCGGCGATCCCGGCGCGCGCGCCTCCTCCTCGCTGTCGCCGACAAGGAGCGGCTTCGATTGGACAGCACGAATGCGCCGGCCGTCGCGGTGTCTGCGCGCGAGTCTATCCGATCAGCAGCTTTACGTATTAATGGACGGAGAATGCCGTCGAAACGTGGTAGGTCAGGTGGACGGTAAAGACGGTGCATGCAAACAAAACGCACTCAATAAACAGGGAGCGGTCCAGTTTATCTATCACAGCGAACCCGGCGCTGCTCCCACGGCCATCATACCGTGACACGACGATCGATTCAACCTGGACCGTCCGATTATTGCTGACTGACAGGGGGTAGCAACCTGTCCGATTCATATTAGCCATTTCTGGAACTAGACATGTGATCGAACCTAAACCAAAATTTTAAACCGGATCAAAATTTTGACCTAAACTTCCTACAAAACCGGTTTTGAAATCAGAGTAAAATCGAGGAGCTAGCATGGCCTGTAGCTACAGGAGGATGGCGATGCATGGTCTCAACGGTGGCTGTCTTGTTATGATGCCCATCTCGTACTCGTAGCAGCGCACGATGAAGCCCCAATACACCGTCGCTGGCATCACACGCTGCCACACCGTAGCGCCCACTGTGTCCTGTCGCCGGAGTAGCCGCTCGAGCCACGACGCCTCAGCGTCGGCGACGCGGACGACCGCAGCGTGCATCCAGACCAGGTGGCCTCAGCGACGGCAACGACCCATGGATGGTTAAACAATATATCTACATCATCTGTATTTTCACATGGGATCCTGACCCGTACGTTAGATCGGCTCATGGATAAAAAGGATTAATCGGGCCTTAGCTCAAGGGTGGGTACCGTCGGTTAACTACTATCCTAGGCTGTTAGGGTTAGTTTAGTAACCTAAGATCTCGGCTTATTCTATATGAATATGAATAGATTAGAATTTTAGCTAACTATCATCCTAAGGAACACGGTGAAGCATCCAAAATCTCGACCCGTTCTAAAATTTGGACCGATTTGATCACTACACGTTGCGAAAATATCTATCCGTCGAGCTAGAAAACGCAGGTCCTGCTGCTGCCTCACCCTGTCACCCACTGCCGCTGCTTTATGTCTGACGCTTTATCCCCAACCTTTTGTTCCTTCATGCATGATGCATCATAGCTCGATCAGAGCCCACACCGCATTGCGGCCATGCACGCATGCAATGCAAAGTATGCAACCATGCTTCAACGCCACTAAGAGATAGACATACGCTTATGCATTATCGTATACACGCTTTCTAGAATATTAAACGATATATATTTTTTATAAAAGCATAAAAAACTTTAAAACTATTTATCACTTTCTGTTATTAAATCTATTCATCAGGATGCTCGAATAACTTGTATGTCTAAATCCATCATCCATCTTCCGATTTGAACGCTCAGAGCTAGCTAGTCAGCACTTATGGCTGCAGGCTATCCAAGCTCCAAAGCTCCTAGCTACCACACAAGTACACATCACCATCATCGATTCAAAGCAAGAGCTAGCTAGCTACTCCACAGTTCATATTCCATGCCCATCAATTAATTAACGTAGCTTTCGCTTGTCCGATCCCATGCGGCGAGGTGATGGATAGATGACGGCCGACAGGCAACCGGACACGAGCCGAACTAGTTAATTAACATCTCAATGTAGCATTGTAGCTGGATATATATAGTCAGCTAGCTAGCAAATGGGCAAAACGGTGCATATCATATCACCTACTCTCTTTGTTATAAAATATAAGGATTTTTAGTTTAGTCACGTGTATTAGTAAGATACGTAAAAAATATAATATCTTTCTTAAAACGGTGAACATAAGTCTAAAAATCGTTAGGTGGAGTAACGAATAATAAAGTCAAAGAATAGTTATGTAAAAATAACATTATATTAGCACTATATTACTACATTTATAACAAATTTTAATCTCTAAAAGATAATATATTTTGGGACGGAGCTAAGTCTGAAACTGGTTTGCAATTAGGGTCATGTTGCTGATATAGACTACTCCGTATGCATTAACAAGCAATCACGCTCAGGAGATCAAGCGCATGTGTGTCTATCTCTTTGAACATAAACTTTGCTGTTCCAACTCATACATATATAAGGGTGGTGATTACTGAGACTCTCTGAGATTTATGATATACTTATTTTGCTGAGATTTATGATAGGGAGAAAAGGAAGAGACAAGAGCTGTCCAAAGAGATGGCTCAAGCATAAGATAAAGATCAATGGTATTAATTGTAATCACCTCTAACCTCGGTCAACCTGATCAAAGATTATTTTCCTCAATACGTATACCAATATATATAGCGGTACAAAAGACTAAACTAACATCGATTACTTTTCTATGCATAATTTAATGCTTGCATGGATGCACATGAGCACAGTAATAGTACGAGGGATATTATGGGAAAAGATTTACGAAAATGATTAGAAATAAAAAATGTCTTACATTATTAAACAAACACTAAAACGAAATATGTCCTACATACCTGAACAGAAGGAGTATATATATTTATGTATGTATGCATAATAAAGAGGATTGTTTTTGGGTGATGCGTAATAATTAGGAGACAACATCGGGCTTAACAGTTGAATATGATGCACCTTATCTGGTTCTTGAGAGAAATTAAAAGGTATTTCAATTTAGACTGTATTTAAATAAAAATATATTAATATTTATAAAATTAAATAAATATGATATGCTGTTAAAACATATTTAATGATCGATTTAATAAAATTAATTTGATATTGTAATTGTTAGAATATTTTCTTTTGTAGATTTGATAGTGCTTATGGGTTCAGATCTTCGACAACTCCGTCCTCGTTTCACAGCCTCATCTTGTCCCAACCAACCAATACATGTATAAAATCAAATAATTAAATATGCTATACTGTTAAACCATATTTAATGATTAATTTAATAAAATTAATTTGATATTGTAATTGTTGAAATATTTTCTTTTGTAAATTTGATTGTGCTTATGGGTTCAGATCTTCGACAACTTCGTCCTCGTTTCACAACTTCATCTAATCCCAACCAACCAATACACACCCGTACATATGACCTTTGACCTCGTTTATCACAACATCATCTTGTCCCAACCAACCAGTGTAGTCCAGTACACACCCATACATGTGATCAGGTACATCCAATCGCTGGGGCACGTACGAGACAAGGACCCGTACGTACGCATAGGAGCAATCCTGTTGAGTCTATATATTTTTTTCATAGATTAATTTGGTGATTTTGAGACAATTAATGAGAGTGAGAACATAGTTTTCTTTTCTCCCTTTTCCTTTGCCACAATTATCTGGGAGATTAAGGTTCACCGTTTGCAAACAAAAAGGATTTTTCTTGCGGGAGAAAATTAAACATGCATGTATCGGAACTGAACCACTCGTCTGGAACAATAATCGACCTGTCACCTAGGAGGTATTTCCCACCGTAAACTAGTATGCTCAGGTTGTGATCAGGTTAATAAAATCGGTATCAAATTTGTTACCGTACGTGTTACGGTCCGATTTAAAAATTATTGGATCGGTTTTTATAAAATGGATGATGATAAGTTAGTCATAAGTAGTGGTAATTGGCTTAATTGTTTTTTATAAATCAATGATCGACTAGATATTTAATAATTGATTTAATAAACGACTTGCAATATGTAATGGAAGGAGTAATGGTTCTAACTTTTTTAAAAAAAAAAACATTTTGTTGGTGAAGTTTTTGGTTACACGTATGGCCTGAGAGATCTGCTTAACTCTAGTGCAGGTCCTAAATTTTCGGTTTATGGCGTGCCAATCAGTTTGATCCTGCAACTGATAAGATAAACAAAAAAATATAAGTAGTAACGCCTATCGGCTATTGAGCCGATGATCTTAACGTACACTGAAGTATTGAATGAAGAGCAATGATGATATAGTGGAAATTATATGACGTGACATATCATGAAGAGTATATTTACCGTGAAACCTGCCAGCCGAAGTCATTGTTGTCCTCTAGCCGGCCAGCGCGTCATTACCTTCTGAAGTCAGGGAGGTGTTATCAGACCTCCGGAATCGGCTCAGTGATCCTGTTGAGAGCTTGGTGAATGACTCGGGTCCGCTAAGGGCTCGTTTCACAGATATCATGGATCACCTCCCTGCGGAGCTTGTTGACGTGCTGA
>KE373110.1:165760-176342 GCA_000418225.1 Zizania latifolia | reverse complement strand
TATATATATATATCTCTCGACTATGAGCGAAGCAGACACAGAGGCATAAAAGCTGAGAGGCACTGGATTAATTAGTGGAAACGGGAAAGTGGCTAATGTGTTAGGCAGAAAATCCAACAACTTGCAGCTGCAGGAGATGAGAAGAAACCCAAAAGAGCATCCACTTTACTTGTTCTGTCCCCCAAATTAATTTCTATAGCTCGAGCTGTCATCGATCAGCGTGTGTTCTTAATTTTGACTACATCACATTCTCCGTCTCTGTCTCTCTGATCCCCAGTGATAAACACACACACACACACACAGAGAGATATATATGTTTGTCGAATTACAGATTACTTCTAGCTAGTACTGGTACTCAACTTTAGGAAAAAAAACTTCATCGCTGTCTCTTTAACTATTTTGTTTTTTAATATGCTTACGTATGTACTTCACAATGCTGTTTTTTATTAATAAGATATATTTTTGTCTTCACTCTCACCATTAATTTATCAAACTTTATCTTAAAAATAAAGTTTTGTAGGAAGAGAAAGTAGTTGTTAACCCATCCGTGGTACAACCTATCATTAACAATTATAAAACTCATAATTAATAAATATTGAGTTGTACTCGGTTTCAAGTCTCAACTATATTTTTTATGATTTGATAATTCTAAAATTAGTAACTAATAAATATCAAGTTGTACTTGTGTTACAGTTATATATATTCATGGTTCAATAATTAAAAATTTAAGTACTAAAAAGCGAGCTATACTAAGTTTGGAGTCTCAATTATAATTTTTTATTATTTAATAGTTACAATTTTTTTAACTAACAGCTATCGAGTTCTATTTAGTTGAAAATATAATATAATAAATGTTATAAAACTAAAGGTAGCTTGACCACAACGCAGATGACCTATAAGATGTATGGTTATATATAATCATATGACTCGTATAATCAATGATTATTATTTTTTTAATGTGAAAGCTCTCACAGAGTGCCCAATTAGTACTAGATTAGTATAAACGGTTGTTGAAATATAAAATCGCCCGTTGACAATAATATTACTATCAGCAGTGATTCATGTCTTCTGAAACCACCGCAACTGCTCGAATTAGTGGCAGTTTGCTGCGCACGCCATAACATAATATAGCAACTTAGTACTGGATTTGATATTTTATAGTACAATAAATCTAGATAATCTAGATTTATTGTACTACGAAATATCAAATCCAACTCTAGGTTACTATATCATGGGACAAAGGGAGTACAATACATCGCTTATCGGTGATTAACTGTGCTTTTAGTTAGGTTAATTTACGATGAAGAGCTGAAGCTGGAATAAAATAACCAAACTATTAACAGCACATACAGCAACTCCATCATGGCCATGCCGATCATGTACCCTACATGTGGCCATGCAGCAACATAAACACTTATGAATTTAATTAAACATTTGACCAAAGTGCATTATTATTTGCTGTTGCATCTGTCGTCTCGTCGTCGGCGACGCAAGCATGCGGCACCATGCATGCATGCTGCCGGCCTGTTTGTGAAGCTACACGGCACTACACATATAATATCATGCTAACATATATATAGAATATTCTATTCATGGTCAGCTCGAATATAGTGTAATTGTACAGTACTAAAGTAAACTCTTCGATCTTTCTAGCTGGCTTTCCTCTTATTTTAGTTAACGAACTGTTATGTTATCATGATCATTGGGATAATTAAACCAAGTTTCTGGAAACATACACAATTTCTGCTGCTGGTATATAAAGATTTTTTTTCACTAATGCATCGAAGGGAATATTTTTTTTCTTACCTGAAAAGGATATAAAACGAAAATTTGCTATTGGGCTCCATCTTTCTGGTGGGCTATTCGGGGCATGACATTATATCGGGCCGAGCCGAGCGAGTTGGTCTCACCCGTAATCCGTAGACCAAAAGGTGACCTGGTCTAAATATCTAATGGCCTCTTCAAAGTTATTTCAAAACAAGATTAAAACAAATAACTCTAACAATTGAATGTTAGTACAATAATTCGATGCTATATGATATTATTGTATACAAAATTAGTTAAATATCAAACTCTCACAATCAAAACTAAAAGTATTCGATCCCAGTGGTGGTGAGTAATTATTTCCCAAAAAGGAAATGGCGTATCGGCCAAGTTGGGACCGGGCTGCGTTGGCCCACGTTTGTCTCAAAGCCCAAAGAGACGGAGCAACTCGAGAGGACATTATAACTTTTTGGGGGGCTTTATTTGTCTATTTTGAAACAAACAATAAAAATGACACGATAATAAAGTAAAAGCAGAAGGCATCAGCATCAGGAGGGAAATAAATGTAAAAGCCGGTAGTTTCGATGTAATTTACGGGCATTTCTTTTGCGTTCTTTTCTGCTCTCTGTCTCCCTCTTTAGATCTTTTTCTCCTGCCCAAATAATCCAGACCTAAAGCGACCGAGCCGTGCAAGCGAACGGAGTACATCACGCCACCCCGGATTTCCCTTGGAGACCGACCAAACCGCACAGAATTAACTGAAGTACGATTTCGTGCCACGTCTCGCCGACCAACCGGTACCATTGAACCATAAAGATGCCTGCGTTTTACCTGCACCTCTCGGTTCGTGTTATAGTCGGATCTGTACCTCGCTCTCTGAAAACGTCCCGAACTAAGGCTTCGGTTTTTATTTTTTATTTGAAGTAATTATATGTTGAATCAGATTTAACTATAAAATCATTTAGCTAAATGATCTAGATTATAATTTTTGTAGAAGAGGATAGTATCCTAAAATGTTTATTATATCATGTGTTTTTGGGTCTCCTGGTATATGTGATGCTTGTACTATATGATCTAAAATTATATAAAGAAAATAAATAAATAATACAAAATACAAATCATATTATCTATATTATATGGTGTGCTAGTATATACTTCAATAATATTTAAATATTTCTCTAATTTTTATGAGTATTTTTAATTTTTGTTTGCCTAATTCTGGTAGGAAACAAAAATTCACATTATCCTCTTCTACAGTAAAAAAGAACCGGTTCTTCCAAATTCTATCACGAATCATTTATATTTTTAACATTTGCTACGGATTTTTAGAATCACTATAAGGCCTAAAAATGAATCGGACACGTGCTTCCTGTTCCCTGACAATGGCCGCAAACTTTCTGAACTCTACTTGTACTGCACCAGTTTTTCTGCACTCTACTTTTGTAGTACAGCCATGTCTGAAGTTGGAATAGGATAAGTGAGCAGAAGTTTTGGAGGAGAATAGACATCAGCTCAGCTGCTCGAGTGCCGTTAATTCGAGCCAACCAACGTACACTTCCTCTCTCTCTCTCTCTCTCTCTCTCTGTCTCTGCGAGAGTCCCGTGCAGGCTGCTGAATTCTGTGATCACCGCAAGGTTCAGGGACGATGTCTCGAGAACCTAGGATTGCGTATAACTTGGAAACCTCCATAGCTACGTACTGACGTACTGCAAGGAGAGATCACAGGATATGGGACCAAGCTAACATTGTCAGTCCACATTTTCATGCACTCGGGAATAGATTCTCTTTTGCTACCCAAAGGTACTTGATCACAAAAAGGTTGACACACTGGTTCAGCAAAAGGACTAGATCACACCACATTGATTGTTCCCCACGAGCTTTTTATTAAGATGAAGTTATCTGTTGGTTATTAAATCGACTGGAATAATCGATGGGTACTCACAGTATTATTATTATTATTATTATTATTATTATTATTATTATTATTCAGCAGTCATATCAGTCATCTCACCAACCTCTGGTCCGGCCAAATTAAGTTGAGTTGGTTATCTTTCTCTGAAAATTTTCTTCAGTCGTTTAGTGCGGTGCTGGTACAACAATTATCATCCTTGTGACGTACAGTTTGCTGCTTGATTGAGATCCACAGCAGAGAGGGGGAGCTAGCTTTTTCTGAATCATATCCCTGATCAGAAGAAAAGGACTTGTTCCGCAACTACCGTGGCCATGACTTCTCCCTTTCGGGTGCGTGTCCTGTCAGGAAGGTGCGCCTAACGCCCTCCAGATGACGATCGCCAATTGTTTCATGATCCTTCGCGAATTAATTTAACTCTGTTCGGCGGTTGTAATCGACCGATTTCTTTTACTCCTCTAAGCAGGCTAAGACTAGACTATTTGCAATAAGCTAAGGTCTAGTTTGACAGACGTGAATGGGTCCGGAATCCAGGATTCTAGACTGTCAAATTGCGCATAAGATGAACTGCAAGTCCATGGAATTTCAGTCGTCATGATAATGCCTGCGCATCCATTTCTCGCTTTACCGCACAGCAATGCATGGCTGGCTAATGCCATCATTAGACGAGCTCTCCTAAAGTTATTATCACTCGTCCTTGCAAGCGACCTCATCTGCATGCTCACTGCAGTAGCGAGGCGCGCTTGCTTGCTACTGCATATGCGGCCTCTTGCTTCGCGTTGATATGCCATAATCAAAATGCAGACAAGAATGCAACAGTTGTATCATGCTGCTACAAACCAAAAATTGCTAGTACATCATACCGACCATTTTTAATAACAAAGCAGGTACTGCTACGATCATCGTGCCCGTTTTTTTGCTCGTACAAAACCAGCACCATGCATGCGGCGCAGTACGGAGTGGCTAGTGGCTACCAATGACGGCCTTGGAGACAAAGGAGACGTGGACATCCCCACGGCCCGGTCGGCTGCACTGGCTGTCTGGCTGCCAAGGAAGCATGCCTGCCGCCTCGCCACCGGCGCGCCCCGTGCTGATGCATAACGCCGCGGTGGGCGGTGCGCAGAGGACGGCGCGGAGGAGACGGATCGGAGAAAAGCGGCGACGCCCAGCCCAGGGCCAGGTGGGTGGGTTGGGTTGGTGGGTGCGGTGGCCGGGGGAGGGCAGAGGCGCGCGCGGCGGGGTCCACGCGCCCAGCCTTCACTGGCGAGCGGCGAGTGAGGTGAGTGAGGCCGCACAGGTTCGGTCGGTTCAACCGTAGGGACCAGGATATTTATTTGCCATAAGTTCAATTTACAACTTCCAGAAATTTTGCAAAAAAAGTACAGTCTATAGGATATTTATCTGGTTCAATTACATCAATAGTCTCTGAATCAAACCGAATCAGTGAGGTTACCGGTTCGGATTTTTTCAGTTTTAATCGTCGGTCCGGTTGTTTTCCTGAGGCGAGGCCGCCAGGTCGGGCGCGCACGCGGCTGTGGAGGCGAGCCGGCGAGAGAGCACCCACCGGCCACCGCTCGCGATCGATGGCGAGACGACCGCGCCTAGAGGGGCGCGCTCGAGGATGGCCCCGCCATGTGGCGTCCGCGCGGGGTGGGGCCCTGGCTCTGCCCTGACCGCAGCCAGGCCCACTGGGGAGGGGGACCCGCGCTAGGAAAAGTGGGCCCATGCGCAATCCTGGCGCTTTTTCCCTCCACGACGAGACAAGCCAAAGGAGGCACACCCCCGCATCCGCTACCCAGAGAAACTGGAATATTTCTTCACAAACAGGTTTGGGTTGAGCTTTTATTAAGTAAGAATTCCAAGTTCTATGTTAATAAGTACATACGATGGTTTTTTTAAGGAAGAAATTTGTGGTGAGGGAGTGAGCTAGGTTAAGTTACATTACAGCATGTGCTCCAAGCACATTAATCAATAATCAACAATTCGATGTGTGCGAGTTGTCCTTTTAAAACACGAAGCGGTATGCTATTGGCGCTGAGCTCTTCCATGGTGCATTTTAACATCTACCACTTGGTTAAGATGCGGTTCAGAATTCAGGATTCCACTGTGACCTATACAAGTCAACGAGAAATCAAGTAAACTATACTTGTTGCAAAAACAATCTTTGAAGCCCTCTTACGGTTGTAATACGGTAATGTTCCTTATATGTTATCGGAAGTTCACGTGATACTTTATATCATTATATGCTACTCGTTTCTTTACTAATATGTGTTTTCATGATCCACATATTAGCAAGAGAATAAGTAACAAAATCATATATCGGTGAGAGAGTGAGTAACGTATAAATGATGATGTGAATTTTCAGGAAAATAGAAGAAATTATCTCTCGTAATATCGAAATAACCGGTGGGGTTAAACCGCAATTAGGGGAACCTTTTGTGCGGACGCGCAACTTTTAATCGGCCTCTTCTCTCTCTCTTTCTTCTGACTTCTTTGCGCTTCCAGGCTCCGGTCCTCGCTCGCCTCGTCCGTCGTCTACTCATCTCTGTCTCTCTCACGCTCGCAGCCGCAGACCAGGTTCGCTTGGCTTCCAAGTCCCAATGCCGACGCAACCGCTTACCTCACGGCGCGCGCCACGCGCTTGACAAGCCGGCCGCGAGCCCGGAGCATGGCGGCGCCGGGGTTGGAGGAGGTCATGGCGTTCCTCACCGACCACGGCTTTGCGAGCGCCGCCTCAGCCCTCCGGGACGACGTCCTCGCTCGCACCTCGGCCGGGGACGCCGACTCCGATGCCGCATTAGATCCTCATCTCCCGCCCCTCCGGTTGCCGGCCTCCACCTCCGGAGGCAGTGGCGCGCCGGCGCCACCGCCACCGCTGGCGCCTGCAAGCCCCGGCTCTGGCTCCGACTCGGCGTCCTCCTCCGCCTTCGTCAGCATGGGCTCCTCGCCCTCAGGTAGTCACGGCACAAAGCCCTTTGTTCACTCTCCTCAGCGTTGCCGTTAAACCCTGCTCTTATCGTTTTCCGAGGCTATCAGTTTTGTCTCGCGGAATCTCGATCTATGCGCCGATATTTCAGCTGCTATGGTTGGCTTCGGGCCTAATCCGAACCTTTTGGATCAAACCCAATATATTTCTTCGCATATGTTCATAGATGAAAATTTTGATCTAGTAGAGGTCAGGTTAAACCCCTCCCCTCTGTTCTGCTCACCAGTGATATTGCCTGTCAGTCTGTCACTAAATTTTGATTTTCTCAGTCGATTGTTCTAATCTGCGAATTTGCTGGTGTTTTTTCACTGCTTTAATCCTAAATTTGGTATGTTTGTTTGGGAGATTAGGGATGCTGAATCCATATGGCTTGTGGTCGCCGCGGCACTCGCAATCGGACGCGTCGTCATCGGAGATGGAGTTCGGCACAGCGCGCCAGTACGACGCCACCGACCTCTTTTTCCAAGAAGGTTGGCTTTACGACGACCATCTCTTCCCTAGCAAGCCGGAGCTGGACGGTGACGATGGAGAAGACAAAGAGGAGGACAAGTTTGTTCTCGGTGTCCACAGCGGCTCAGGGAGGATAGAGATGGGAGTGCTCAGTGCAGGTGACGACCACCGTCACGAACATGTTGATAACGACGGCTGTGAGGGATGCGCTGATGTGTACACGTGTTCATCGCCGCTCTGCGGTTGTTGTGGCGAGGGGCTGAAGAGCGAGGAGGGATTAGAGGTGATCAAGGATTCTAGCTCCCCTGTCTATGGGAGGTACCAGATTACTGATGACCAGACAGAGATACTGGACGAGTATGACATGGATGGGTTTCAGTTGAAGCACCCTGGAGATGTTATGCTCGAGTGTGATTTGCAGACATATTCTGGGGGAGGAGAGGAGCGTTCGAAGCCAAGTGTTGTGGAGAAGGAGGTTCAAATGCTCAGTTCATTTGGTACTGCTGCTGATGCATATGCATTTACAAGTAAGTACTTCTGAAATCTGAATGCTTCCGCTTGACTACATTTTTCAGTGCTAGTACTCCACTGAATACAGTACAAGAAATTCTAATAAAAAATGAATGTAGTATCAATACAGTTTAGATTTACAACTTTAAACCCTCTTTGTGCTGATGAAGATAGTATGTATTTTTATTTATTGGAGTGGACGAAGGGGGTTGAACTACAGTGTTCAAAATGTTGGATACTGTCAGGCTCCGTTGGGATGCCAGAATTGAATTGTGTTTGTTGACATGGTCGTCCAATTCAATTTCAAGTATAACTGGTATTGGGCTCCAATTCAATTTTTTGTATGGAACTATGGACGGCGAAGAAATTGCTGGATCAGAGCTAAAAATCAATGTGCTGTTAAATATGCACAGAACTAGAAAAAATGTCCTGTAAGGAGAAATATGCAGTTAAAATATGCAAAGAGCTAAAAAAATGATGCACTCTTTATTTTCTGCAACATTTGCAGATTTACATATCTGCTGTTATATGATGATTATGCTTCACATGGGTTTTCTCAGTAAATTTAGAAGAATAGAGTTTCTCCTTTGGTCCTCAATATGTAACCTGGCTTTGGTTAGACAACAACCATAAAATGATTCTGGAACTAAACATGCATATTTGAAGGAGACTCTCTTAAACAAGTAATGATGAACCTATTTTTTGATCAATCTCTCTAAATTGTTTTTTGTTGACTAACAGTTGTGTGAATTTGCAATTTAATTCCAGTCATCTACTTATCACGTATAAAGATTTATTTTGCGTGTTGCTTGGTTAGTTTATTCGCCAGACCGTTGCTTGGTTAGTTTAACTCTAATGCTTGTTGTCTTTAGGTCCTGAACATGTACGCAGTGTCACAGACAATGCCAAGCTGGATGCTAGCATTGAAAAGAAAACGAAAAGCATCAGTGACAAACAACATCTGAAAGAAGGTTATTGCATAGAACCTTTCCCTGAGAGTGGTGTTGATGATGCCTTTGATTTTGGAGACATTGAGCCATTGAACACAGATGTCCAAACCTCTACTACTCTTAAAGCTGAGGAAGAAGATCCAGAAACAAGTGTTGATCTTGCTCTCGCTAATTTCCATCAAGAATATGAGGTATTTGAATTGAGAATTGTCCACCGCAAGAACAGGTTCACAATCACATCTCGTTTTCCCATTTTTCCTTCTTTGGTTGCTAAATGATATTATCAAATTAGTTCTTATGCTCATATATTAGGCCCTCGCTGCAGGACTGGCTTTGAAGAAAGCAAAGATTTCCCCATCGTCATGAATTCAGTTATAGCTGGAAGATATTATGTCACAGAATACCTTGGCTCAGCTGCATTCAGCAAAGTTGTCCAAGCACATGATCTTCAGACAGGAACAGATGTTTGCCTTAAAATAATTAAAAATGATAAGGATTTCTTTGATCAGAGTTTGGATGAGATCAAGCTTCTGAAGTTTGTGAACAAATATGATCCATTAGATGAGCATCATGTGCTGCGTCTCTATGACTATTTCTATCATCAGGTATATCACTTAATAAATAAATCTGGCTAAGTTACTCCCTTTGCATTGAAGCTATACAGTCTATACTGCATACTTGGTTATTTGGAACCTAAGTATCTGAAGGGATATACTCTAGGACTTTAACAACTTCTCAAAGGATATACTGTGGTGAATAGCAATATAGCTTTTTTTTCATTTATTTACTTGAATTGTTTGCATGCATGTTTAATTTTAGAAGTAGTAGAATTTCTATCATGACATGCCTACAAGTATTGACAGGAACACCTTTTTATTGTTACTGAATTACTACGAGCAAATCTGTATGAGTTCCAGAAGTATAACCAGGAATCTGATACTGATCCATACTTCACATTGCCTAGGATACAGGTAT
Organism: Zizania latifolia; assembly: GCA_000418225.1. Classification (NCBI taxonomy): domain Eukaryota; kingdom Viridiplantae; phylum Streptophyta; class Magnoliopsida; order Poales; family Poaceae; genus Zizania; species Zizania latifolia. The sequence goes on along the minus strand of KE373110.1, from coordinate 166,798 downwards.
GTTTGACTGTCCTACACTAAGATATTTTGTACAATTATTGCATATGCATGAACAGTTACATTTCAATTGTAGCATCCATAATATTCAAAGTCCCAAACCAATTTAATATGCTTCATTTAAGCAGAAAAGTTTTTGAACCGTGATTGATCATTTTCTTGGAACAATACTGCTGCAAATAATGTGATTAACTGTTTTAAGTACAACTAAATTCAACACAAGAAAGTTAGGAAGTCCTGATGAAGAACAAGTTTCTCTTATCTTCAGGCAATAGCTCGGCAATGTTTAGAAGCCTTGGTATACTTGCATCATTTGAGAATCATTCACTGTGACCTGAAGCCAGAGAATATCCTTATCAAGAGCTATAGCAGGTGCGAAATTAAGGTCATTGATCTTGGAAGTAGTTGCTTCTTGACAGACAACTTGTCCCTCTATGTACAATCACGATCTTATCGAGCTCCTGAGGTCATTCTGGGCCTGCCATATGATCAGAGGATTGATATTTGGTCTCTTGGTTGCATCCTCGCAGAACTCTACACTGGTGATGTAAGATGTTTCTGTTCCCTTGCTAGTTTGATGCTATGCAATATATATCTCCAAACAGGAAATATGGATCCGATTTATTTGATTGAGTAAATTTGGAAACTGTAGACATAGAAGATGCCTTTTTTTCCCTTTTCATTTTTTGGGGGATTCGGGCGGGCTTTAATAAATCAAGACAAACAAGAATGTTTTATATGGAAATGAATAATGTGCTTCGTATATAGAAGCAAATCCACTAATAATTACTAACCGATACACATAACAGGTACTATTTCCTAATGAACCAGTGCCCATAATGCTTGCTCAAATGATTGGAATAATTGGCCCAATTGACATGGAAATGCTTGAACTGGGGGAGGAGACGCAAAAGTATTTCACTGATGATTATGACCTTTTCACAAAGAATGAGGTACGATTAATTTATTGATTGCTATGACATGAGCATTCCCTGTTAGATGTTCTACAGGATTGAAATCCATGGTTTAGTTTTTGCTGTAG
>KE373110.1:146230-161091 GCA_000418225.1 Zizania latifolia | reverse complement strand
ACACACAAAAAAAAGGTTGCTCCACAAATCACACAATAACTATGTACAAAAAATAACAAATCAAATTGTCTCAATTAAGCAGGATTAGCACCCAATTAGCCTCAAATCAATCACTCTCTACCAAATCCTAAATCACCCACAAAGGCCGAAACATCCAACATGGTACTCCTCCCACATCAACAGTTTTATCCAAATGAAGTCCATATCATTCCTAAACTCGTCATTTTCCCCTAACATGGACACTGAATAATGCCAGCGAGTCCAATCGAAACCGAGTATTTTTCGTACCGTGAGGCGCTGCAGGGCTTCGGGCGGAGGCGTCGGAGCAGGTGCCGCGTCTGCTGGGATCTCGGAGCGGAGCGGCATAAAGGCCACCGACGGCGCCGTCTCGGAGGCCGCCGGCCCAGAGAGGAGAGGGTAGCGGAAGCTGACGAAGGAGAGGAGCTGGGCGCAGGATGGCGTGCCGCGGAGGATCTGCAGCAGGACCTGGAGGAGGAACCCGATCCACCCCACCAACGCCTGCCATGCCTGCGCCGCCACCTCCTCCCGCTGCTGCTGCTGCGTCACCGCCGCAGCGGTCGGCGAGTACCCCTCCGCCGCTGCCATGTGGAGGGAGGTGGGGGGCAGCGCCGCAGCGGGGAGGCGAGGCCGGAGGCAACCGGAGCGAGGAGGACGTGGTGGTGGTGGTGGTCGGTATTTGTTGCCGCGGTCCGTGACGGGGGACCTGTCCTGGTGCTTCGTGCCGGGGTGGGCTTAGCGAAGCAGGGGATTGGTGATTGGTTGTAGATTTGGTGAGCCTATCCGTCAGTGAGAGTACGGCGAGTCTGGCGAGCTGCCGGGAGTGTGATTAAACTTACGTGCACATGGAGTTTTCTCCTGTATTTGAATTATTTTACTTGAAAAGGTGTGTAAATTTTGTTGCATTCCAATATTAGATGAAAGAGATACCAAAATTAATAAGTATTTTCTTATGAACAGTAAATTTATGTGGCTAATTTGCTTTGCTCTGACGAAGTATCAATATATGAACATTAATGTTCCCCCTATTATACATTCTAACGAAATGAATCAAGTTAATCGATTTTTTTGTGGAACACGTGTTTCTCTGTTGTTCCAATACAGTAATACTGACTCTTAAACCATCCAGAATAAGTCAACAATTTCTTGGACGGCTAATTGCATTAATGGAGCTGGTGTAGCAATCCAAAACATCAGTCATAAGTAAATTTCACATCATAAGTTATATAGCTTTTGGAAATGCAATAGAGTATATTTTTTAGCTGGCATAAATATTTTTCCCTCGCCTAGAAAAAAATATTGTTTGCTCCCAAAGATGCCATGCCTTGCATCAAAGGCATGCTTTCTCAATATTTCTTTCTTGATGATTATACCTAAGCTGGCAGGGGCGGTCCTCTTTGATCCCTTTTGAACTCTTAGGAGCAATGAAAAATCAAGTTGGGCATTGGCACATTGCTCTTTGAATATCGTTTGGTAAAAGACACCTAACCAAACCCCGTCCAACGAGAGTAATTAAAGGGCCTTATCTTGTTTGGTTAAAGTAATAACCATCACGTGTTGTATTAAAGTAAAAAAATGCAGAACGACCCTCTCTTTAGTATTCAAAATTTATCCCATAAAAACTCGATTTTTAGTTTTTTTTCTTTGGTTGATGGGTGTGCAATTAATTAACTCCATCTAACCAAGCGGCAGCGCTCAATTAGCACGCTTGAAAATTAGAACATGATTAAGGAGTGACGTCTAGTTCATTTCTTTACACAACTCTAAAAGTCGATACATGGCTTACATGCTTTAATTTCGAGTTCTGAACATTTGGAGTATGGTCCCTCAAACTCATTACTCGTGTCCTATTCATTGTCCATACATGTTTGTCTCCATTCTCTCTTTCATTGCCAGTGGTCAATAAATGAACCTGACATCAACGGAGAAAATACACCGACGTTACCTTTGCTACGACAAAATTGAGAAATGCCGAGGCTGAAATTCTACGACACCGTCAAAAGATCACGGAGAGGATGCTGGAAGTCTTGAAGTTGTCCAGGTGAAGGGGTTGAATTGATTAATTTTACTGCTAAGATTTGCTCCAGTTTTTTATTGGAAAAGGCGAATTTTCCATAGTTGGTTTTAGAAAATTCAATGCTCTTCAGAGAGCATCTTCAGATTTGCTACGCTCTCCGGCCACTCGTAGCTAAGCTGGCTGGCTGCTTTGGAATTGCAACTTATCATTCAATTCTGACGCCACAATATGGATGAGTCCAAAATTTTATCAGGAATTCAGGATACGCCTCTATGCTGTTCATTGGTTGCACCATACACCGTAAACTGGTAATCAACTTGCAGCTGTCAGTCTTATGTATTCTGTTAGAGCAGAATAGATAAATTATACTATTTAGCATCATGCTCATACCAAGGAATTATACCACTGACAAATAGGAGTGCTGTATAATTACTGCTCCCCTTGGGATCTGAACAGAGTAGAATCTTTTCCTTCTGTTTTTCTTCTGTGGTTAGCTCGTACTGCTGCTCAAATTACAGTCACGCTTAAAGCATGAAAAGATGCTTACTTGTTTAGCTACCCTTCCCTCGGTAGTGCTTCAAATTCCTTGGATCTGGAAGCAGGCAACGAAGGTTGAAAAAAGGGGTGACAAACTGAGAGCTTGTCCTAGCAGATCAGGACCAACTCCTACTCCTTAATCCCCAAGAGAGGCAGTGGATTTGTCTACTTTGTCAACGCAGCTAGAGATTAACCTGTTGCCACCAACCAACACTCTAGTAGCATTGGATTAAATGGCTTAACAAGTATCGACAGGGGATTAATCATAACCGAGCCTTTTCTGCACTGGATGCAGGCAGGACGCATGTAGTTCAGCTGAGCACGGGCGAGCACAGAACACATGGCGTGCGCGGGTGGGAACACTGGGCGGGCCGAGAGATGCAGACGATTCACCTGGGCCGCTCGTGCATCCTGGGCCGGTTCTGCCGCTCTCGCCGCGACGCCTCCGCTCCGCCTCCGTCCACGGGCCACTCATCTGCCCCATTGCAGCTTCGGCGGCAGCGATAGCGGCGGAGCCGTGCTCTGCGCGAAGGCTGCCGTTCGGTCCGCGCACGCGATGGAGGGTGTGAAGGAGGAGGAGGTGAGGGTGGTGACGCTGCGGGCGGTGGAGGCCACGTCCGAGTCCTTCGCCCCGTTCGGCCAGGTCATCGCTGCCAGTCCCGACGGCGCCGAGTTCGGCCCCCATGACGCCCAGCTCGACCTCAGCCGCGGGATCCCAAGGTTAAGATACCGCGAGTCTTCTTGCAGTTCTACACACGAGCTAGGGTCGATCCTCTCATGCATCCTTGCACTGGATTAGACGAAAGATTCGAACTTTGTTCTCTCCCCTCCTCGCAGGTTCTACATCATGAGGTTGAAGAACCGGCCGCTCAAGTTCTGGAGGATCACACACCACGCCAGCGTGACCCAGTGCCTCGGCTCCATCGGCGGCGAAGATTGGTACCTCGGCGTGGCCAAGCCTTCGATCGTGGATGGGGCACACGAGCAGTGCAGCGATGGGAGGAAGCCTGTGCAGCCTCGTGCTGGGCACTACTACCTTCCTCCCGATCCAACTGAAGTCAAAGTCTTCCGGGTTTCTGGCTCTAAGTTTCTGAAGCTGCACATCGGGACCTGGCATGCCGGGCCGCAGTTTAAGGCGGATGCGGTGGATTTCTATAACCTGGAGCTGAGCAACACCAATGTGAGTGCTAGGGTATTGAACTATTACTAGTTATTAATTCTTGCGTTCAGTGATACTAGGAAACAATGGCTTCTTCCAGCTTCAGATCAGTTCTAATCTTGCAAAAGCAGTACCTTTACTCTTTTAAAAGGAGTTGGGGTTGATGACTTGATGGTATCCTCACATCCACCCCCTGCTCTAAGAGATCCTGTAGATATGTTTGTTGTGTGTGACATCTTTTGCGAAAAAATGCATACTTTGCACAACTATGCATATAGAGTTTGATTGATCTCATGCAGTAATCGTACAGCTTTTAGATTTGAGGATAATTATTTACAACATTTAACTTTAAAAAGTATATTGATTTGTCATATGTCAATACACACAGACACACAATACTAGTACAATCTATAATACTTGGTATTGTTATGTCTAGCAGGACATCGGTTACTTTCGCTCTTTGGTACCACTTGATTTCCTCTTCACGAAGGAGTCTAGTTAGCTAATCTATAGATAGAGCAAGTTGCTCTCTCTCAACATCAGTTATAACTTGAGATTCTGCTGCAGTGTCTAATTCGTCAATAGTGGTTTGTAGGACAACTTTCTCTTGTTTATAAGAACCACTAATAACGTTCATATGTTCAGAGCCTGAAACATTTTTAGTAAGCAAGCTTATTCGAATTTGAATTTCACCCATCTTTAGTGCTGATGTCAATGTGTGATCTTGATTTGCAATACTCAGTATTAGATGTTTGGGCAATCATATATTTCTTTTAGAATAGCTTCTATGGTATTGTGGAAAATACTGAAGTTGTGCCTCAGTTATAGAGATTTCATGAAGCAGTTCATGAATTTGCATCTTTGTGCACTGTAAAAGCCTTAATCCCTTAGCTGTCTTTTAGGTATTTTAGATAGTTTGTCAAGTACTTCATCATTTGTTTGCATCTGTGTGTGCAGTTCACTTGAACAATATATCTATCTTTTAAACTACCAAGCTATCTGCTTTTGGTCGTCTGTGCATGGGGTCTCGTATTCGCATTATTTCATATGTATATGCAAGTCATTGTGGATGTCAATGACTGGTTCGGTGATTCCTATTGTGTTCCTACTGAATAAACGACTTGTATGCATGTTTTCATAATTGTATTCATCGTCGATAAAGCCTTCACTAGGTGGCAGTCTTTGGTTCTTGTTTCTGTGTGATAAGAATCAATTACCATCCCATTGAACCTGCCAGCCCTAGATTGCTAGTGTTTCTATAGTTGAAAACGGATGGATTCCAATTTTCTGATGATCATCTAATCTAAAATGAGTTCATTGTCTGCTAGTAGTAAGCCAATAAAATGAGTTTGTTGTCTGCTATTTGTAGGCCAATCACAGGTCCCCGTGTCCCACATTCCTACTTGTGTTACGATGCTGAAATAACAAGGGCATTCTTTCGCAAACAGCTCAATATGGTGTACTAAATTCCGACAATTTAGTTGGCCTGCCATGTTTGGTGGCCATCCCTCTGACCCTCTTACCATAACTTCTTTATACTTGTCAATTATATGCATATCATCATCTTCTTCAGATGTGCAGTATGCTACTTCAACATGCCATTGCCACCACCGGAATCTTGTTGAATGCCATTCCTGTTTGACAAACTGCAGTGTTTTTTTTTTTTTTTTGCGGGGACCGAATGACAAACTGCAGTTGCTGTATCCTGCAACTAAAACTGAGCATATGGTGTTTGCTTCAGTTTTCTGCCCTACAATTTCCATCTCATATTACTTCTGCCCTTTTCAGGTTGTCGACCATACTACTCACGATTTCAAGAAAGACGACGGGGTAACTTTTGTGATTGAGGACTGACTACTGAGATGCATTTAGCAACCTAGGCTCAGTAATGGATGTGCCAGACTGCTCGCTGATCTTGTCTGTACCCTCAATTTGTAATGAATAATCAATATGTAAATGTGATGTGCAATACACATATGAGCTGCTTCTTCAAGTTACTGTAAAAAAAATGAAAAAAGAGACCACATTCAGTATGAAATGATGCGCTCTTTTCTTAAAACTCTGATGAACAAGGGATCGAATGATGTGTTCCGGAGAGAACCCGTGTGTCTGGTACCGTGGTTGTCCTATAATCTCGCGTCAAAGAAGAAATTTGGACGCGCAATTTGACGCGAAGAGATCAGCGGATGTGATCGACGGCGACGAAACGGAGCCCCAACAACGACGCGCCGTGCCGATCCGGGCGCTGTTTGGACTTTTTACGCCCCGAGTTTAATCTATGGATTATTGGATCTGGACACGTGTCCGCTGCTTTGGCCCCGCCGGGCGCCGGTCCATCCGCGGCGCGGCCGTGACGCGCCGGCGCCGACGGTGCCGGCAGGCCTCTCGCGGCCTCGCCCCATTCCACGGCGGCCGCACGCCGTACAGTCGCCGTCACGCCACACGACGACGCGGTGGAGATCGTGGCGGATTGCGCGGCACGCCACGTCGCCACGACTCCACTACGTCCACGTCCATCCGGCCTGGCCAGAGAGGAAAAACCAGCACCCATGCTGATTAGCCGCTGCTTAATCTAATCGATTGATTAACGATTTGCTAGCAGGAGAAGAGTAGATAGTTGCTCGGAAAAGCAATCGTCGGAGAAGCAAATTCCGTTGGCTTAACTCGACCAAACAACGACCCTTCTTTTGCCGTTCTCTCCCCTCTCTCCCCTCCCCCAGTCCCCCTCCATTGCCGGGCTCTGTTTCTCTCTTTCTCTCTCATTCTGATCGGCCGAAGAGTGGATGCTCCGAGTCTCCGACTGGGCGAGCGGCCATGTTTAGGTCTCTCGACCGCTACTCCTCCATCAAAGATGTCACCTACAGGTTCGATTCGTCCTTCGATTGTTTCCACTGGTCGAAAAATTGATTCTTGGACCAAAGTAACTACCAAATTTGGTTTTTTATCTGTTCTGTTGGTATCCTTTCTTTTCCTTTTGATTCAGGGAGTAGTTCCCCAATAATTTGGATTCGAGGGAATCCAATTCCTGGGACTGGTTGATGACAAAATCGTCCTGGATCATTTGCTTTTGCTTGAGCAGAGGGTTAAGTTTCCCTCTTGTGAATTCTGAAGTTCTAATAAGTTATCTGTCTACTTGCCGGCAGCTGCGGATACTGCGGCTACGCGCTGAACCTGAGCTCGTCGACGCGGAACACGGCGAACATCGGGTCTAAGTACGGGAAGCAGATCAAGAAGGGCGTCGTCTCCTTCTTCGCGGTCGACGAGAGCCGGTTCACGCAGGCCGACGAGGTGACCTGCGTGCCCTACTTCCACTCGCGGCGCTCCTGGGGTCTCTACAGGAGGAGGTCGCGGTTGCTGTGCCGTAAGTGCGGCGGCCGCATCGGCAGCGCCTACGAAGACGACGACCCCGCCGCTCTGCCCGCGTGCGATGGCGGCTCGGACGACCTGCGCACGGCGAGCTCGCGGAGCAGCGGCGGCAGCATCAGCAGCAGCGCGACGAGCCAGAAGAACTACGTGATCAGGATCAACGCGCTGCAGCCCTCGTCAGACGATTCTGCTGTTGTTGCCTTCACAGTTCACCCTATGACGATTGATTCTGCTGTGAGCCTGTGACCTGGCCTTCTTCCTGCCCGGTGGGATTTGCTGCAGTCTGGAATTTGCATTGGGAGCACAAAAGGAGAGAAAATGCAGTGAAGAAGAAATCGGCATGGCAGTGATCAGAGTTTTTGGAAGGTTTTAACACCACCATGATCTTGATTCACCTTTGTTGTCTTTAGCAATTAGTAGTAGTAGTAGTGTCTTTTCTTTTTCATTTCTTCTGTGAATTAGTGGGATATACGCTGCGACATGGTTGTTGAATTTCGTTTCTGTTAATATTGGAAAATGACAAAGTTTGATGTATGTCACTAGAGTTTATACCATCTCATTAGGTATTTCTGTCTCATGTACTTGACTACTAGTTCTCTACATGGATTTCTCATTACTCTTTTCAGAAAGCATGGGTTGGTGCATTGGTATCAGTTACTGAATATAAGCTGTCTGTTAAATTTTGTCTATTTTAATGTTCCATAAATAAGCATATATGTTCACATTTCTTAAGCTGATAAGGAAGCTGATAAGGTGAGCCATAATTCTGATTTATGTTTATCAGTACAATTTTCATGTGGAGCCAGCCCGTGGGGAATTGGGATTTGGGACTTGGGAGCATAGCATGAACTCTTGCAAGCAGGGCTCCAGGTAAGTTCATGCTCCATAGAAAACAGTGTCTCAGTTGGATGGCATGGTAATGATAAACCATAAGAACCTATAAGCATAATTTCTAATCCATAAAATCGGATATGCAAATAGCAAAACGGTGGTTCATTTTTGAGAAATTTGCAAAACTGTAAATTTTACTACTCAAAGAATTACTCAGTATCATATACAATGGAGCTCTTTAACTGCATCAGTACAAGTGTCAGGTTTTCCCTATTAGCTAAGAAACATACATACATTCAGTAGAGATATTTGAATATCATGTTTTAATAATCAAATCAAATATAAAAAAGAATGTATTAACACTTTATATGATTGCCGTAGTTTACACTATCATTCTGCTTCAAGTAGCTATTGAGTTGGCATTGGTGTATTCTGCAAGAAGTGTCTGAATAATATAAGTGCTTGCCGAGGCCGATGGAGTGGTACCTCATGGCCTGCACCTGCTATAGTGACGAGAGTTAATCCTTTGTAAACTTGACTCCAACCTCCAACCTGCAAGAGGAATATACATCATATTCAAATGGTTCATTCTGATCTAGAAGTTGCTCAGAACAGTAAATCATTGATTCATTTCTAGTAAACTGACCTTTCCATAGTGATACCAAGGGTACCAATTCACCAGAGTTGGAAGCTTAAGAGCATCTATTGAGTACCTTGTTGCAGTAACAGGAACTACAGCATCTGTATCCCCACTGTGGAGAGGTGAAAAGAAAAGTACATGGACAGTTAGATCATCTCACTAATGTTAGCCAGCACAATATTATGGATTAACTTTGGAGTAACCGTAACTTGGTAAATTATACTGTTGAATCAAATAAGTAGTTTAATTGCTGGACTGACCTGAAAACCCATATCCTGATACCAGCTGCAATTAACTCTTGGTAGATAGGAAGCATAGATTTAGGGGAATCTGCCCAGTAGGTTCCGACAATATCGCTGTAGAACAGACCAGATGAGTGTGTGTATGTCTCCAATAAGGAGCAGAACATTTTAAGGTATAATTATCAAAAACCTGCAGGTTTTCCAGGGGTATTGAATTCCAGTGGTGTTAGCGTGCAACGCTATCTGCACTTCTGGCCGATTGTAGTAAATATTTGAGTACCTTTCTGTGCAAGGATCGTAAGCTCTGGACAACCAAGGCTGTGAATGGTAACATGAGGTTAGATATAATATACATTATGGTCAGCAATTATCTACCGACATACATATAGATATTGAATCAAGCTGGAAGAAAGGCTTGCTAGGTAGAAGAATGAGAATAGAGAGATAGAACAGCAAATTCTAAGGTCCTGCAATGTACAGTAGAAAATTGCAGAGACATCAACCTCCAAGTAAAAGATACATCTATCTGATCTAGATTGGGTTTCAAGAAGTAAATCAACTGGGATGACCTATAGTTCAGTATCCATCTAAATAGAGTTGTTAAGTAAAGTAGTAACACCACAGTTCATGCTTGTCAAGTTGACTATGTGATTAACTAGCATTTGGTGATTGGGATTGCACTGTTGTCTGCTCGTCATTTCTTATTAGCAAACGAACCATTAAATATTGATCTAATTGGTGGAACTAGATCTATGCAACAAAGCTGGGATGATCTCAGCTGTCAAAAGTAAATTAAACACACTTACATAGCGTCCTCCCAAGCCAAGTTTGAGAGAGGCTGTATTATTGCAGGGCTTTGTATACAGGCTATATGGATCGATATTGCCCTCTTCAGAACTGGCTAGGTTCAGGTTCTTCACACATTCAGGAGAAGGGTGCTCCGTGGATTCAAGCAGGCATGTCTTCTTCAGGTTGTGATAAGTATTGTCAGAGATCAAACCATGACTCCACCAATACTCAAAAGTACCAAGATAGTCGTGGTAATCGTCAGTAACAGCATTGCCCACCTTAATTTTTCAGGAATCACAAAAATTCAGAAACTAGCATAAACGTCTCAAACTAGAACAGGAAGAACATAAAATGCAGAGATTTACCAAGAATCCTTTGAGATTAATTGTTGGATTCTGAATGCCCTTGTTCTGTTCATAAATAAGCTGGGCTAACTGGGGAACGTAATGCCCTGCAAATACCAAAGACAGTACAACCCATACATTGTAAGTTCTTCATCCAACAATTGGCAAGAACAGATAATTTCAAAATTTATCCATGCAAACTTACCTGCATAGCTCTCTCCAGCAATGTAGAACTCCCTGTACTTGTACTGTGGGAATCTCTCTAACCAGTTCACCAGAAAAGTATAGGCATCCAGTGCTACAAGACAAAAGAATGTGACAAGAAATTGGTACCTGAATCATGATCAATCAGGGGTCAGTGGACAAATGGCCAAGAATTAGCTACCTGTCTTCGCATCTCCTGCCGTGTACAGATCCAATGTCTTGTTCGAGTACGAGAACCCCACTCCGGCCGGCGACTCCAAGAACAGTAAATTGGCCGCTGCAATCACCCAACAAAACGAAAATAATCAACAAGCCACTTCCAGCACAGCAACACTTCAATTGGAACATCTCTTGCTGTAACAATGGAGCTGAAGAGCACAGTTACAGGGTACGCACCCTTGTTCCAAGAATTGGGGTTCAGGTACAGGGTCTTCCCGTCGGACCTGATCCTGAACGGGCCGACCTCCTCCGACGCGCCGTACCCGACGGACGAGCACCCGGGCCCGCCGTTGAGCCACAGGACGAGCGGCGCGATGGGGCCGGCGGCCGGCACCGCCTCCCCCAGCCAGTAGAATAGCGCGCGGCCGTGCGCCGGGTTGACCGTGACGTAGCCGGAGTACTGCGAGAACCCCACATTGGCCGGCTGGCCGGGGAGCCCCCGGATCCGGTCGCTCTCCTGGTCGCCCAACACCGCGGCCGCCACTGACACTGACACTAGCAGCACCAAAGCCGCAACCTTGTGAGCCATTACGAGCAGGACGTGTGCTCCAATGCAGCAGCCTCTTGCTGGACCTGAGACACCTGAAGCGCGCAAAGCGAGAAGCTTGCACTTGCTCAGTACGCAACACTGCTGCTGCTGATAAGAAGAGCTATAAGAAATTCAGAGCCACCAAAGAAGGGCAGAAGGCCGGGGTTGCTTGCATGGATTTCAGTGAGGGGCCGATATTTTGATCCTTACGCCACGCCACCTTCCGGCCTCCGCCTCTCTCATTGACCAGAGACAGCTCAAGAACTCAGCCGGATCCCTCGGAAACGCTAATAAAGAAATGGAGCGGCGGCTGGCCTCATTCGCTCTGACCAAAAGCGCCGCGCCCGACGGAGGCGGTGGGTGTGGATTGTAGAAAGGTACAAGCGAAATGTGCCGAGATTTCCCTTCCCTTTCCCCGCCTGGACGATTGATTGGCACGAGTACAGCTCAGGAGCTGAGAAAAGGCAGATCAGACCGCGTAGGTGCTACTGGCCGCCGAACCGAAGGACTGAGAGAGTGAGAGGTTAGGTAAGCGCCTGCCTGCTCTTGTGTGCGCTACAGATCGGGCGCCGCTAGCTCTGGCAGCAGGAGCGACGCGGCAAGTGGGGGTGTCGGCAACTCGGCATTACTAGTGGCGGTGGTGCTGGTGGCGGCGGCGCCCGCGAGCGCGTGTGAAACGGAGGTAGAAGAAGCACATGGGGGGTTGGAGGGAAACCGGGGCGGTGCCGGTGGTAGTGGCGGGAGGTGGCTCGCGCGGGCTCTGCAGCGGCAGCAATAACAATTCAAGGCCTCGCGGGCGCGAACCAGCCGCCGCGGCAGCGCTCGTGCGCGCGCGCGTGCTCGCGCGAAGGAAAGCGCTGGGCGCTGGCGAACGGCGCACGCGGGCTCGTCACTGCCGCGGGGGGCGACGTGACACATGGTGCGGCGCGCGAGACGCCGCTAATTTTGAGGCCATTAAATGGCATCGCATCAAGACGGGATCTGCTCGAGCGAGACTGTGATAATGACGAGTGGTAGTACCAACTAGCTCGGGGAGCAGTCTCCCAGAAGAAGAGAAGAACAGTTACGAGTACCAAAACTGACAGCCATATCATTGCATCACGCAGAAAAAGCAAGATTGTTTCCGTGAGCCCCACACCACTACACCAGGCACTCTACTATCGATGCTCCATTTTAAATAACTACTCTAGCTTATGAGCTCCTGCATGAGGGCAGAGCTGCAGTGTCGACGCCATCTTGTCTGTTTGGCCCATGCTGAGGTGCCGACTGTCGACGAGCAGACAACGTCGACGCAGTTCGAATATCACACTGTGACGTCGAGAAAGAAACAGTATAATCCTAGTTCCTGCAACCTGCAGGAATCCTATGTGATTTATCGCATTCCAGGCAAAGTAGCCACTCCAATGTGATGGGTGGATCTGAAACTTTTTTTTTAGCCGGGCCGGCGAAGGATGCCGGCCAAAATTTGTGGATCTGAAGCTTCACAAAGCATTTGCGTGTTGCCGCCATTTTTAGTTGGTTTCAGGTACGAAATGGGATAGAGATGTTACTTGCGCAATGCCGGCCGGTCGAACTAAAGGAGGCCAGCGTGAAGCCGTGAAGAGTCAGTGGAGTTATACCTTCACGGCGACGATGGCGACGATCAGCGCGGCACCAATTCTGCCGGGACTCGTGGAAGAGCTGCCGCGGACCGCGGTCACGGGTGGCACGCACCACCTGCGGCAAGGCCTTCTCCACAGTTACGCACGGCACCGTTAGCATTTAGTGCTGGAAGGAGAGACGGTTCGGTGTGCAGCAATACAGGTTCGCCGCAAGCCTAGTAGTGGAATGGCTGCGTACCAAGCTTCTCGGTGTGGCGGGCGTGGATGAGCAGAGCTTCATAGAACGAGTTTTTTTTATGATGTCCCTAAAATTTTATCAGCCGTCGGCTCAGGTTTGAAATAGATGACCTATTATTTCTATGAGGTAACAGGTCATATAACATTCCTTTTCCGTGCGGGGCCCACATACATGCAAAATAAATTTTTTCCATGCGCTCAAAATAATTCTTTCCATGCGCCCAAAATAATTTAAAATCCCTTAATTTATGTGGGGCCCATAAGCATAAGCATATATATTACTTTTCCTAATTAAGCAACATACTTTATAAATCATGCATGCAAACTTGAAAAGCAAAATAAATCCTTTCCATACAACTTATGTTGGAGACTCTTTGTGATGAAAAATAAAGTACATAGTAATATTTGAAAATTATCTTTTCAAGTTTGTAATAGTTTTATAGATCATGGTGCTTTGAATATCCTTAAATCTTTTTTAAGCTTCATCTAATAGTAATTCATGTTTTTGTCAGTAATTTTTTTGTATGTAAATAAGTTCGTTGTGCTAAAAAAAATTTATGTTTGAATGTGTGATTTTTGAATTTTTTGTATGTAAATCAGTTTGTTGTCAGAGGAATTGATGAATTTTGAATGTTAAAATTTAATTTTCGCTCAGTTGTATTTACTTTTGAAGATCATAAATTATATGGACCCACAATGCAGTGAGATTGTAGATAAGGAAATTTTAGAATCCTGATATGATTAGATGGAAAGCTTGATGTGATTAGATGGAAAGCTTGCCGGGGATTCAGGAGCTGGATACGGTGACCGGATATAGCCGGTTAACCCTTTTTTATTTTCAATTATTTATTTAAAATGCTCTTAATCAACGGTCAGGATTCAGTCAAATTATTATCTCACGTGGAGGTAACGGGGCACCGTAATGAGGCCCTTGTAGAATTGTAGCTGCCATCGCTTCCAGAGCCCCTTATATTTGCATATGCAATGTAAGCATATGATTTTCCTACTAGGGATATATACAAGTTTGTTAATTTTATAATGTTTGGATACGGATCAATACTAGTGTGTCGTTCTAGAGTTTAACAAAATAATATAAATTTACTTTATACAATATTATTATTTAAAAATAAATATAGTACTAAATTTATTCCAAAATTTCTCTAAATTACAGCCGTCAATGCATTCTTGGAGCAACCGGTGTGCAGATGGTTGCTTGGATTGAAAAATGACAGAGTTACGGTGGTTCCATACTTCCATTGGAAGCAGAGGATGAAGAATGTTTCGAAGCGCCTGAGTTGAATAGCCGGCGGGGCTTCTAGGCTGTGTGATACGCTCCACTGAGTCAATGTTAGGGGTTATTCCAATCGTCCACCGGAAGCTTGTCGCGAAGGGGCAGCGAAAGCATTTGTGATCTGTTCCACAATGTTCTTTTTGAGCAAGTTTCGTCTCGTTGGTAGCCTGATCAGCCAAACAAATGAAGAATTTGACCATGGGAGGTGCACACTTTTGGGATTTGGGAGCTGTAGGTTGGAGGCCATCATACAAAAGCGCATCAAGAACAGAACAGTCCGAGTGCCAACCCGTTTGCCACGATTATATGACTTTAACGCGGACGCCACATGCATCGTGCATGGCCTGGCTGCGGCCACGTCCAGATCTTATAAATTTTGGACGGGAGCGAATGGAACATGCTGAATTTAGGTGGCGGTGGAACGTTCCAGAGTGTCGTCCACTCGTCCTTACCGAGGTTCCAAAGGCCGTCGAGTGTCCCAGAACCAAGCATAATGGAGCCACTCTCAAAACCAGAAAATTCAGTGATGCTTCCCTCGAGCAAGCTTTGACACCAATTGCAGAGGTTAAAATTATGAGGTCATACTGCCCCTGTATAAGTCTGTCTCCACTCTCCATCATGACAAGACACAATAGCCGCAAGCTACCACCTTATGGAATGATGAAGATTTCATGTTTTTTAGTATATTCCAGTAGAAGTGTAAAACACGTCGTTTTTTTTTGTGTAAACATATTACAGTATAATGTAAATCTAGAAATGTAAATATAATATAATGATGAACTAAATATTGCTTAATGCTTTAAGCCCAAGGCGGTAAGGCCCATATCCTTGGGAGCT
>KE373110.1:121394-144546 GCA_000418225.1 Zizania latifolia | reverse complement strand
TAAAATTTTATCGTATTTTAAATCTAGACAGAATTAGATTTAACATAG
The DNA here is from genome assembly GCA_000418225.1 of Zizania latifolia. Classification (NCBI taxonomy): domain Eukaryota; kingdom Viridiplantae; phylum Streptophyta; class Magnoliopsida; order Poales; family Poaceae; genus Zizania; species Zizania latifolia. Next base: position 144,498 of record KE373110.1, on the reverse strand, counting down.
ATTCTATAGTATAATAAATCTGAATAGTAGCATCCCATAATATTACAATCTAAAATCGGATTTTATATTTTATAGTACAATGAATCTGAATAGGACCGGATTTAATATTTTATAGTATAACGAATCTGGACAGTGATACTATCTAAATTCGTTGTACTATAAAATATCAAATTCGATTCTAGATTGTAACACTACGGGACGGAGGGAGTATTTGGAGATTGGAGCAATATCCAAGCAGGCATGAATTGACAGCATGGGCATCCGGCACGCCGAGCGATCGCCCATCGCAATACAACATCCTGTTGTTACTAATAAGCGTTATGCCTTTTGTCTGCCTGACAGGGGCAAATGTGCTCACAGCAAGTTGTGTTTTGCTCATCTGCTACAACTGACAGTCCAGTGTCCACTGTCCACCTTGATGGAGAATAATCTCAATCTTGTAATAATGCTCTAAGTACGTGTACAAATCGACAAACAAATTATCAGCTGGCACCTAACACAAGGCAAGAGGACGAGGTTCTCATTGTTTGAGATAACGCTTATCCGAGGCACTGTTGCGAAGCTAAACACAAGAGCGAGCTCTAAACTGTAAAGATAAGATACTCCCCACTTGCATCACCGAGTGTTCACGAACACATGGGGTAGCTAGTTAGCATCCGCACAGGGTCAACAGCTCGCAAGCATAGTACAATTATGTCATGTGGGGCCGACACTTCCAGCGCCGGGCCCAGCCCAAAGAGGACGCAAGGCCCAGTAAAGCAGGATCGGCCGGTCCATGAAAGAATTAGAGTTGAAGTTATTTAAAGAGTTAGATTTAGTTAAAGAATTAGATCCCTTGTTAGTTAAGATTTGTTAGCTAAGAGTTTGGATCCTAGTTAGATAAAATTAGATCTATTAGGCACTATAAATATAGATGTAAACCCTTAAGACAGAGGCAAGCAATAAAGAGTATTATTCTGCAATCTCCCTTAATTCTATCTAGTCTCCCTCCGTTCTTCAGAGATAGCGCGGCAAGGGGATCCGCCCCGTGCCGGCTACGAGCTACGCAGCCAGGGGCTTCCCGCCCTAGGGGCCGAGACCCTTGACAACTTGATATCAACATCCAGGCGGTCCTCCGCCATGTCTTCCGCCCACACCGCCGCCGCCGATCAAACCACCCACGCCACCGCCGCTGCTCAAATTATAAGATCTTATGTCCACTAGAAACCAATGCATGCAGGGATAGCAAGCATCAATTATCCATACAACCTATTTAGCATTCTCAGATTCAACAATCGCATTGCATCAAGAGAAAATGCCAATCTTACATAATCTCATTGCACTGGTAGCTGGTACTGGTAGCAACTGTAAGTCAAACCAAAAGAACGGGAACAAAAATTCCATGGTTTCCATAGCCAGCAGAGTCAGCACATCCAGAGGATACACAATTTTTGCCCTTCAGTTTTGACAGCAGGTCAATCCATAGCTCATATTGTACACTGAAAGCGAAGCCCACACAATAATAGAGCACACCCTATTGTTTTTTCATTGCTTCAATTTTTTTTCTTACTCTTCAGCGTCACACAAAACAATCCACAGAGAAAAACCTGCCTGTAAACAGTTAGAATTGTCTCAAATCAACCCTGGCAAATCATACATTTTCACGGAGGATTCAACCTTGACTACTCGAGAACGCAATCTAAATTAGGAAATGCACAATGGAAGAAAAACAGCCTAACAATCATAAGCCCTGATGTTCATATGACTGAATGTCTGAATCATGAAACTGGAACATCCTTCAGTGAGGCAGGATCCACCTTAGGAGGGTCTGAATGGCGTCTCCCTCTTTCATTCAGCTTATCTGTGGACTCAACACTTGGTTTCTCTGCAACTGGAAAGGATAGGCGCTTCTTCACCGAAGAATGGACCAGGGGAGCTCTATCAGGAACCTCAAACTTGTCGATCAATAGACTGCGGTACCGAGACTTTGCCCTTGCAGATTCCGTGGACTGCATGTAGCTGGGAAAAGCTGGTGTGCTTGTTAGGCTAGCATCATCCCGAACAGAGCCTCCTCCACCAGTGCTCTGCCTCCTCGGGCGTTCGGAGCGTATGCTTGTGATGCTCCTCAAGTCATCATCCTTATAGAGCCAGCTATCTCGTGGACTTGCCGGTCTGATCTTTCCAGTAACTGAAGGGGCCTTTGATGGGGGAGTTGACGGCGACTGTCGGCTTGGTGGACGACTTGATTTATTTGGTGTTGCAGGTCTCTGAATTGAGATGGCGCGGGGTACAAAAGTACGAACAGCACTACTAGTGCTGGGATTCTTTGTCAAATAATGATCCTTAGGATCCTTGACTGATGGCACTCGGTTCTCCCAAGGCCTCGATGTCATCCAGCGTTCCATCCAGCTCCAACCCCAGTTAGGATTCCCTTGGTCCGTGAAGGTTGGTGTTATAGTTCGACCAGAATTCTTCCACTGCATTAGATGAAACAGAAAAGGAGCATTTCTTTAGTAATGAGAAACACAATTACATCTGTTGAAATATCAACAGAGCTACAATAACAGAAAAATGATAAGCCATTAAAAGGAATTCAAAGAGGAAACTTGCCTGATGAGAAAATGCATAGGCAAGTGCTCTTTCCCGCCTTAGTGCGGCCTCTTGTTTCATCATTAAGCTGGCCTCGGCCTGCTCTTTTGATTGATGGCTGTGATCCCAGTCTTCATCAATCTGTCATGGAAGTAAAACAGCATAGTATTTTTAGAGATCTGTTATATCAGAATTGAGCAGAATTTTGATTACAGTTATATAAACTCTACTGTCATGCAACTGTTATATTTTAGCTACAGTGGCTCTTTCTTCTACAAATAAAAGTGGAGGTACAAAAGGCCAAAATAGGCTCCATAAGCAATCTATGCTTGTAGAATGCAAACATGAAAAAAAAATACTGAGTAATGACCCTGGGAGCTTGGAAGGACTGAGTGCTCACCTTCATTTCCTCAAGTTCCCTTTGATGCTTTAATTGTAGCTGCTTTCGAAGAGCCTGTTTTTCCTCCTCCATCTTCACTCTTCTAGAGTATATTTGAGTTTGAACTCTGGTCATAGTTTGTGTGCAATCCAAGGTGTGCGCAGTTTGGCGTTTGACGGCATTTCCATCAACCAGCGACTTCAATCTAACTAGCCCTCTAAGTGCCCGCAGTGCTCTCCTTGCCTAAAATATGAAACTTTGTAAGTTATTAACCATCTGATGACATATAAGAAAACTTAATAGCTGATATATAGCTCATGAAGTCCCGATGGAAGTACAATCTCTTGTTTCTCTTTTATATTTTAATCTATTATATCAATAACTTTATGTTCTGATGTGTAACATCACTAGAAACACCAGACAAATGTATGTTTCATAATGACCAACGAAACACAATATTGATGGTATTGCCAAAATGGACAAAGTAGACATTTACGCATCTGACAGCAATGTCCTACCAAACCAAATCAGATGTCCTAAAAAAACTTGATAATAATAATAATAGTTTGTTATCTGAAGTGCACACTCACAAATGAAAAATAGATGCCCGGCCCTCAGAAACAACAAGATCTAATTTTCTTTTTCGTATTGTTAGAGAATAGATGCCAATATATTTTTTAGCTGGTTGGCCGCAATCATAATGCCAACATAGGAAACAATGGGAAACACAATTGTCCTATAAGTGCAGTTTGTTACCAGATAACCCCTGAAGACAGTCTGAATCTTGATTGCGGCGAGTTCTTCCTTTGAACTAACAGGCGTTTTCAGCATGGCCGTGGTGGCTGTTGTGAGGCGGACCACCTCAGCAGCGGCCTGGGCAGCAACAGCAGCGGCTTCTGCGGCAACGGCAGAGGCAAGCGCCACAGAGTAGGCATGCTTGTTCTGTTCACTATCAATTTCCACTGTCTTGACATCTTTGATCTCTTCAGGCTGTAGCTGGGTAGGGTGTGTTGGCGGTGGTGGCAGCGGGGGTGGTGCTCCTGATGCAGGCCCTGACACGGTTGAGGTCGAAGGATCAGATTTCTTAGACTTTCCAAATGGCCATTTCCTCCTGGATCTCGACTTGTCCGCCTTCTCTATCTTCATGATAACCAAGAAAACGTATATAATGAAGCGAGGAAAATTTTGATGACAAGTGTAGCAAATCTTTTAGGAAGTAATTGATAATTTTGGCATACCTTAGCTTCCCTCCCATCTGGATCAGAGGAGCCGAAGACTCTCTTGACAGCACTAAACCAGTTTCCTTTCTTACCCATTTTGTTGGTGTTCTTTTAGCACGTCTTCAGCTAAAGATTAACAGCATAAGAGAAGACACCAATGGTTCAGACAAAAATGACTGAAATGGGGCAGCAGAAATCATATATTTACCAGTAAAATCTATTCTTTTTGGCAGAGCTCAAAAGTTTGGCATGATCGTGCACATGAAAAAGGGGTTCTAGTAATGTATTTTAAGATCAGAAGTTCTATCAGTGTTATGCTTTTGCCTCGCCCTAAGTAGTCGAGTATCCTCTCGTAAAACCGAAAGATCTAATTCTTAGCAGAAAATCGGCATGTCCACCAAAAAATGATAAGAAAAACAACACGCCAAAGCCTTACACCAAATGGAGTAAAAAAGGAAGGAATTGAACTCCACGATCTAGAGCTAGACGAGTAACTTCACTCGCCAAATTCCACCATAAATTATAACTTTTTACACCATAAATTATAACTTTTTACACAGAAAAAGGCAACTTTGAACACTAAATTCTTCGCGAGTTGTCCTTCTGCGGTAGATCAATCGGGCAGGGACTAGACCTAGCAAACCAAAAGATCAAACACGACCCAAACAGACGGTGAGAATCCCTCACCCTCCAAAAAAACCCTTGCATCTGCGCCTGAATCCCATCACGAGTGCACCGTAAAATTACCCCGCGGCTCAACTACACCTGAAGCGGAGCCACAGAAGAACGCAGCCAAGAAGAATGCCACACCGGGACGCAAAACCCTCAAAAAAGTGGTTTTTACAGTGAGAAAGGCGAAGCTTTCACCTCAAAGCAACCAACCGCCGAAAGCTCCTCACCTTCCTCACCACACTGAAGGCGCCAAGAACCTAACTCCAGCCGCCCTGCCGCCGCCTCCCAATCCACCGCCTGGATCAGATCAAACCAATGACCCCAAGCGTCTCGGGCAGAAGAGATGGCAACAGCGGCGAATAGGCCAACCTACTCTCTTTGGCTTTTATCGGCAGCACGCATATCCGCCCACCTCTCAGTCTCCGGTTCTCCGGCCGGACGGCGACCCCGCCGCCCTCTTTACCTCCTCTCGCCGCCAGCCGGGGACCACCTCGGCTGAGCAAAGCCGCTCACGGAAAAGACGTTAGCCGATCAGCTCGGCTGCTCCTGTATACCTGTAACGCTGTACGTGCCGTCCGGCTCGCTCCGTCGCCGGCTCGCCGTGCGTGCCTAACCGACGGCAAGTACTCGCCCGGCTTGTAGCCTTGTACCCAACCGTGACGCCTGTAGGCTGTAGGCCTACCAGCTAAGTGTACGTGGCCCACATGTAATTGATAGGCCTTCGCTTCAGTTAGCGTGGGGCCCGGGTCCACTGCTTCCACATTGCCGCTAATGCCGTGTTAAATGAGGCGTATACGCCCGAGTGAAGTGTGCTATAGATGAAAACGTTTGCAGGGATGGAAAAGCTGGGCTCATCTCGGCAGTTTTTACTAAGCTGAAGTGTGTTTAAAATAATTAATTAAAAAATATGTTAACCGGCTTGATTACGAAAATTAATCTGTATATATGTCACCCTCACAGAAAGTTTATTGATTATTTTTATTCTAATGTATGCAATAATTAATTTACTAGCATGCAAGAAATAAATTAATTGCTACATATATGTGGACTCACATATTAAAAGAAGATTATACGAAATATTACTAAAGATAATAGATTCTTAAATCGTATAGATTAGCCACGAAATTCAGAACACCGTAAAATTCTCGTTTTACAAACAAGCCAACCTTTTCCAGGTTTTGCGTGTCAGCCGGTCTTCCCCGCCGGCCATCAGCCCATGTTTCGACAGCGAGAGAGGGAGATAAAACAAGGTGCAAATGGGTGGCGGCGATGCGATTAGACTAACGTTGGTGTCAGTGACCGCCTGACCGGGCAAGCGGCTAAGCCTCCGACGACGAGATGAGAGATGAGATCCGTTATTTGGATGCCTTTTTTTTTCTTTTTTCTCTATCTTTGTGTGCATGCCAGCCTTTCTGCGTTGTCTTGGATCTTGGTGGGGCGGGCAGACATGGCCGCCTCCTTGGTCTCGGTTCTTGTGCGCTCGCTCGTGCCGAATGCCAGATTGGACAGCCGTCTCCAGGTTAAAAAACGAGATAACCCAAGCCATTACCGTAGTATTTTTTGCACCAAGAGCCACTTCGGCGGTCGGCCAGTCGCGTCTTTTCACTCGTACCGCCTGCAATTCTGATTGCCAGATTAGATGGATCAATAACTCTGCAACTTCTAGCAGCGCTAAACAAGCTTAACAACCGAAATGAGTGGTATATATATCATTTCATCACTTAAATCGGTACATATTAAGCGGTATATCGTTTCGTTTCTAATACTGATCAATACCGATCATTTCGATCAATACCGGTCCATACCGGACATATCGAATAAAATTATATTTTGAATTTTATTAGATATGTGTTACATATTATTTATACTAAGCTATATATTATATTGTATTTAAGTTATACGTTATATTTAGGATATCAATATATTAAAATATATCATATTTGATCATGCTAATATATATTTTAAATATATTTATATTATTTTATTAGATCCTAAAACGGTACACCGGTATTGACCGGTACCGAAATATTCCATTCCAAAAGCCAAACCGGAATGGCTATCGGAATGAAATTAACAAGCTTGGTGATAACTATTTCTAAAATCTAATCAGATGGATCAGTAACTCTACAACTTCTAGCAGCGACAACTATTTCTAAAATCTAAAGTTAAAATAAACGATCGAAATTCTAAATCTAGGGTGTGAGAATCAGTAGTTACAGAATCTAGAAATGGACTATAATTCAGAAGATGAAAAACGCTAGCTTCTTCAGTTTTTCACCAGTTAGATATTTTGACTATTCAGGTACTAAAAATCTCTAGCTATTAGAAGCTAGATACAGGCACTCAGCTCTCACCGCACCGCCGCGGTGAAACATTTCATGAGACCGTGTTAATCACCGGAGCCTTTTCGGTCTAGTCAGATGTCTGTATGCTCACATGTATACCAATTAGAACTTGGGATTGGTCACATGCCCTAACCTGCGTGGCTAATCATTGTGGGAGATTGTGGCATCGGCCAGTAGATTCTTGCTCCCATGCATAGTTTGCGCTTTGCAGCTGAGTGCACCAGTACAGTAATCTGTTACTGGTAGTCTGGTATAATAATGCATGTATCGACATGTACAATGCACTCATTGGGCCGCAGCTGGGCTGCATGGTAGTACGATTCTCTCGTTGTCGTTGTTGAGAAATTGCAAATCTCTGTGCTAATCGCCTCTGTGATGATGATTCGTTCATGGTTAGTTGGATACGGTGCCGGGCGTCGTTTTTCCTGTCAGAAATTTGGACTCAGAACATCATTGTACGCCTGTACGGTGATTATGATGGACTACACAGACTTGAAGTGGGCGAGCAACCGTACATAGCACGATCATAAATGTCCAAGTGTAAGTGTGTAACCAATTTCGTAACATCGATGTTGATGGGATCGGCATAGACAGGGCCACGGGGGAGCTGGAGATCTGGAAAGCTTCAGTGCTCTGCATTCGAGCACATTTGGACTGTTGAACCAGACTTTGGGTGGCTGGGATAGGAATACTACAGGACGCTTCAGTCCTCAATTGACGTCATAAAAATTTGTATATATGCCGATGTAAAACCCTCCAATTTGTAAACCGTTGAAAAGAAAGCTAATTGGTCGCATGCTATTGAACACAACCAAATATGCCTCATTTCTCCATCGGCCAGAAAAAATACAGTAGGGCACTGTTTAATACTGTAGCAATTTTGTATTACTTAGGAGACGTCATATTCATATTATAAATTTTGGTATATCTGGATATCTCTGGACTAGAAATACCAAAATTTACAATTAAAAAAATATCGTATCCTTTACGTCTCCTCAAATACTTAAAATAACGAGTGATTTTACAGTTCTAAGGAGGTACCATATTTTTTAGTGTTAGTTTTAGTACCTCTTGATATCTGAGGTACCAAAATTAACACTAAAAAATATGGGTATCTCCTCAAGTACTATAAAATTTCTCTAAAATAACTATACTAACTAATGTGCACGATTTAAAAAAAAAAACTTTCGTTTATTGTTTCAAACCAGCGTATTAGGAAATAACAGCACGTTTAGAAGATTTGACGTATCAGGGACAGGGCTGATTCTATTGCAAAATCTGAATCCTTCCATAGGTCCTATGCAATCTTATTTTGCACACAATATGGAAAAAAAATTGGTGAGAGAGATCCTAACCTTTTTATATAAGGATTTCTCTGGATTAACGTCACTTGAAAAACGCAGATAACGCTGTGATCAGTGGAGAAAAATGAGGCTAGCAGAGGGTGGCCGATGAGGGACGGCATCACGGCATGGCCGAAGATCTAACGAGGGCGGCGCAATCGAAGATCCAATGAGAACGGCGCGACCAAGGATTCGACGAGATTCGACGAGAGTGGCACAGCCAACATGGTCGATCGGGTGGGCCGGGGAGGCTAGAGGGGTGTGGCCAACGGGGGTAGCCCTCTCCATCTGGGTTATCCTCACCAATCTCACTACCTAGTACGAGCGGCCTTCATTAGCCTCCCCGCTCACCCCATCCTCATATTTCCGTTAGGTTTTTACTAAGCTAAACCAATATTAATAAAAAAACCAAACCACTTATCATATTAACCAATTCGAAAACCACGGATTGGCTGTGATTGTGCAAACAACCACCAGTCCCCCGACAATGACGAGGGCCGTTCAATCCGTTGATCGGTGCAGGCATGGTCGCATACTCGCATGGAGGAGCTGCAAATGTAGCAGGGGCCCTCTGTGGACCATCCGTCTCATGTGACAACAGGTGACGCCAATAATGCGGCCCTACGAACTGTTCTGCTAGGTGACCGATGGGATGGCCACGCCCGGATCCGCATGGATAATGCACATCTGACAGGACGCATGCTGATGCATCTCAACGCGCCAATGCAGGTTGCATGGCTTCTTCTTCCCTACTGCTGCTGCTGCAAGGTAGCTGGGTGACAGTATCAGGCCGGTATGGCATCGTGCCTAACCATGGCTACGTCAAACGCTTGCTTTGTTACTCGTACATCAATCTTCCGGTGTAACGTGACGGAAGGTTGATGCTTGCTGCTTCGGTGAAATGGGCTGTGCCACAATGGACTGAGAAATGGGCTGGGCGGGCTGAATTACTTGCAATGAAAGCTTAACCACTCCAATGCAAGCATGGCCTGCTCAGTTTTCAGTAGTGAACACCAGAAGCAACGAAGGTTGTTGATGTGTATGGTATGGTACACCGGACACGCTGTGCAGTGAAACTAAAAAAGCCAACTCCAACGTGTCACCGTGTCACACCGGGATGATTTTGACTCTTAATATTATACCCCACGTATAATACAGCTATGACCACGTTTAACCCCCAACCAGTACAAGAACTCCTATGTTTTTTTTTGTACCAAAGCAACCGGGAAAACAGTTACTACGCGGGAAAGATCAACAATTCCCTAGTGCATGCATGCTCAGTGACCAGCTTCACTTCTTCCACATGCCACTGATCCGCCTGAGCACGTTGCCGTTCTTCCTGGCCGTCGCGTCGTCGTCGAGCTCGTCCCATAGGCCGGCGTACTTGCCGCCTTCCAGCGACTCGCTCCGGTCCACGACCTTCCCGTTGCCGCCCTTGCCAACCGTGAGCAGCGCCATGGCGGTCTCGGCGGCTTTCCTCCATTGCTCGGCCTGCACCCTCAGCCGCCTCAGCTCGGCCTCCATCTCTGCCTTCTTATCCGTCTCCGCCGCGCAGTCGGACTCCGTCTTCACCGAGACCTTCTCGGACGCGTACTGCTGCAGCTCGAGCTTCAGCTGGCCGTTTTCCTGGAGCGCGCCCTGCAGCTGCTCTTTCAGCTGGCTGTCCGCGCTGTCCATTCTCGTCTGGTCTTGGAGCTTCTTGTTCGCGTCCAGGGCGTGCCTCAGCTCCGAGTCCTTGTCGAAGAGGCTCGCCTTGAGGAAGATGACGTCCGACTTGGCGCTCTCCAGCGCTGCGACGAGCTTACCGTGCCGCAGGTCGGACTCCGTCTTTAGCTGGTCGATGAGCTCGTAAGCGCACTGCGTCTCCACGGTGTTCAGGATCCGCTCTTCTTGGAACCTGGCCTCTGCGGCCTCCAGCTCCGACCTCAGCTCACCGGCCTCCGAGACAGAGCAATTGCAACGCTCGCCGGCCTTCACTGTCGCCTCAGCGATCTCCTCCTCGAGAACCTTCACCTTGGCTCGGGACTCCTCGAGCTCCTTGACCACGAGGCTGAATGAGTCCATCAGCTTGGAGCCGTCCGTGAGCAGCGAATCGATGGTGGCCCGGCTCGCCTCCAGCTGCTGCTTGCACTCCTCGTGCAAGGCGCGCGCTTTCGCCCCGGCCTCCTCGCTCGCCTTCAGCTTCACCCTGAGCTCGTCGATGGTGGCCATCGCCTCCACCACGTCCTGCTTGCGGTCGGCGCGTGCCGCGGCGGCCAGCTGTACGCGCAGGCGGTGCACCTCGCCCATGGCCGCGACGAGCGCGGCCGAGTCGGCGGCGTGCTGCTTCTGCATGGCCTCGAGCTCCGACTGCCACGAGCGGTCGCGCTCCTGGGACAGCCGGCGCAGCTCTAGGAGGCGGGCCTCCTCGGCGGAGGAGAGCTCGGCGAGCTGCGCCTCGGAGTCCCGGACCTGCGCGGACGCCGCCGCCGCCTGCGCCCTGGCCTCCTCGGCCTCCTGCAGGGCCCTCATCTTCGAGTGCTTGGTGGATAGCACCTGCTCCTTGGCCTTCTTGAGCTCCTCTTGCAGCTGCGAGAGCTGGGACTCCAGCCCCGACAGCTTCGTCGGTGGCCTCCTTTTCTGGTTGTATTAAAATGCCGACAAGATTAGTGCTCGTAAAACCCAGCGATTTTCCACGATGACATGATTAGCGAAGGATTAGTACGATCTTTAGTATTGGTCAAGATGGCTTTAATTACTGCTTTAGTAAGTTTAAAGCATAAAATTCCACATTTCCATCATTCCTGTTTACCATTGCCCTTACAAGAAGATAAGATGATAAAATGTTTGCAGCGATGATGCTCTCCGGTGGATACTTCTGTATGAATTATATGGCCACCGGCAAAATATGAACGATGCAAGTATGTAACCAACAGAACTGATATTTGTACGCTTAAAATGAGCTAAATCAGCTTGTTGTTCTTTCGGATCAATGAAGGACAAAATCAGTACAGTTTCGGATCAATAATTTGCTTCCGTACTCTTTGCTAAATCTACCTAACCTGCAGTCAATAATATTGTTAATGGTCTTAATTCGTCTGATTCCTAACTCTCAGACAAGCTTCGTTATCATGCTTAAATTCGCTAACCATTTATTAATATTCCAGAGCACTTAATTTAGCTACCAAACACCTGCTGTCTGCTTCGGTGAATTGACAGTGTGGCTGTGCTCCATCAAGAGAGAGACTGACCAAGAACCAACAACTAGTACTAATTGAAACACTTGTGGCAATTACGAACAGCCAACGATCTTTCAAAGTTGAAACACTTGTACCGAACTTTAGGATAGAATCTGGACAAATTTCGCATTCACTGGCAAGAACAGATTGACCACTTCTACCAACTACCAAACGGCAATACTGAAACAGTGAAACTCTACTCTGAATTCTGAAATGGAACAGCCGAGCAAGTCAACAGGAGAGGGAAGCAGAGATTGCGTCGAGTACCTCTCTTTCTGCGGCCATCGTCATGCGGCGTTCCACCTTGGGACTTCTCCCGCTGGGCGACTTCGTCGACGGCCTGTCGGCGGCGGAGTCTGGTCCGGCCGCCCTCGCCGGTCGGCTCGTCTTCTTGGTCCCTTGGGGAGACGTTCGGGTTGGGTGCTCCAAGGACCCATTTCTGCATGCCAAAAGAACACATCAAGCGATAAGAATCAGGAAGCAGCAAGCATCACCAGACATGCAAGCTCACACTATAGCTGGTTACCTCCCGGTCGTATTGCTGGAATATAACTTGAGGAGCATTTTGTTCAGGTATAGCATGATTACAACAGGCAGGAGATTTCAGTGTCCCCTTTTCATGAGAAATGAAAGCAAAAGAAAAGCTGGTAAACTTCAACCCAATAGACTACAGAATCAGTCCAAAGTTCCGACGAGAAACTAGCAAGATTATGGCTCAACCGCTCAAGGTTTCAGCTCAAATCAGACGCAGTGTGGAGGAAAACACAAAGAATCCGAGGCCGAAAGGAGCAAAGAGGCTGACAAGAAGCGGAGGGGGAAGCAAACCGAGCGAGGCAGGAACCGATAAATGGGCAGCGGCATGCATAAGTTAATCTGCCGGTGTGCAAGCACGGGATCAAAAGGGCGAGCTTTACAGATGTGGCTGGCGACAAGTGGACCACCGTCCCTTGGCTCCGAGCTCAAGAACAAGACAGACCATTGTGCAATGCTGCTATCTGCGAGCAGTCATGGTCACATGCGGCCCTGGTTTGAAAGATTGGTCTCTTCTTCGGCTCCAGGAGGAGAAAACTTGAAACCGGGGGCCAGGCAGATGGCGACAGGAAGAAAAGTGTAGTTTAGAGCAGCCCCATCGCAAACTCCTAGATCACGGATCGCAACTAGCACGGATCAGTGCCGTAGCTGCACCTGTAGCCTCTCTGTTTGAACTCCCCTGAGCATAGAGTGTGAGCAGTACTACTTCCATGTGAAGAATCTCTGCCTCTGAACTTTGTGTGGCGCTCAATCGAGAGATAGAACTATAGAAGTCATAGAACTTACAACATAGGGAGATAAAAATAGCATGCATGCAGCATTCAACAAATGGCGCATGGAATGTAGCATAGAAGGAGATGAGATGAAACGAAACAAACCTTGTCTTGGCTGGCTGCATGGCTAAATCTTTATTTCAGAATTCAGAGCCACCCACACCAATACCAGGCTCCTACAAGAAAAGCTGTAGAGGGACAAAAAAATAAAGAAAGATTAGTGGTCAGCTCAGCTCCCTCTCTTTCATCAAGGAGACAGGAAGAGAAACCAGAGTCCCAGAGACCTAGCTATGAGCCTATGAGATGGACGAGCTCTCTATCTTCACTTGAACAAAGGAACTAAATAATGGCAATGCAATGCAGCATCGATTGCTGCCTGCTTGCTTGCCCGTCTAATCTGGCACTAACTAGTACTCCAACCACTTAGCCAACCACAAGGACAGCAGCGTGGTTTTTAATACTCATGGGCAACCTTAATCTGGGAGATGGCTGAGCAGTCCGATTCTTTAAGCTTTGCCACGGGCGGTGATGGCTCTCAATGTCACTACAAGAGGTCTACATGGTCCCTTGGAAGATAACACATTATACACACAGCACTACAACTACCAAACTTAAGGCTGCAGAAAGGTAGGCCTGAAGCAAGCAAGAATCCATCACTCCAAGGCTTCCCCTTTCGTCTGCTCTCTCTTTCGCCTTACCCGACTCCCCCACACAAAAAAAGGCAATGGCCTCCATACCCTAATACTGAGCTAAATCATGCATGGTGCAAAAGTTGTTGGACGTAGCCAAAATGACAGCTACAACCCAAATACACACCCTTTCATTAGCACAAGCGTAACAGCTAGAAGAAAAAATACTTGCTTTATCACTGGTTTATCTTGGAATAACTAATCTGATATCCACGTATGTGTGTGAGCTGGGTCTTCGGATGACTGGTGGCGATGAGACAAAACTCAAAAGAAAAGCTTTACAGCTCGTGTCTGTATAAAGAAGCAAGCTTGTCAACTAAACAAGGCAAGTAGGCGCTAGGCTTGGGCATACACAACCAAGAAGAAAGTAGAATTGGAGATTACTTCAATGAGGAAATGCATGCTGAGAAGCAGCAACTAATCCCAATGGGGAGGTGGCGAAACATACGGGCTTGATTGGATCATGCCATGCCTGATGCAACCACTCGTGGTGTGAGTTGTTCAGAAAAAAAAAAAGCAAACGAAACTGAATGGAGAAGCCTCACCTCACCTAGCTCCAGCTGGGGCCTGGGAGCCTGGGAGAAGCTAAGAAGCAGGAAGTAAGGAACCCACAGTGAGCCAACATGGTAGGATAGGAAGCCATGCTCTTTAAATAAGGCGGGAAGGGGACAGATCGTGAAGATTTCAGAAGGCCTGCAGCGAGCGAGCAGAAACCGCAAGAAGGAAGAACAATCATTTCGGCGTTTCAACGTCCAGTGGGCAAAATCATTGTTAATGAAATCTGCATAATCTGTACTCGATTTGTTTACAGTATTCCGCGAGATTTCGACAGTTTCTTGTACTGTAGCGCCGTCGCGCTCGACGCCACGCGCTAAGGTTGTCGATCTTGGATGGTGATACGACGGGGAAAAAAGAAGTGGAAAAGTATAGGCACTGCACGCAGACTGCCAGTATGTTTTTGGCTTGGCAAAAGCTCTGCGAAACAAAGCGTGCTGTGCTTGCAGTGGTTGCTTTTGGATGCATGCAAATACTGCAGCTGAATAGCTGATGTCTGATGAAAATCACTGGACGATCAATCAACCGAGTGGCTGAATTTTGCTTGTGACATTTTACGGAGAGAGGTCAGAGGACTGGCAGATGTAGGCTTTTGTATCGTCGCCCCGTGAATGCGGAGGAGCCCCCAGTGGTACGAAACCGGTCACACGCAGCTAAACACGACAAATATCTCTTTCCACTTTACTCTTGAGCTCGACGCACGCTGCTAGGCGCTACTCGCTGGGCTTCACAAATGAGTTATTTTAACGTCTTTGAAAGGTATAGCACCATAAATTTTAGTGTTAATTTTGATATTTTTTAATATCTACTAAAATTAATATTAAAAAAATTAATAGTAGAAATTGTAGTATCTAGGATCTTCTCAAGGACAGTAAAATTTCTCTTAATTTCTGCGTTCGAAATTCTCCTTATATTTACAGGAGGGAGTAAGGGAAGCACCCGCTGCTCCGCCTGGGAGGCTGGGACATCGGCTAGAATCCAACCGATGCCCGCACGCGCGTGGCAGCCGTAGCCTTGGCTCTTGCGGGGCGCGGCGTGCACGACATGCCACGCCACGCGCGGCCGGGTGGGCGCCCAGCGGACGGGAACGCACCCGCGCGGCATGTGAACTCGCTCGAACGCACTCAGAGAGCCGCGCCGCATGTGAAAACCATGTCGTCCCAAGTGAAATCAACTCCGGTTTACTTACAGCGACCTTGGAGTGACGTGTTTGTTTACAACGCGGTATAACGGCTCAATTGTCGAGCTGATTTTCAGTGCATTACTAGATTGAGAGAAGATTGCAGATATCGTACGTATGCGCCGGTTCTCGCTTGCTTGCCGTCATATCCAAATAATGTTCTGTCGACAACTGCGGCCGGCTAGCTCCGTCACCGCCCGCCGGCAGGTCCGATCGATCGCTCTCCGGTTCTCGCGCGTGCATTCAATGTATAAGCGAACACACGCTCGTGCTACGATTGTTGGTAACCACTACCAGATGGATATATGATATACATGGCGTATTTATTCGGCTTGGTCACGTAGCACGTCGACGTCAGGGGCAAGGGCTTCGCTATTGCATCACTATCACTCGGGCGAGCTGCGTGCTGTATGCACACATCGATCTGTAACAGCGTAGTGGTGTCTCCTCCACTTCATATATCCTGAGCACATTTTAACCGTCAATTTAGAAAAAAAGTAAATCAATAATTTTTATTAGTCATATTTTAGATATAATTACCATTCTTTTTCGGCTTGACTAGACTAGACATAAGGACCAAATTGCTAGGGTTTTGTTTGTTATATAAATTTATAATTCAATTCTCATTTTTAGAACGATTTTACTATTTCTAATGTATATTATCATTAGTTAAGATTAAGTAAGATGGAAGTACAAATTATTTTAACATTGGATGAAAGGAGATTGACAAGATATGATTCAGTAAAGTTTCTCGGTCATCAGAACTTCATATTTTCGGTTGCTTATGGTCTGTATAAACCTCTAACAAGTAACAACAGTTCGTCTGTTTCGCAGCAAATCGCACGTCGTTTTCATGGGCTGATCACGATCGCCAATCTGGATGGACCAACTCCTGATGGTTCCAGCACATCCAATCTTGAGATTTTCCCACTTGACCACCATGCGTTTCCTGCTTATGGAGAAGAAGCCAAACAAGAAAAGCTGAATTTCCTGAAGAAGTGCGAGTTCTTTGCTGTGTACTATGGGGCTACATGGGATGCTAAAAGCAGTGAACCCCAGATTGAGAACTGAGAAACATCAGTCTTCAGCTCGGCGCATAGAAGACTAGAAATCCATCGACTTGAATATCTACTCCATGACTCCACGTGAGTACCGATCCAGAGATTTGATACTTTGTTATTTCTCAAGAAGTGACTTTGTATTTTTTTTCATCTGAATCTATATTCATTGATAAAAATAGTTCTATATGTCAGTCTCAAAAATAATATTATAACCAAGGAAAATATCTTGAAAGTGACAAATGCTCAAAATTTTCATCTTTAAAAATCAGCGCCACGTAAAAACGGCGATGCTCTGAGGAAAGAGCGTCTCAAAAACAACCCCACGATCTTCTAACAAAACGAATAGGATTTCACGTCCAAATCAAGGAATCTTTTACCTAGACCATACACTTCCATTTTACGGCTCCTCACCTACAGTGTCATGCCAGGGATGAGCATCTATCTCTCACATTAGGGCCCTTTGGTAGATATTTTTTGAGCCAATTCTATATAGGATTTTCAGAATCTCTGTCAAACGGATAAACACAGAAGTGACTTATACTATAATTTAAGACAATTGATTCCTCTTTTTATTATGAGAAAGAATCATACGAAATATTGCTCTCGCGAGAATAAGACTTGCGGAAAAAAACTAAAAATACGCATATAAGTTCAAGGGAAATATTTATACACAACCGAAGTATACACTAGCACACAATAAGTAATATGATTTATAGTTTATATTATTTGTTTGTTTTGTTCATATAGTTTCAAACTACATAATAAGATATCATATATATATATATATATAATACAGCCCAGAGACAATGATATAATAACCATTTCAGACCATTATAATCTCTTAAAATCTACTTATCAATCCAAATAATTTCACAACCGAATATTTCCGGTAAGAATAAAAACCAGAATAAGAATATAGAACTATTCCAAACAGGCCGTGAGTAGCCATTCCAAGACAATCCACAATTCCACATCCATCTTCGAAATTCTTAGGCAGAAATCGAACTGGGCTGTCACCCAGTTGCGAACGGATCGGATTCGGCCTGTAGCGAGAAAAACCCAGCCCGTCCACGCGGAGCCGACAGGGTCGATCGCCCGCGGGAAAAAAAACCCCTCGAAACGCGGCGAGGCTGGAGGCGCGACCGGTCCGCGCCCACCCAGAGAGACGTGGGCCCACGGGCCAGGCAGCGCGCACACCGGCCGCCTTCCGAGCCGCTTCCTCCCCTCCCCCCGCCTTCTCTTCCATGGGTCCGTCCGGTGGATGGCAGTTGCGCACTAGCGCTTTGGAATTTGCAGAGAGGAAAAAAAAGGAATTGTTCGGAGACCGAACCCGGCCTCAGATCTGAGACGCCAACTGCCTCCCTCTTCCTCCTCGCGCGCGCGCGGGCCTTCGCGAACCTCCTGGAAGCTTCCGGAGGGGGCGCGGCGGCTCCGGGGATATGGGGGTCTTCGACCGGCTGCCGCCGATGGACCACCTGCGGTCCGAGAAGATGTGCTTCGTGCAGCTCATCATGCCCGCCGAGAGCGCGCGCCTCGCCGTCACCTACCTCGGCGAGCTCGGTCTTGTCCAGTTCAAGGACGTGAGTCTCTCTCTCTCTCTCGTCGCCTGTCGCTGCCCTCATCCGGTCTCTGCCCCCTGGATCTGTGTGATCTAGCCTCGTGAATCGTGATCTCACCCGCCTCCGCCGTCGCTCGTCGCCGCGCTCTCCGCTCTGTTGGATCTGGTTTCTGGCTGTGCTCGGATCGGAGGACTCGTTTTTCCGTCAGGGCGTCATTGGATCACGAGGGCTGGAGTGTGTTTCTCGTCTGAGCTGGTTTAGACTTCTGCGTTGATTGGATAGTGGGTGGCGAGGTTGTTTTAGATCAGAGGGCATAAATGCAGTGTTCATATAGATGCATTGGACTCTAGGGAGTGGGCCAATCAATGTGCTAGTGCGCGAGATTCTAGTAGGACAAGCGTGCACGTGTGGGAGTGGCGATGGTTTAAATATATTTTAGTGCTTTAGCTTGTTTTGATCCTAGTCGATCTCATTGTTGTGCCAGTCTATGCATGTATTGTTCCCCTGTATTTTGAACCATTTTACACCAACTTATTGTTTGCATGGTTGGCTTACCATTTGTTTGGGGTGCCATTTATCAGGATAGTTACATGCTCTGCAGTTTAGCAAGATTTATTTTGATATTCAGTGTAATGGAATAATCATGATTTTTTGTGTTCGACTCTTAGTTATATTTGCACATCTACTCTATATTTATAAAAGCCTTTTGAATTCTAAGTTAGATTGTAAAACTTTGTCTCTTACGAGTGAGAAGGAACTGAGTTGCGCACTCTGTTCATCCTATAAATGATCCCAAAAATTTATAAGAATATGAAATGAAACCTTGTAATGACTAATGAGTAGGCTATAACCTCAGTTTTTTTGGCTATTTGTCAGTTTTTGGCAGTTGAGACTTTTAAGACAGTCGAACTGTTAAGTTGTTAATTCAGGTCCGGTCACTCCAGTTTCAATTGGTTCATTGGTTTATGTTAGTTTGCTGGATTTGTTCCTATCTGAAGCTGAAAATCATAGGGAAAATAACTGATTTTTTTCTGCTTTTGTGACTACTATCTGATATATTCGTCAACTTTGCACCTGTGAATCACCATGGCAATTTTGTAAATGAACATGCTATATAGCTTTGATGACGATACATGTGAGACGATTATGCCCTATAGCCAATAGTGAGCTGCCTGCAATTTATGAGGTTTCTTTAGTGAGGACATATGGACAGAAGAACATCTAATTGTGATTCCTAGTAATTCGTTTCTTCCTCTGAAAATTGAAAGATAGGAAAAAGAAGTGCCTTAGGTGGTTTGAACTGGCTCCATTTTTGTTCCACCTTTAATGCCAATACATATGATGAGTGGAGACTTAATCTTGAACTTCTTTGTTATAGTTGTGTGGTAGAAAATTTTGTGAATATGACATCATCCTAGCAGAAAATTTAGACAATGCTTACTTCTAAACTCATTTTTTGTTATTTCTTATGCTTACTGCTATAATGGTTCAATATCTGATCTCTCTCCTTTTTATCTTTATCACTCTTTATCTGCAGTTGAATGAGGATAAGAGTCCTTTTCAGCGTATATTTGTCAATCAGGTATTGCAACTTTTTATCCTCCTTTTTTTTTATGTTGAGCACACCACTTTGCATGTACTCGTTTATTCTCCTATGCTAAGGTCTACCCTAGATATTATCGTATCATGGGGCCCATTTATTTTTACTTCATTTGGTCTGCTCGTACCCAAGATCTTTGTTTGGATATCATGGGAATACAGCACACAGTTACTCCCTGCTTAAATATAAGTCAAGTTTTGAGTGGGCACATATATTAAGACGATTATCAAATCAAGGGGACAAAAAGTGAAAATGGCCATGCTATCCTTATTTACATTCCTAGGGAATTGGAGAGAAAATGGTTAGAGAGGGTGGTTAGTATAAATGTGGGTAAATAAGGTAAAGAACCAACAAATCCACATGCAAGCTCTGTATTTTAAAAAGAAACTTGAAGAAAACAGTAAGCCTTATATTTTGAGAAGGGAGTACCACCATTGTTTACATGGGACTATTCAATGTACAAGTCGGGTAGTTACCTTGTTTTGCTTTAAGAAGCATGCAGGGATTATCATGTTGAGAAATATTTTGGAGGAACTTCTTCACTGCATTTGGTATTTGATACCATTTACTGTGATTTCTGTCAAGTTATATCATAGGCACTTGCTTTTATTTCTTTATGTTTCACCACAACATAATAGAGTGATGTTTTAATCAATGATCTTTTTTGTCGACTGTTGTTTCCTTTTGTGCATTCTCACAAATGCACACTGGCACTCCTAACACCCTACCATAGGCAGAAATCAGCTGCTCAACAACCTCTTTTACGTAGGTTGATATTGTTAAATATGCCTCAATTCCCCTGCAGGTAAAGCGATGCGCTGAAATGACACGTAAGTTAAGATTTTTCAGTGATCAGATCAACAAGGCAGGTGTTAAGTCTTCTGTTCGACCTGCACTTCAACCAGATATTGATTTGGAGGAGTTAGAGGTATATTATTCATGTCATTATTTTTGGATTCTGTTATTTCTGAAACTATTAGCTATTTCTAAGGAAACATAAATATTTTTAAGGACTTGCCTTTTCCTCTTTCAGGCCAAATTGGGTGAGCATGAACATGATCTGCTTGAGATGAACACAAATAGCGAGAAGCTACTGCAGACATACAATGAACTTCTTGAATTCAAGCTGGTCTTGTCAAAGGTTGTATCTCAATTCTTGTGAAAAATGGGATTAATTCTTCCAGTTATTCTTTTCATTGTACTGTTAAGATGGAAGACAAGAAGATATACACCAGTATGCATTGGACACCTTGTGATGATAGTCATAGGGCATGCTGTTTGTAACTGACGAGTAGTCATTTTATTTGGTTTAAGTTATGAACTGTAACGCAGCTCAGCAATCATAAGTTTTAATTTGTTATGTATACCGCTCAAATAATATTGATTGTGCTCCATTTGCTCCTTTTATCTGTTTATTCGCACATTTTTCCTCAAGTAACTTCTTGCAGGCAGGTGGGATTCTTGCTTCTTCTCACAATCATGCGACTCCAGCTGAGCGGGAGCTAGATGAACACATATATAACAAAGAGATGGATGATGGAAATGCCTATTTGCTTGAAGAGGTCTTATTTTTAGTTTTCATCCTTAACATATTCCTTTATTTGATTGAAAATTATAACACTCAAAATGTTCTCAGGGAGTACATCTAGGGGCTACAGACAATTCTGGGGTGAAGTTTGTTAGTGGAATTATATTAAAGTCTAAGGCATTGGCGTTTGAGAGGATGCTATTCCGAGCTACAAGGGGGAATATGTTTTTCAATCAGGCACCTGCAGGAGAACCTGTTACTGATCCCATTTCTGGTGAAGAGGTCTGATAATCATGCTTTGCTCTTGCTGATTATTGTGTTAAATGAATATATATTGTTAAACTCACCTCCAATTATGTACTTATTGTGATAATTTTCTCCTCGAAAAATGGTTTATGACCAATTTTTGTGTGTGTATTTCAGTAATTAAATCCAACATTGCTTCTAAAAGTTCATTCAATTTACTTTGAAACCTTAAAGTTTCTTGTTAGCTTTAACGTTCAATTTTACTCTGCCAGGTAGAGAAAACTGTTTTCGTAGTTTTCTTTTCTGGGGACCAGGCTAAAGCAAAAATACTAAGGATTTGCAATTCATTTGGAGCGAGTTGCTACCCTGTTCCCGATGAGATGGTTAAGCAGAGACAGATTTTTCGTGAGGTACTTTAATTTGCATTGTTGATACAAATGCACTACTCTACTTTGATTTGCAAGCTTAATTGACTGTGCTTACCAAAAATTTATTGGAAGAAACTTGAGAGTTATATGTATCGTACTAAGTACTTCGATGGGCAGCCACCACTGTTGCCGATGATTAGATTTCTTTTAGTGCCAAGACAACCATTTTGTGTTCAATTTTATTCCATTCCATGACATATTATTTATCTGCAGTCTTGGCTTGAATCTGTGACACGCTGTAGCATACAGCTATTTGCTTTGTCAATATAAACAATATTAGTCTTATTAAGTATATGATGAGACAATCATTTACCCATCCAGATTTTATGTACTAATGCTATATGCTGAGGTATTATGCAGTAGTAATGGTCTATAAAATTGTGCCAGGTATCAGCACGCCTCTCTGATCTAGAAGTCACTTTGGATGCTGGAATCCAGCACAGAAACAAAGCACTAGAGTCAGTAGGGTCACAATTATGGAGGTGGACAATCATGGTAATCAAGTAATACAAATTTCTCGTTTCTTATATATTGCCATCCCTAAAAATTGGTTATTTGTGTTTGTGCTAGTACATGGATTTCTGATTCATCTCCTTTTATGTTTCTTTTAGGTGAAAAAGGAGAAAGCTGTATATGATACATTGAACATGCTGAACTTTGATGTGACAAAGAAATGCCTTGTCGGGGAAGGATGGTGTCCTATATTTGCTATATCTCAGGTCAGAAATATTATTCATTTGAAAGTCTTATTATGGTGCTCATTCCTGGAAATTTTAAGAACAGATATCTTACTTCTAAGTTGCACTTCAGATTAAGGATGTTCTGCAGCGTGCAACGCTTCACAGCAACTCACAAGTTGGAATAATCTTTCATGAGATGGACACTATTGATTCACCGCCTACATATTTCCGAACCGATAAATTTACTAATGCTTTCCAGGAGATTGTTGATGCGTATGGGTATGTACTTTGTAGCAAATACTATTGACTTGTATAAATCAAATTCTGTACATATTTTTGTAATCCATGAAATGAATGTTCCTGAATATATTGTTCAAGTGTTAAATTTCTTTGCCATATCAATATGATGCTTGTGGAGGTCTTGAGCAAAGTTGTTAAATTAGGTGTACTAGCTACTTGATCCATCTTTTAGTGCAAATATTTTGCTGTTCTATTTCAAAGTTTTTCCTTTTCCTTTTTTTTTGGGGGG
>KE373110.1:88552-121384 GCA_000418225.1 Zizania latifolia | reverse complement strand
AGATAATACAGCCCTGGGCACTGGGCTGGTGACATTAGATTATGATTCTGAGGTTGAGTTAGTAAATTTTATTGATCAGGTTGGCTTCTTCAGTGCTTACTGTTTTGCTAGAGCTGTTAACCAATGTAACTGTGACCAACTGACCAGGCAAAACTTGTTGCTTCATTAAACGTTGTAGGTTATCTGAATGCTTTGACATACTTCCTTTTTTTATTCCTGGGTACTACCTTTTATCGAAAAGGGACCTATGCCATGTGTTTTTGTCATGAAACCTCCATTAGCGAGCTGATCATGAATCTGTCTTTTTGCAGCATTGCTCGATATGAGGAAGCTAATCCAGCTGTCTATTCTGTTATCACATTCCCATTCCTTTTTGCTGTCATGTTTGGAGATTGGGGTCATGGAATATGTCTATTGCTAGGAGCATTTGTTCTTATACTTCGTGAGAAGAAACTTTCCTCTCAGGTATTTTTCTGCAAAGTTTGAACCGTCAATTCTTATTTTGGTATAGATATTACATACAGATCTGGAAGTGTGAAGTTCAATATAGCTGATTGATTGTGGAGATGCTATTTCCCCTTCTCTGAATAGCACAGCAACAATTGAGCTATCTGCACCGTTTCCAGTGTGCTGTCTTGGATTTCTTTTCCTATTTTTGCTCCCTTCTATCATGTACTAGTCACTGTGGTAATATTTAATGTCTGTATTTTGAAGTGAGTGAATAGACCATGTTCTTTCATGTCTATTTGTCTACCACCTTGGTATCAATAAATTGCATGAAATTTTATGTTTCTCAAATATTAGATTCTTATTTGTAAATTCCAAGTGGACTCCTATATATATTAGAGGAGTCTAATGACCTCAAAAATCATCAACAGTTCTTTTCTGCGTTCATCAATCTCATTGCTGTTGAGGTAGGGGTTGCTGGTGTATGTGGTCTTTTATGCTGCATAGATAGAGTACATGGCATTACATGGATATGTTGTTTTGCCATTTTCCCTGAACATAAATATAAAAGATACATAAAAGACTAATATTTCTCTATGTATGATGTGCTGGGGCTCCAGAACAAGTGCAAATGTATTATGTATATTGGATTTTGTACCATGGTAGTAGTGATCAACTACATAATAAATCAAAGCTTACCAAAACAAGCCTTAAGCTACTAATTAAAAAGACATGAAACACGGCAAGATATTCCATCTCTTAAAACTAATAGAGTACACGCAGCGAACATGTTAATTTTGAGCTCGACAATTTGGCCATGTCCTCAATTATTGTTAATGTAGCTTTTTCTTGCTGGGATTCATCTGATCCTTCTCAGATATGGTGCCTTTCTTGGACATGCTATCAAACACAGATATGGTGCCTTAGTGAAGCATTCATGCACCTGAAATTTGTGGAGAAACCATCTAGTTGTGGCATATATTATTCAGGAGTCCCAGTCCAGACTTATCTCTAGCTCCAAGGGACCACGTTAAAAAAATCTGGCTCCAACAGTGCCTATAGTTTTATTGCTGCCAGAAACTGTCTGGATTGACTCCACCAAGTCTGTTTGATCAGTTTTTGTTGATATGAATATTTTCCTCTAAATCTGCTCATGCTTGGAAAGTATTGTTTGTTTTTAATAACTTTGCAATTTATCATCTATTTGTATATTGCCTGCACTAACACATTCAACTTGTTCCATTACTTCAGAAGCTTGGTAGCTTCATGGAGATGGCATTTGGTGGGCGTTATGTTATTCTTCTGATGGCATTATTCTCAATATACTGTGGGCTTATATACAATGAGTTTTTCTCAGTTCCATTCCATATATTCGGCAAATCAGCATATGAATGTCGAGAAAAAAACTGCAGGTACATATGGTTATTTGGATTTTCTTTTATGCCAATGAATTGTTTGAATTTCACAAACCTAGTTCATTATGTTTTGAGTTTGCTGCAACAGAGTACTTTTCTAGTTCATAAGTTTGTGTACAACCATGTCTAAGACTTTACTGCTGAAAACACATATTGTTGAGTATGTGTAATGTACATTAGAAACACACTTATGTACTGAAAATGTAATTATCTTTTGAACCACCAAAGCTATGCACTGCATACATTGTAAACTCACGAGCAGCTGGTCACTAACATCTCTATCTTAAAGTGATGCATCAGTAGCACTCATTAGTCATCCATTTTCATATACCTGAAGATCTAACACCTGGCATGTTTGCTTCAGTGATGCACATACTGCTGGCCTCATTAAAGTCCGTGATCCCTATCCTTTTGGAGTGGACCCAAGTTGGCGGGGAAGTCGATCTGAGCTACCCTTTCTAAACTCCTTGAAGATGAAGATGTCTATACTGATGGGTGTCTCCCAGATGAATTTAGGGATTGTATTGAGCTATTTTGATGCAAAATTTCATGGAAATGCTCTTGACATAAGGTGCTATATTTTGGTCGCATAATTTTCTTCTTTTCAAGCAATTTAAAAGGGAGGATAAGGGCAATGTTTTTAACCGTGTGAGTTCCTCAGGTATCAATTCATACCACAGATGATTTTTCTGAACAGCCTCTTTGGTTACTTAGCACTGCTAATTCTTATCAAGTGGTGCTCGGGCTCTAAAGCTGATCTGTATCATGTGATGATATATATGTTCCTTGATCCTGCTGGAGATCTTGGAGAAAATCAACTATTTTGGGGCCAGAAGGAACTCCAGGTTTCTATAATTTTTTAAAGAACAAAAACAATAGGCTTCACTATCTCTGCTTGCCAGCTAACAATTATTTTCCTGGCAGATACTTCTGTTGCTTATGGCCATTGTAGCTGTTCCATGGATGCTCTTCCCAAAGCCTTTTATCTTGAAGAAACTTCACAAGGAGGTACATTTTTATGAAAACTCTTACACTCCCTTTAGTAATACTCCCAACATCATATATTAATGATCGGAGGTAGTATCGTAGTAGTTGGACAACATTATATCTCTTTTTTGAGCTGGACTTTGCTTTGTTGTGTGTCCTAGTATTGCATGTGTAAATTAACAACGACTGCTATTCCATAGTCTATGCAAGCCTTTGCACTGTTCAGACATTATTGGTCCTTTTATGCAATGGACTAATGGGTAGAGTTATGACTTAGAATTCATAGGTTTGCATCATTTCCTGATTCAATTCCACTGGAGTGAACATACATGCTGCCTGATCCAAAACATTCTCTGGTTTGTGAAAAGATTGGATTAAGAATAGAATTGTATTGTCAAGTTGATAAAAGCTGCAAGTGTGATTCATAATTACTTTTTTGACCAAATAGACCTTAGGTTTCTTCATAAATTTTTCTCCGAGATGTTTATCATATTCTCTGTAAAGGGAAAAAGGAGGCTAGATTGTGCCCATTTCTCTGGGTTATATCATCTTTTCAACAGTTAAGCATGACTTAGAGTGTTTGATTTCCTGGGCTCCATGCAAGACCCAATCATTCAAAATGATGGGTAGAATATGTGAACCCTAGTGAGAAATTGATGAATAGTATTAAGTTGCATGCACCGACTAGTTCAATCTAAAAGCTTAAGCTGATGAAGAAAAGCGGTCAATTCACTTTATATTCCAAACACTTCCCCTACCAAGTCTCAAGCGTGGAATAAAAGTGGGCTGCAATTTTTATTGCATTGCGTGCCAATCAGGATTCAAACTCGAGACCTCTGACTCTGATATCATATTAAATTGCATGCACCGATCAGTTCAACCCAAAAGCTTAAACTGATGGAGAAAAGTGGTCAATTCACTTTATATTCCAACAGATAGGTCTACCATGAGCAGGGTTTTAGAAACTGGAACAAGGGGTTAAAACTGGATTCTGTCTGGTCCTGAAAAGCAACGTGTGTCTGGGAAAAAACTTGCTCACTTGCTGGTTGAAGGAAATGAAGGCTTTCTGCTTGATTCTTTCTGTGAAAAGCAGAGGGTTTGAGCTTTGCAATGATAGTCATTTGAATTGATGTAGAATTGGAATGGTTGGTTCTGGTTCAAGTTCTCTGCATGGTAGCTTCCAAAAAAAAATCTTATCACACAGTTGCATGTACTGATGAATGATCTAGAAAAGCATATGTTCAGAGTATATACACATGGACAAAGGTGGAAAGAAACTAAGAGGTTGCAAGAGATGATGTTTATTTTTCTTCCAATGTAAATGATGCTAAGATTTACATTTTTGGGGGGAATCTTTTGTGTTTGAGTAAGCAGCAAAGTGACGAACTTAGGTCATGGTTATGCTATCTGGTGAATTGCTAAACTAATATACATGGGTGCAGAGGTTTCAAGGCCACACCTATCGCTTCCTTGGGACGTCTGAAATGGATCCAGATTCTGAACCAGACTCTGCTCGGTCGCGCCATGACAATTTCAACTTTACTGAAGTTTTTGTGCATCAAATGATACACTCTATTGAGTTTGTGCTTGGTGCTGTCTCTAATACTGCATCATATCTTCGGCTTTGGGCATTGAGGTATGCCTATTGTGACGTTTTATTGCAAATTTCATCTCTATTGGTACTTTTCATGAATTTCTTTTGTCTTAAATTCAGCTTGGCACATTCTGAGCTATCAACAGTGTTCTATGAGAAGCTGCTGTTACTTGCTTGGGGGTAAGTATCAATCCCTCTTGGTTTGGTCTTTCAGATTCCAGCAAAAGTAGCGAACAAACTTAATTTGTGCAACATTGTTTGTGCTCTCGTATGAGGATCTTAATTCATCTTTTTATCTAATCTTGAGATAGCTCATGCCTACATGATACCCAAAGATCCAGAGCGGAATAATTGCATCATTGAACTATTTCTTTTTTGTTAACAGGTATGACAGTCTTGTCGTGAAGTTAGTGGGGTTTATAGTTTTTGCTTTTGCTACTGCCTTTATATTGCTTATGATGGAATCATTGAGCGCCTTCCTTCATGCACTGCGTCTACACTGGGTTGAGTTTATGAACAAGTTCTACCATGGGGATGGCTACAAATTCAAACCGTTTTCATTTGCTCTGCTGGCAGATGATGAAGACTGATGTATACAAAATTCAGCATATAAAGAGATTAAACTTGTTTCTTGCCATTTTTGGAGCACAGGAGTGGAATTCTTTCGAGCAAGATGGGTTTCCCCCCAATACACAGCATTGTCAGACCGCCGGGTTTCTTCCGAACGCATGTGTGCAGTCCTGGTTGAGATTGCCAGCGTGGTGGGAGGAGATTTTGTAAATTGACGGCAATATTGTATAGGACAGATTTCTCGTACAGTGCCTCCAGCAGAGAAGCAGATATACTAACTTCCTACTCTTCTACTCAAAAGGATGACGCGTTTTGGATATCGACACGGTTTCTAATGTACATGTTTCTATTATAAAAATTATTAAGAATATAACTATATAAAATATTTTTATGACAAATCTACTTAATATTATTTTTCACAACAAATCCTAATATTTTTTAATCTACTAGTAATTTAAGATTTCAAGGTTTGAGTGTATGCATTTGCATTTTACGACGTCGTCTATTCAAGAATGGAGATAATAGTCGCTAACAAAAAAGATAGAAATATAGGTTTGTTGTGTCTACTTTAAGTCTTCACGCATTGTCAAAGTGACTGTACCTTGCCACTTGAAAATGGGTGAGGCACCCTTTTTATCATTATATGATTAGGCTGTAACAAGGCATGACAATCATTGAGCTATAATATTTGTCAATTCAAATAAAAAGTTCTTACGTTTACTTCTTTTATGTGCTGCTCGTTTCGTTGAGTCTGTAAATCATTCTCGCTTGTATTGCTGGTATAGTGGTATGGTATGTGTAGTACTGTAGTGTCCATGAAAATGATCATCCTGATTCCGCTATTACTATGTATTGCACGCGTCGCTTCTATCCGGATCGAATGTTTCTCAGCTACCCCGGCTGGTGTGGGTTCCACGGGATTCCGATATTAATTAGCAGGCATGGTGATATGTAAATATTGAAAACCATTGTGAATTAATGAAGATATTGAAAATTGTTGCAAACAAACTGTGAGTACATGGAAATATTAGTTGTAGCATAAATAAAATGTTCTGGATGATGTCTCATAAAGTAAAGTCTCTTGATCGAGAATTTAATTTAGACACTGGAAATCTTTGTCAACATTCATTCTATAAATAGGGTGTTTCTATTGCACCGATGACCGATCCAGTATTGTGCCGTTAATTGCTTCCAATCATCGACATGGGTGAAGTCGGTCTCTTCATTGTGCTCTGGTGTATACTTTTGCTCACAACATTGTCCGAAGTCACACGTATGCTGGAGATCAGGTGGGCTAAGAAATTGTATAAATAGGTATCAAATTTCTAAGTGATATCCTTGTCTACCTGAATTGTAATTCTTCATGCTTTGGGGTCCTATTTTGTATATCCTCCCTATTATTATTAGGACATTCAAAAATAAAATTGTGTGGTCACAGTTATGTTCTACCGCTCTAGGGCGGTTATACTTATACCGGCTCCTAGTTTCTAGGAGTGTGGACGGGATATACTACTTGCGTTTAAAGAGGAGAGGGACTGACAAAGCTGTCACGTAGTCCTAATCTGTGATGTCTTACTCTCTTTTTTTTTAGACATCACTATTGACACTACCTCTCCAATAAATAGTTTCTTCAAAATAAATTTATATCCAATCATTATCTTCTCTTCTTTCTTTTTCAACCTCCATTGCTTACTTAGAAATCATATAGAGCTAATTTCTTGCATGAAACATCGTTTCTCTCTCCCACTTCGATAAATCATTTGCTACATCAAATTTTGTCTTACATGGTAAAAAAACATCCTAGTAAGCAGAGTAGAGACTACCCTTATATTAGGAGAGAATTGATGTCTCATTGTTATTTTTTGTTGCGGGAAGAAAATAGAACGATCTATACAATATTTGACAATGAAAAACACTCAATTTTTGCACAGCACGATGACGAACTAGCGAACACACATTAATGGGTCCGCTATACAACTAGCTGACCATCTCCATGATGGTAGCTGTTTTCTGAACACCACTAATCGTAGCGTTGTCCAATTGCAACACTTCCGACTTTGTTCGACAGAAGGAATGTGCGAAGACGAGAGAATTTAGAATATAAAAGTGAAGTTGAGTTAGAGATAGACATACCGGATTGTTCATTTTGCTTTTATCGTTGTTTTCATGTGATGATGGCGAACTTGAACCTGCTCTCCCACAGCGGATAACAGGGTACAATCTTGAGACAACTGAATATTGTCCCCTGACCCCAAGAACACAGGCCCTTGCCAATAAGGCAAGCTTCACATTCGGAAGGACAGGAACGTCACAAAATTATATGTTAACACAGTTTATTTGATCCTGGAATAGTTGCAATAGATATGTGCACTTGATAACTATATAAATGCAAACCGCTGCAAAACTATCAATAGCTGAATTGTTCTGAATATACAGACAAAAAACATGCACTAAATCATAGATGAAGCTGTTTTTATGAAGCAATTTACATCTGAGAGACAATCACCACAGCCAACTGTTAACAGCCTTTCTTAACACTCTTTCAAGTGCAGTCTTCTACCAATAAACATGGCTCTAATGTGGTGTGACTTAAACAGATGGCGAACCACTGCAGTGAAAGGAGTATTGTGTCAGAACTGAGAAAATAAGCGCAAAACATGTGTAAAAGAATAGGAACAATTTTCTGCCATGCAACTCAACATCTCCAAATTGCCAAGTCAAAAGAATACATATGTAGAGCTGAATCATTTTAAAAAACAGAGGCAGGATGGGCAATTGTTATTGAAATAAAACATATAACTGAAAACTTCCCCAAGAATGGGCAGCTTATCTGTACAAATGATTTACCTCGCATAGCATACCAATTGCTGGAAATTTCGACTGCGTCTTTAGGGGTTCCCATTATGATACTGCATGTGTAAATGGAGAACAGTATCAACTAAAGAATGCAATATTTGAGAAATGTATTACAATGTTATATCTTCTTTAGCTTCAAAGGTGAACCATAGCATTATGCTGATAGATCACTCTATGCTAAGTTACCTGAGGTTGCATATAACCCATTCCTTGGGTGTAAGTTCCAACCATCTAAAAATATTATGAGTATGTCAGCTTCAAGCATCAGCGAAAGGAAAGCGATACAAATTACAAACACTAACCCCTTGTGCACTTGAGCTACTGCCACCGCCATGAGGACCAATTGCATCTTTCTTTACGGAACCATCACTAGTCTTTGAGGACAGCTTACTATCATCCTACCAAGAATCAAGATGAATAATACTATTACTAGTAGTCAATACGTCATGGATGCACAAATATAGCAGGTTTTACGGTATCAATGATGTGTTCACAGCAAGCTACAAATTAGACAAATGAAGCTTGCTGTGGCAGCCAAAGAATTCCAATAAAAATATAGGCAACCATATAGGCAACCGCTAACAAAGTACGTGGGTGATGTATATTGAACTTCTGATCAACCTTCGTTTAGCCAGAACTAGCAAGTACAACATATTGCCAGGAAAATGGAACCATAACAGACTAAATGAATGAAGCCATGAAGGTAGCTTTCCTTCAGGGTATATGAAACAGAAGAATGGAACTCTGATCGTTCTTCAATGTAGGCTATGTACATTTGCTAGCAAGTGCCCAAATGTTTCTAGTTAAAGGGCATAGCTCAATATTCAGTGTATAACTTGTATCTCCATTTTTTTAAAGTTATTCTAAAAACAGGATCATAAAAGTGATGCAATTTTTGCATTTATAAAGAAAACTTCAGTAGCATATCAATGGTAAACAGGGGATTTTGAGAAGGGTAGATGACATACCTCCATCTGCAATTAACACGGCCCATCCCAAATATTGCGAATTTGTCAGGACGACAGAGCAACCACATCAGATAGGTATACAAAAAACAAAGGGTTCACATTTATGCTAACAGCGGTAAGCAGAGGCATAATTACCTCTCTATACTTATGCAGATAGATCTTGAGCGGGTCGACGTACTCTTCGAAGCCGAGCGTAGCCATCGCCCACAACAGATCCTCCCCATTGATCGTCTTTCGCTTTTCCTTTTGGCATTTGTCGCTCGCTCTGCACCACCGCCGGCACCCAAACACACAGCAAGCAAAATCACACCACGAACTATATAAAAAAAGCAATCCGATCGACGCAAAAAAGGCAGGAGCCGCAGGATCACGGTACCAAGTCAACTCACTCGCTGGTGACGAAGGAGATGAACTCCGAGACGCACTCCTGCAGTGTCTCCTTGGCGTCCTTGGCGATCTTGCCGTTGGCCGGCACGGCCTTCTTCATGATGCGGCTGATGTTGGCGATGGGCAGGAACCTGTCCTGCTCCCTCACGCCCCCGCTCCTCGGGGGGCTCCCGTCCTCGTCGTGGCCCCCGCCTTCCGCCATCGCCCCTCGCCCGCCCTCCAAAACCCTAGATCCATCAAACCACACGGGGGCATCAGCTCGGGGGCGCGGAGCTAGCGAGCAGCTCGATCCCGTACCTTGTGAAAAAAACGCGCGCGCGCTCGCGCTCGAGCGGAGGAGAGAGGTGGCGGGAGAGACGGGGGAGGAGGGGAGAGGGTGGTTGGTGCGGCGAGGAAGAGTGGGGAATGGGTGATCGGACGCTGGAGAAAGGAGACGGCCTGGGCCGGTGCGATGCGGGCAGCCGGGCTATCCGGGCCGTTCGTCTCAGCGACTCAGCCGTAGGGAAGAATGGCAAGGACGCCTGGGTCCTGACCTGTGGACCCGAAATATTCGCTGCTTGGCTTTATTTGGCTTGTTTTAATTATGGTACTATTACTTTTTTTAAAAATGTTTGAACTTATTTGGTTTTGTAAGAGCAGTCATAACCTACTGATTCCTTAGCATTAATTATATTGTCATGTCAGCTAAAATTTAATGTGAGAAAGAATTTATTAAGATAAGAAAGGAAAATAATGCCTTATGCAAGAAACGAACTATATACGGTATCTAAGGAAGAAGTAAATTGTGAGAGAAGATAAATAATTAGATATAAATTTATTTTGAAGAAATTATACATTAAAGAATTATCTATAAATAATATCTAAAGAAAAAAGAGAATAAAACACCGTAATACTATAGGTTGGACTACCTATGAACAAATAATTTTAACTGGGCTCCTTAGTACATTGGTCAAGCATTTTAATAATTTTAACTGGGCTGAGGAATTTCCTATGTATTGATGTTTGCATGAACGCATCATCCTTAGTACATTGGTCAAGCATTTTGTTTCTTTCTAACGAAAATAATTTTTGGATAATTTTTTTGTATTTGTATGTGTAAGGATCCAAAAGAAAAAACTGCTGAAAAGGACAACGAAAAACCCTAATATGATATTCTAAATTAGATTATAAAGTTTAAACTTTGCTAAAGTCAATCCGAGCAGGGCCTCAGGACCAATTTTCACTTGTATTACGGGCGGCAGGAGAAATAGCACTGTCTGTCCCAGATAGTAAACTCGTTTGGCTACCAAAATGATGATCTGCCGTTACGAGGAACTCCAGGCCTCCAGCGACCAGAATGATGATCACTGGGTACAATGCAAACACTGCAAATGCAGAAATTGCGTAGGGAACGGAGATAATAGCAAACGGGCTTAAAGCTCACAGAGATATATGAGATTGACGAGGCATGCATCTCAGGAAAAACAAAACATTCTCGCCTCAAATCGGGGAGACAAAACTCGGCATAGTACTTTCACTTAACAGAAGTGAAATCTGACAAGACATGGTTTTTACCAACACAATCATAAGTTAACAATAGAAAAGTGCACTGTAAACATAGCAAGGAAACGTCCTTCTTAAGCATCTAAAGTGCATCTAAATCCACGTAATGTCTACTCCATGCTTGCCAGCCAAGATGCAAAAGCAATGAGCAATCTAAGACCTTGGCTTCTCCTTCTTCTCCTTGAAGAGAGCAAGGAGAGAGACACCAGAGACCTTGACAACCTTGAATCGGACTCCAGGAATATCTCCCACGGCATGGCCCTTACGACCAAATCCAGCAATCAACACCTCGTCCTAGGTAATGACACAAGAAGAAATAAGTATAGGTGACAGAGCGTTCATTCAAAATAAGTACAGGATGAAGAACGTACATTTTCCTCAATGAAGTTCAAGCAACCATCATTGGGCACAAAGGCAGCAATCTTCTTCCCATTCTTCACAAGCTGCACACGAGCACACTTACGGATGGCAGAGTTTGGCTGCTTGGCCTCAATACCACTGCAATGGAGCGACCAAAATTCACACATTAGCTCAAACTCACAAAGCAAAGGGTGACAAGACCATATTAGTAGAGTTCTGCATACATCTTCTCCAGAACAATGCCCTTGGCGTGAGATGACCCAGCGAAGGGTTTCTTCCACTCATTGCCCAAGTGGCTCTTCTTGTATGCTTTATCGGCCCACCTCTGGTTCCTGCGGTGGGTCTTGAGCTTGCGCCCAGCTCCCATACCACGAGTCTTCCTGCAGTAGGAAGAAACCAAGGTTAGTGCAACTAAATAAGAACAAGACTATAGCCTACAATATAATAGTTGACATTACATCCAAACCCAAAGGCTACATAGCAGCATGCTAGAAAATACCCTTGTCCTACCATGCAACAATAAAAGGACATTGCAGCATAGAGTAAATGACAAGAATGAACAATTACAGAGGAATATGTCATCCAAATACAGACAATTGAGCATCAGAAATAGTTTTGTTGGATGTAAAGAATAAGTAGATTTACCATCAAATCGTGATGCAGCCTCACAATTCGTTGCAACCAGTTGCTTAAAAACCATGGCTCTACCACAAAAAGATTTGACTACTAAACTAAGGGCAGCAACAGATTAATGTCGCTTATGAATATGTTTAGTGCTGACGGGGTATAATCTGATTAGCACTGGACCGTCAATAAGCTTAGTTTCATCACACAAATTGCTCAAAAATAAAACTAAGAAAGACATAAAGACTAGGGCATATGTCCCTGTATTCGAAAATCGAGCGGTATATTCATCCATCCTGCCACAAGGGACCGGGCTAAACCATTGCAGATCGCTAAACCTAGACAGACAGATCCATCGTAAGAGAGTGGCGGCGAGCTTACCCCATGTTGATGGATGGGTTCGGAAGATCTCCGAGGCGGCGGCGCGGCGCGGCGCGGCGAGGAGGGGAGGACGAGCTGGGAGCGGCGGCGGCGGCGGCTATAGAGAAGAGGGGCAGAGAAAGG
The DNA here is from genome assembly GCA_000418225.1 of Zizania latifolia. Classification (NCBI taxonomy): domain Eukaryota; kingdom Viridiplantae; phylum Streptophyta; class Magnoliopsida; order Poales; family Poaceae; genus Zizania; species Zizania latifolia. The sequence goes on along the minus strand of KE373110.1, from coordinate 109,130 downwards.
GGAGGATGAGCTATTTATGTGCGACGGGGTTATTGTCTAGGGTTTGCTACTGGGCCTCTCTGCTTCGAGATCCGTGCTGGATGACGGAAACAACGGCAGTGATGTTGGGAGGTGGATTGGGGGTGGGAGATTCGGACAGTGGACCTGGTCTGCCACGTGGAACGTGGAGATGTGGACCCTCCAAATGGAAAAAACAAACGACCCTAATTACGAGCGGCGTACATTGATGCAATCCGTAAAGGGATGGTAACTGTACTTGATTACTCATTTAATCATGGATTAAAACTATGTTAGAATTGAGTATATTTCTAATTTTATACATGTGAATATAATATTATATTATACTTTATACCCTAATTTTATACACATGAGTATAATATTAAATTATACTTTATACCCGTAAAGCAAACATGTACAAGTATTGGGTAGTGATTATCTATACTCGCTTCGGCCATTTACCCGTTAGCCATAACTATAAAAATCACTATTAGCCCTAACCCCCTTCTCTCCTCTTGCCCTCTCCTCCTCTCGTTTCTTCAATCCAGCCACCGCCTCTCTCCGTCGACTGTGTTGTGCTCCACCTCCATCACCAGCCTCAATTTCTTCGCCAATCCCCACTCGTCCTCCGCTAGCCTCCGCTTACCCTCACGTCGACCTCTGTTTGCCGCCATGATGCACGTGGGTATTAGGTTTAGATATAGGATTTTATTTGTCACGGTTAACGGGCACATATAATATGGGAATTTTTCATAGGTACAGATATAGATATGTACTACATATATCTGTGATACTGATACCTAAGTGACATCCTTAATCAATATAGACAGTGTTTTCTTATATATGTAACTGTAAAATTATTTCTTGTATACTTGTGGGCAAAACTGTGAAAATATTTATAGACAAAAAAACGAGAGATTAATGATTATACCAGTCAGCTATAGGTAGTTAACTTGAGAAATTAGAGTTATAAACTCGAGTATAGATATAAACCCCATACTTCTCTACAGGCAGTTAAGGATTCCTTTGAAACACGTAAATTTTACTAAAATTTCATAGATATTAAACTAAAATTTCCAAAATTTCTTTGAAAATATTAGCCCAAATACCAGGCACGAGCAAGGCCATAGCCCAACCAAAGGGAAATATTAGCCGGAGGCCCAACAACTTCCACCACATTATCCAACCTCGTTTCCGCACATCCGCGAAACCAGTCCACTGTCCACCACCATCTCTACAACTTTCCTTTCCATCTCGCCTCCGCCTCCGCCTCCGCCTCCCCTTCCTCCCAACTCCAAACCCAAGAAACCCTCCTCTCTCCCGGTGGCCTCCTCCGCGCGCCCGCCGCCCGCCGCCCGCCGCCCGCTGCCCAATCCGACCCGCCCGAGCTCGAAGTAGAAGCAGCGCAGGAAGGGAGAGGATGCCGCCGAAAAAGGCACAGCCGTCGAAGGCGGAGCTTGCCAAGAAGCAGAAGGTCGTGGAGGACAAGACGTTCGGGCTCAAGAACAAGAACAAGAGCAAGAACGTCCAGAAGTATGTCCAGGCCGTGCAACAGGCTGTCCAGCCCAAGCCCGACCCGACCAAGACCGCCGCCAAGGCACGGGAGGACGCTCAGATCGAAGCTGTTTTTTTCCTCCATCAGATTGATCTGCTCGTCTGATGTGTGTGTGTGTGTGTTTGTTTTGTTGCTGTGATGTGGATGAGCAGAAGAAGAAGGAAGAGGAGAAGGCTCGCGAGAAGGAACTCAATGATCTATTCAAGGTCGCCGTCAGCCAGCCCAAGGTCCCTGTTGGTATGGTCTCCTCTCCTCTCCTCTCCCTTGTCTCCCACTCTTTAGTGTATGCACCCCTGATTAGGCATGTGCAAATAGATTTAGGTGCAGGGCGCAGTCCTTGTTATGCTTATGTAGCTTTTGTAGTCAGTGAGCTTATATGTGAATGATGTGCTATGTTGGGTGAAACTCTGCCCAATACGAAGGGATGAATGTCCGTCGAGATAATCACTGTTAACAGTAAAAAAAGAGTATCACAGGTTTGATAGGATAGCATTTGTGTTATGTTAGTGTTTCCACAATATTTGTGTTGATTGGTGCTAATGTGGCTAAGGTTTGCTTAATTTCTTCAAAGTTGTACATTGGACACCAAGATTCCTTTCCCATCAAAATGTGGATAGAGGAAGCAAAAGCTCCATTAGGCGAGCACAGCTTGAAATCTTTTGTGATATGTTGCAACTCATATGCTGGTTAAAATGATGATGCTATACATTTGAATATGCAGGTGTCGATCCCAAGTCCATACTGTGTGAGTTCTTCAAGGTTGGCCAATGTCAGAAGGGTTTTAAGTGCAAGTTCTCACATGACCTGAATGTCCAAAGAAAGGGCGAAAAGATTGATATTTACACCGACAAGCGTGATGCAGGTAAAAGAAACTGACAAGGGTTTAAGCTGCTTTTTTATATTATTTTTGCAATAGTTTGTCATTTGATCAGTAGAGATTCACGTTTTCTTTGTCATGGGCAGAAACCATGGAAGACTGGGACCAGGAGACTCTTGAGAAGGTTGTTGAGTCCAAAGGGGCAGAGTACCAGCAGAATAAGCCTACTGATATTGTATGCACTACTGATCATTTGCTAAGTCATCTGCATTGTGTGACATGTATTTCAACTTGTTATGAATGAATCAAGGATTTTACTATCTTTCTTGTATGTTAATATTTGTGCAAAGCAATACTACATTACATTTATGCTTGCTGTTTGTATTTTGTCTTCCCATGAATATATTGCATTTGTTTTTTGTGATCAGGATGAGTGCATGGATAATTGGGCACTCAAATCTGACTTTGAAACAGTTATGTTTTACATAGATCATCTTAAGGTTTCATGCGAATCAGACGTAATCTGCTAACATGTTCAGTATTTGATTTTTGAATTCCTTTTCAAAATCTGGATGCAGATGCAATTTTTAGCATCATTTTATCTTGTGAATATATATTGCATACAGCAATGATTACTGATTAGTAGGATGTCTTGTTCAATTCTTTAGCAAGCCAATCACATCGGTTGTAGTTTTCAATGCACCTAGGACCATTATAGGAGCACCTGACATATGTACGGTTGCAACAGTGGTTGAGTTGATATGTTCTATGGATTGGCATGTTTGGACTCTTTCTAAACTGCAGTGCATGTTAAGAGCTGCTGTCATGCCACCAGTGCTCTTACTAGAATTCTATGGCGTTTCAGCTATGTATAATATCAATGAGCATCATTATTAAGTAATAACTTTACACGCTAACTGTAAAAATCATTAAGAAGTTAGGTTAGCGGGTAATGGATATTTCATACAAAAAATCGCTAATTTACTAAGTGCCAATATATTGGCAGTGAGGAAAGTTTGTTGATGCACAGTTTGAAAATGTAGTATATGACCATGCTCCTCTGTTCTAACAAATCATATGTATTGTCTCTGTTTCTTTATGTTACCCCTGTTGCATTTCCATCTTGTATTGTCTTCTCTCTTTCTCTGTAAGATGAATTTTATGCAACAGTGAAATCATAAAGCTTACTTTTGCTTTTCATGCTGCAAGGTGTTGTCTTTAAACAGGATGTTGATTTTCTAATTCCATTGTACTGTAGGTTTGCAAGTACTTTCTTGATGCTGTGGAGAAGAAACAGTATGGGTGGTTTTGGGTTTGTCCAAATGGGGGCAAAGATTGCCACTACAGGCATGCACTTCCACCTGGTTATGTACTGAAATCCCAAATGAAGGCCTTACTGGAGGAAGAGAGTGAAAAGATCGCCATTGAAGATGAGATTGAAGATCAGGTAGAGTTGAGATCAATAATCAACCTGTTGTGCCTGGAATATTGAGCTCTATTTGAGTTGTTGTCCTTGTTCCGCCTGTTCACTGTTATGATGTTTCTTGCCATTTCCATTGAACAGCGCAAAAAGGTAAAAACCACAACTCCTATGACCACAGAATTGTTCATGGAATGGAAGAGGAAGAAGATAGAAGAAAGAGAAGCTGGTCTGGCTGCCTTGAGGGCAGATAGAGCAAAGAATGATCGCATGAGGTAATCTTCACTCCTATTAGTACTTTTTTGAGCCTGTGAGATTTGAGGTACTTAATGCCATTGTATTTGCTTGTGTCCAGTGGCCGTGAGCTGTTCATGGCTGATTCAAGTGTGTTCGTTGATGATGCTGAAGCATATGAAGTATATGAAAGGCATGAAGAATCAGAGGCTAATGAAGAATCGGTAAATTTTCGTTCATGAATTGTCCCTTACCGATTATTTTATTAATGTCATGATGAAAGTACTAATGTCTTTATGGGAGCCAAACAAAAAGGCCCAGATCCCTAAGACAATAAACATAGGGTGTAAAGTATGTTTGTAGTGCCTGGCAAATTCTAAAATGATACCCTGGAACTGTCACTTTTGGCAAAGCCCTCCAAACTTCTTGAAGGGTCTATGTGTTCTAGTGTTTCGCATCCCGGTGCTCTGATACCATGATAATGAGTGTCTTTTGTATGAGGAACAAAAAATTATCTGGGGAGCACTCTCTTGTATGCCCTGGGCCCTGGCTCCTGTGTATGATCTAGTTCGTACCTGTAAATCTGCATATATGTATGTAATTTAGGCTATTTAGCATGCATGCATTTTTCAAGACTGGCAACATACCTGAAGCAGTCTATGGTCATGGTTGGGACTAACTAAAGCTCACCTGGCCTAGGTGGATGCAAAAACCTAGGACAAAAAAAATAATCAGAATATCTGTTCGGCTGGTGTCCTCCACATATCCTAAACCAAAGTTAGGAAGCCTATGAAAGTATGAAACTCATCTTTTTTAGGCACTTCCCAGGAGGTGATAGCTGTATATCTATGCTTGATCGGCTGCTGAGAAATTAATATATAGAAAAAAATTCTTCAGATAGATAATAAGTTAATAACATATCAAAGAAGTAATCTAATCTGAGTCTTATGCCAAACTGATTCTTCCATGGAATGTACTTATATTTATTTGTCGCTGTCACCCATGATACTGAGATTATTATTATTTTTAACTGATAGAATGTTACTGTTGTTCCTTAGCCTCCTGTATGTTCGTACACAACCTCTCTATATGTGTTCTAACATAATTTTCATTCTCCATGTTGCAGAGCAAGAAAAACCATGATGAGCGTCCAAGTTCATCAACTTCGATTGGCAAGGAGGTTGAAGAACCCGATGATGATGAAGATATAGATATTGATGATGACCTGGACATTGATGAGTTAAATGAACTTGAGGCAAGTCTGTCAAGAACTTCCATTCAGATTCGAGAACCTGGCGAGGGAACATCATCTTGAGCAGTACTCTGGAAGGCCATTGAGAAGTCCAACACTATTTTTGCGCTCCAAATTAACCTACATGCTTAGAAACACAAAGGTGGAGCATAGATGCAAGTGCAATTTGTTTCTATGAGATTGATCATCTATCTTGACGGAGCCATTATCAATGAATGATGATCAGTGCTGTTATGACAGACAATTGATGTTTGCCATGCTGTCCTTTATATTATCTTTGCGGGAGTTACATTGCTACTTGTGAATAACAGTACTTTCTTTTTGGCCTTGTGCAACCTACTAAGCAAATTTTGGTGTGAACATTGTCACAAGTTGTGCCTCGGATTTAGCCCTTATAATCTTTTAAGAAAGATTGTTCAGAATACCTCTCATGAGTTGATTCGTGCATCAAGAATCGGCATATATAATGTTATTTTGCTTATCCCTTTCTGGTTTGTCGCCGTCGATTTGTCGAACCATCCTTGTCTCCTTTGGATAGACAACAACTGATCGGTTGAATATAAGAACTTGAAAATTTCTCGGCGTAATTCCAAACATATAACAAGAAATCAAAAGATAGTGGGGTTTATTAGTAAAAAATAGCATCTCTGGGTGATTATACACGGTTACACCATTGCATCAAAACCCATTGAAAAATAATAACAAAAGAATAGGTTCACATTAGCTTGATCAACAAATTTGAGGTACTACTCCAAGATCAAAAGTAAACCGGCCGGGCGACACCATCGTTTTTAAGATTGATCCAGATTCGCCGAACCAAATCACCAAAGTATGCAGTTGAGTTACCCCACTGAAGCGCTTCCAGTTACTCACTGATTATGTGGCATCAAGAAACAAAAACCAAACACAGCAAGATCGCAGTCTTGCTAAAGACAAGTTCCACAATGCATTGGAACAACGCAGCTTCGTAGAAGACGACACAACGAGACCGTAACATATATTATAGCTGCAGGTTACTCTGTTCGGTGTACCATGCAGGCATGCATTCTATTCACAGCTGTCTTCAGAGTATCGGACACAAAAACGAAAAACCTACGTGCAACGTGCACTCTGCTTTCGCCGGACATTTCTTCTTGTCGCCGGCCACGGCAGGCGGCTTGCCACCGCCTTTCTTGACGCCCGTACGTCACCGTTCTCCTTGACCTGGCCCCTCCACTGACGGCATCTTGCTGATGCAGGGCTTCACGCCTTCACCGGAGGGTGGCTGCTAGTACGTACTTGCCATCGATGCTGATGAACACTGCCTTCTCTGTCGGCCACCGGTGAGCAAAGCAGACATTGTGCTGGTGATGGGAGATGGAGAAGAGAACCAAAACCAAGGGACGTAATGCAGGCATGGGCACGTTCGCGTACTCTTGCCAATTCACAAACACTGACTAGTCTCACGGCGTCGCATACTCGCGTCCGAGTGAAGGGCGAACGGAATAATCGTGGCCGTGAGGGCGGGCACGTTAGGGAAGGCCAGCGATAGCGATGGCGATGGCCGGGCAACTCCATGGATCTGACCTGACCCGGTTCAGTGATTCAGTCTGAGGCTTTATCGTGCTTTATTGTGATTAGTACACAGGATATTTGCAAAACCGGTAAGGACAAGTCAACAAATAATCGGTTTGGTTAGCATGATTATCGATACAGTTACCGTCGAAACCGGTTCAATTTAGCAATTATCGAACCAATTTTAACAAACCATTCCGCGTCCAGATGGTTGAATACTAGTACCAGTACATTACTTCACTTCAGTTCATAGTCCGTCAAGCAAATGAGAGAAGGGAAGATTTCGTCAAAACCATCAAAATTAGGCTATGTTACACAGTAGTACATTACCACAGGAATACCTCTGTCTCACCATTTCTTCACTCAAGAACAAATTAGTTGCTGAGGAAGCGAAGATACCCTCAAACAGTGCAGAGGGGGCGAATTAAAGGGGAAAACATAACACCAACAGCTAGCTAATAACGAAAAATCTCCTCTTTCTGCACAGTTCCTATGTCTAGCACCACACCATAGTAGTATAGTACACCGGAAGTTTGGGCAGCTTGCCGGCCGATGCTTATCTTCTGAAGCTGTGTTCCCTGTTCTTGCGTCCGGGCACAACGAGGCTGCCAATGGTCTTGGCGATCTGCAGCTTGAGCTGCCCCCTCTTCAGCGGAGGCCTCTTCTCCTTGTTGCTGCTGCAGCCGCTGCAGGTGTAGCCGTACTCCATTGTGCTTATGAGCTGCTTCTCCTGTGTGCTTGAGCTACTTCTGCTGGTGGCTGTGCTGCTGAGACTGAGAAGGCGAGTGCTGCTGCTGCTGTGCTGGCTTGGGATTGGAGTGTGCAAGGCAACACTCATTTATAGGAGAAGTTTAGTATATGGTAGTTGACGGTAGGAGAAACGTGCAGTCACTCACTGGCCCAGCTGTCAGTGACAGAGCCTGTTGATGGGAGTGGACTCCAAGTCTCCAAGTTAATTATTGCACTCCAGACCGTGTCACATGGCACTCTCTCGTGATTGATAAACTGTTGGTCCACCACCTGTAGGTGCAGATGGGATTGGCAAAATGCATTTATCACATGGCAAAAATGGGCGTGTTTTAGGAGAAGCGGCTGGTGCAGACGAGACGATGAATATGGACATATGGTGGTGATTGGTGGGCTCCTTTTGTGGTGTCCTGTCACCTGTGCGAAAGGGCAACAATGAGCCCACTATTAAAAAGCATTTATCTTATCGGTGGTTATCGGCTCGATTATTGTGGTTAGAACTGTTACCATAAGGTCTAACTGCATTTGCACTATGCCACTTGCAAACTTGGTGAGGTGTGGGCCCCGCAACTCTAGCAGCAGTCACGTAGCGATCATTGAATCATATCGATGAACCAAATCGTCTTATTACGGTAAAAGTTAGGATTTTTGCCAGTTGCCAGTGCAAAGTTTGGACGGCATAGTATGGTTTTGAAATGGTTTTCATGTCAGTGCCTTGTAAAACTGCACTACATTGGAAATGTCCAGAGAAAAAAAAAGCTCCTCGGATAGGCTCAAACCTAGTGGGCAATGAGCAGTGATCCAGCGTGAGAGCAGCTTTCAGGTGGCCCTTGCTTTAGCGTGCTGCTGTCATTAAGCCTGGGCATGAAAGATCATCTACCAGTATCCAGGGTGTGACACCTCTCCTAATATATCAATTATATAAACCGATCTGTTTTAAACAACATGCACGAGAGGCACATGCGAAAAAAAATGCACCATCGGCCTCGATGTAACGTCGATGCCTAGGCACGGGACTGTGAAGAAAAGATGCTCTGCCACGCAAGTGGTTTGATTATTTTAGCTTTCAATGAACTAAAACAAACAAGTGGACGTTGTTAGTTTGGACAGGATCGTTTGATCCTAGCTTCCTAGCCATGACTGTATTGTTTGCTGAAAATTGTCAGGATCATTAAGTTAAGTCTAACTCTTTATTTGAGTCATGAGTTCTGGTCTGGTCTCACTCCGCAATACACGGGCATTCAGCATAGTAGAGCACCAAAACTTGCATGCGCTTCACCAAACATGGTAAAGCTTTTAATACATGACAGGCGCTGTAGCGAAATGTCCAAACTGGACAACGCAGACGCTTGTGAACAACCTCACCTTTCTGTCAAGCAAAGGACAACGAGTATCCAAAGAAGTGGGGGGAATGTAAAGTACAGCTCCGCTATTTAAAGAAGTGAGAAAACAAGTAAAATACACGATCAACAGTGTTTTTTTAAAAAGTATATTCATTCATTTGATACATTTTTCATGTGCCTATCGATAACTTACAGCTCATCTTGATTGACTGGAAAAACACAACTTATTCTCTCCCCTCAATTTTCAGTGCAGTTGTATCGCTTTGATATAGCTTTGATATAACTGACTGATTTTAATAATTAAGCTTTATTTATAAAAAAGTAGACCTAAAATGGTGGCAAAAAAGACAAAACTAAGAGGGAAAATGAGGCTAGGAGAAAATAAAGAGAACAATAAATACAACACATACTTATAGATTGGCAACATCGTGGTCGAGGCTTCAACTTCCCTTCCAATACCAAGGCATCATTTAACTATATTGGTAAAAAATCGCCGAAGGTGGACTTATGATTTATCAATCCAAATTTATTTCTTCTAACTGTTCGTCCTGTCCATTCATATTATTTGTTGTGATCTTGGGCGCCTCTAATCTGTGCTCACTATCTCTTCTGGGTGTATCCACATTCTGTTCACCTTCCTGTGGAGAGTCTCCCTGCTTGTCATCGTCCTTCTTGGGTGTTTCAACCATTTTCTCAGTACTGTTACCAAGCTTGCCATTTGTTGACTCATCAGGGATATTCTGTTTGCCCTGTAAAGTATCGATGGAACAAATTGATATCATGAAATAACAAAAAGCATAACAAATTGTATATGTTTGTTTAAATAAGCCAAATACTTCTAGAAGAGATAAAAACACAAGGAGTTGTATAGCTATATAGCAAATCAATAAGCTCTGAAGTATGGCAGTCAATATGGTGAGTGAGAGAAAGTGTAAATGAAAAAAGAATGTTTTATCCAGATACATGACAGACACCAGGTTCCATCCAGCATGTTCATTAGGAAATAATAGCATGTGAAATCAGTTTTGAAAAAAATTCAGTAAAGCTGTAGTCTGATAGTATTATTTAATTTTACAGATTAGGCCATATGGTACACTAAATTTAACTACGATATCTGGATTACGGTCAAGCTGATTCAAATTGATAGGCGAGAAGTTAGTCATATGGCAAACTAAATTTAACTATATATCTGGATTATGGTCTAGATGATTCAGATTAATAGATAAGTTATGACTCATGGTCAATCTATAAAGCCCGTTACAAGTCCCTGTTATCACGACTATCAACCCAGTGCTGGACAGGTTAACAGCAATAAAGCCCTCACAACCTGAAACCAACTTTTCGTTTACTTTCTTCAGATACGGAACTATCTTGCTTCTCCATAATCACAGGACTGAAATGAAGGAGAGTTGCAAATGTCAAGCATAAAAGTATTTCATAGGAGAAAAAGACTGATCAGTCACATGACTTTCATGGATTACATCGTTTGATCACAATTCCACAGGAACGTGGATTGGACTAGTCTTTCTGGTAGCTATTCTAAATTATCTCATTTCTTAAATGTGTTTAGTATTTAGTAGTAGTAGCCTGATACAAAATAAAAAAGACCATTTCATAGAAAAAATTGGGATTGTGAGAAGACAGCAAAATATTTTGCTACGTTTGCACTTGGCTAAGTCTAAGAGTGCATACAGAAAAACCTCGCTGTTGACTTGAAAGCTAGGTACTGAAGCTGTCTATGACATTCATAAACTAAACCTCATCAGTTACATGTGCATGATGAATGAATATGATGTTCCTCATGTTGGGTCATATAGAAAGAAGTTATTATTACTATGCAGAAAAAACATTATATAATCTACTGTCAATTGAGTATTCCACTTTGTCAATAAAAGTACCTTGTTCTTGTCACGCCAACCAAGGGAAAACGGAGCAAGCAAACTTATTCTTCTAGGTTGGAACTCCTGTGATGAATCTTGGTTTGCTTGGCTAGGTGATGCATCTAGTGTCGGTGTCCTATAAACACAAAAAGGTTATACATAGAAACAATTGATAGAAGCAAAGGACTGCAATTTTCCAGAGGACGCTTGCCAGGATATATTATTACTGCACTTATTCATAGCATACCATCATTCCCAAACCATAAAGAGAAAGAAGATGTTCAATAAATTAATTTAGTAGTTTCCTTGCTAGTGTGATATCAGACTGCTACTAATACTATAATACCTTGGAGAAGGTGAAGGGGATGGCAATTGTGCTTTTTGCTGGCTAGATTGATACTGCAGTGTCGCTTCCAGCATAGTTTCTGCCATGACTGCTCTGTTCTCCATTTGCGCAAGTGAAGCCATAGCTTCAGCATACTTTTCCTGTGTACAGAGTCAAATGTATAATAAGAGAATCATAAAATTGAAAAGGCAATCACAGATGAATGACAATTGACAAGCAAAGTGGAGTTTTAGCATTCCATAAATAAAGACATCGTGGAGTTCCAGAAATGGAAAAGATAGATCAAAGACCAATGAAGCATAGAATTCCACAAACATATCTAGCCGGAACTAATTTATTGCAAAGGAAATTATAAGACAGTGATATCATCCAGATGCAATAAAAAAGAACGGTACATGTTTTGACATGATATTAATAAGAGAACATACATAACAAATAAAAATGTGAAAACAAAGATAATAGATGAAACTGAACTAACCTGGAGCACATGTGCAGCATATTTCTGAGCAGCAGCGTCTTGCTCAGCAAAAATGCGGGCATCCTCTGTGACTTTCTGCTCTTGTTCTACACGCATCAAGATCTACATGCATCATGTAGTTGGTTGATAACTAGATAAACAGTAGTAGTAACAACTTTTATTAGAGCAACACATGAGTGCCAACTTCACCTGAAGCATTGCTTGCTCCTGTTCCTGCTTGTCTAATAGAGCTTGCCTTAGATCAGATAGCTCCTGTTCCAACTGCTCGACCTAGAAAAAAATGAAAGGCAGATATGAGAACAATCATTCTCCAAGCCTCCAGGGAAACAAGAAATTTCTAGCTAATGGAGTGGACGAATGAGAATTATGTGCGTTTCCTAGGAGGTAAATTGGTTACCAGAAGGAAATGAAATTATTTCACAATTTTTGGGCTCAACCGCTCAACACACAAGATCAGTAGCAATATGAATTTAACAGTAGCGGCAACAGAATAGATCTTAAAATCTCTGGTGACAGTAAGAAATGTAACCGCCCTAGAAAACAGACAATGCTAACCTTTGCACTTAATTCACGTCTATTGTCCTGCTTAACCATCTCCATCAGTGCTGTCTCTAATTCATCAGCCCTGGATTCAGATGAGAAGAAATAAAAAGAATACTTCAGCAAACCCCCAATGTCAGCCTTTTTTTTGATTTTCCAGAAGTCAATAGTCTGTGTGTTCAGCTTTTGGAGTATTGGTATTTTCTTGGAGCTTCAAAAGGGAAACATGAGAATACCTAAGCACACCTGGAAATACCTTTGGTCAACCAGTCACATGGTTCAAGGGTTCAGGACATTTTTTATAGACCAGATGTTACAACTCAGTCAATGTTCTTGGTTTTCTCTTCAAGTTTAAGTGGTTTGGGCCATGTATAGGACAAAGAACTACTGTTTTCCCATGAACTAGGATCTGATAGGGTTTTCCATGAAAAATACCAAGTTCGACCAGCTACATATTAGTGTGTTTTACACTACCAGTTGTAAACAGGAAAGGAAGTCACCAGATCGATGGTAAGTTCCATTACTAGTACTTACAGCGTAGACATATATATTTATGGTGTGCGAGTCAAATTATTCAAGCAACCTAAAGGTGGCATATTTGTATCTTTTTTTAGATAAAATAGTTTTGGATATTTGAAAAAACATACCTCAGAACAGCTGACCTTCTCTCCTCGAGCAATTGGCATAACTCAACCTTCAGCCAGACCACCTAAAGTAACATAACAAAATATAAATGCATCTAGTAATCAGGTACAACAACGAGTCAACAACTAAGTATCATTAGCATATCACCAAAAAAAGAAAGTAAACCAAAAGTGACTCATAGATTTGTTTGCAATCTTGGAAAATAGCAAAGTTGCAACACCTGCTATGGAACATGAGAAGATACAGGGCATGTAAGATCATTTTCAATGCAAGAGCTATCCAAATAAATTATATGGTGGCCATGACCCTTGAGCTCTAGATCATCTTATTGTGAAATTACTGAAATATGGGGAAGCTAAACTGTAAAGAGTCCAAACAGAAGCTATTCTCTGGTGAATATAATAAAACTGAACTTAAAGCGGTTTGCTTTCAGAAACAGTCAATTTGCCATATCAAGAGCACAAACCACAAAGACAAATGGACAATACATCTTGTTTATATGACCAATCATCATCTCCTTCAAATTAAATTTGCCAAAAAAATATGAAAAAGAATGGATGCAAACAGCTTCCTGAAATCCTACCCGTGCATGCAACTGTATGCGCTTATAAACTGGACAACCTCACTATCAAGTATTTATGCATAGGTATTTGACTGTGTTGTTTAGTTTATTTGAGTTTATGAAATATTTTAGAGATGAAATAAGCAGTTAATATTTTAGAAGGATACCTGGTCTTTTGGATCAGGCAAAGAACCAATCTCAGTGCTGACAGTCAGGCCACTATACATGTCATCTGTACTTCCAGAACTAGTTTCTTGGTTTATATCACCATCTGTCAAGTCATTTAATTGTTCTGTTGATAATGACACCAATGGTTCAGGGCCACGCTTGAAATTATACAGCTTTGATGTAAGGCCATTGGTGTCGCTCCAAACACGAAGACCTTTTGCTCTCTGTTCCATTGAAGATATAACAGATGGTCGGTGTTTATTTCGAAGTTCTTGCAGCCTTGCTTCGTCCACAGCTTGATACCCCATGCATGCTGTTAAAACAAGCTGGCTGCTGTCAAAAGTGGAACCAGCTAAAGACTGTAAAAGGGTTACAGCATCCCCAGCATCTTTTGTTGTCACAAGCGCAGGACCTGTAACCAGCACCAGTGGTAAGTTTTCATGCAGTGAAAAATATATATTCTGAGCTCTTCTTTTTTCTGTTCTTTCCCTGTATTTTTTGGTTCAAAAAAACAAAAGATTGGGACAGTACCATACAACTCCATCAATGCAAGGGCTGTCCGAAAGAGCATCACACGATTTCCATCAAACAGAAGCACATCCCACACACGAAGAACTGAAATGTTTAATGGTAATGAAGTGGTAAGCATATTATGAGAGAAGATATAACTAGCAATATTATTAGTTCAAAAACAAAAAAAATGAAGGTTGTAACATACATTTTTGGAGTTGACAAAATAATTTTGCAAAAAATAATATTTCGAATAAGCAAAAATAAGGCTTACCACTTTCCCAAGGAAGCATGTTCATGAAAATAGATAGGAACCACGGGCCAGTAACCCATGCAACTTGAACGCCAAGGTAATCCAGGTGATTTACTGCAAAAAGTAATGCAAGTCCTCGATTGTCAAATCAGTCGGTTAAAACAACTAATGAGTCATTAGATGCAAATAATTTAATATGCGCATAAAAAAGTCCAAACCTAGCTTTGGAAATTTCTCACGGACCAAGTCCTCCAAAACAAGCTGATCCACCTAAAAAATCAAAATATAGCTTGTTTGACCACGAACAGTGCAGCTTGGAGCTAAGCACATAATCCACATGCAGACATTACAATGACAAAAAATGATATTGAAGAATACCTGGCATTCTATCATCTCTTCGGAAAAGTAGCCATCAAAATAGTCATCCATAATGCCCGTCAATGCCCTGTGGGCACATAATAGGTTTTACAAAAAAATTAGTTCAGCTCTAGTGCTATGCAATCAACAGATGTAACTTGAGAGAACACAGGGACTCGATGGGTGTTCACTGCAAAACCTACCAAAATGCATTCTCCTCTGGCATCAATAGAAGTAACAAACCAGCAAAGAAATTCATTGCCTGCATTATCCAGATGAATGATCTTAGCTCAGACTATAGTCGGTGTCATACAAGTGAAAATGTTTGAGAAATATTAATATATGATAGCGCAAAATAGAAAAGTAATTATCGAATACCAAAAGAAGATATATATTCTGTTTACAGTAACAAAACAACTAGAAACATAGAAATAGAAAAGTTGACCACTATGTTTCCCTTTTACATGATATCTTGATGATTTTCAGAAAGACATCAACTAACATCAGAAAATTTTGTCCAAATTTGGACAATGAACAGTGAATAAAAATCTGGGCATGGTTAACCTGAAGTCTCAGAGGAAGCACAACCTGTTAACTTTGCATGATACAGTTCAGTTGCAACATGATATACCTTCAAGCAGGGTATAAAAAAGAGAAACTAGATAAAGAATCAATTCCATAGCAGCAGAAACTACACTTGAAAAAAAATAGGAATCTCCACACTTTCCTACTGTTGAAAAAAAAATGCAGGTATATTGATAAGAGAAGCAACTATAAATGGGCATTTTAGTTTTGTCGGAAGTTTCTATCTACC
This sequence comes from Zizania latifolia, assembly GCA_000418225.1. Lineage (NCBI taxonomy): Eukaryota > Viridiplantae > Streptophyta > Magnoliopsida > Poales > Poaceae > Zizania > Zizania latifolia. The sequence continues at coordinate 93,658 of KE373110.1, read as the reverse complement.
AATGTCTATCATGTGGGTTTAGTAGCACATCCATATAACTGGCATAATACACAAAGGAGCATATCAATATCATTGGGTGCCTTAGCTTAAAACAAAGCCATGAAGAAACATCTACAAAGAAAGGCAGAAGAAAAATGTGCTAAGAACTATTGTATGGTCAAAGTTCACTTTTGTGGTGAAGTAAGAGTATATGTGTGCGTGTGTGTAGGGATGCAAGTTGATCAGACCATGGGTACAAATTGAGCCACTTCATGGAACTAAAAATGTACTTATTTCTTAACTGATAGTTCACTAGGGTGGGCCAATAGGTACCCATCAACCCATGGGCTGACCCCCACTTGCATCAATTGGTGTTGGCTTGTTGGTCCATGTTTTTAGTCTTATTAATATTCAACCAACCAGCGTTAAGGCAGTACTTGTGTTGCAGATCGGCACCTGGCAGCACCTAATCACTGATTAAGTGGGCTAGGAAGCCACCTTGGGAAACACTGCAGCCAGCATTACATTCGGAAAGTGCAATAGATTAGTCTTGCATCATGTGCAAGGGTTTCCAAAGAAGCTACATGTATCCAGTCATGCAAAATCAAGTGACATGAAAAACTACATGAATCATAATTAATAGAAAGGTGTACCTGACAGTAACCAACTGATGGGTTATGTCTAGCATAAGCTGTGAGCAAACGCCTTAAAGCATTTCTGCCATCTTCATCTAGCGCGGGATGACCTGGGAACGTTCTAGGCAAATCCTAAAGATTCCAATGCAACAGATATCCTCTTAGCTTTAGACTCCCAAACATACAAAATTCATCAACAGATGAAGAGATTGAATTCCAGTAATACCAATTAAATCATCTAGCTACCTTCTCTATTTGTCCTTTCCACTTTTCAGAAGAAAATGGCTGAGATGCTTTTGGTTTTCCATCAGCACATTCGACAGTCAGAGATTCAGAATCTTTGATGTCCTCTCTTTCATCATCCACTGCAAGGAGAGACTCATAGTAGCCCTTCACCCGCCGAGCTCCAATACCAACAAAAGCTTGCCACAACTGTCACCACAAGGCAAAAGGGCCATTGATTCAATATGAATAAAAGAATCTAAATAAGACTAATATAACGAGCAAACCATACCTCTCCTCTCAGAGCCATTGGCAACCCATCACGTATTAAGCATTCCAATTCTTCCTTCCAAGGATAATACCCTTCCTGACTTGCAACTCCATTCACGCCTGAATCAGCATCGGCACTGTCAGCTACAGGCCCTTCTTGGTTGGGATCAACTTTCTCTACATCATAGAACTCATCATCAGAGTCCTCCGAGGGTTTGCTCTCTTCATTATTTACAGGATGGAGTTCACTCGTGGCGTTCTCCCTGTCTGCAGAAGATTGCTTTTCCCTGACACGCAAGCTCATCATCTCCCCAATCTGGCCCAAGGAGGGCCTAATTTCAGACCATATTTGGATCTTATGTGGTCTTGGCTGTTTCACCTGCTCATCTGACAATTTGGACCTGATATCCTCAGCATTCTTGCCAGCTCCTTCATCCTCGACGAATGGTGAAACCTTAGCATCCTCTCCAGATGATTTACCATATTCGGCTTGCCTATCCAGAAAATTATTCCATCTCTCAGATCTCTCCTCTTCCTCCTCCTGGAGATTATGCACCACGAAAAATGCAATTCAGCGCGATGGAACAAGAAGGTGTAAAATGGAGGGCATCACCAGGTGCGGCATTTCTACCTTGTAGATGTTTGCATACTCTCTGTACCGTTGCAAGTGTTGTGGCCGCACAGCGAAACCATAGGCGTCCCTGTACCAAGCCATAATGCATCAGAAACACCGAATCATTTGGTACTCAACCATGTACCGCATGACCGGAACCAATCCAAATTCATACTCCAGTGGCTTGATTGAAAACCAACAATCCCAACTAAAATTTCGTTTGATTAATCATGTTCACAAACTCGACATCGGACTCGTTGCTGAAATTCGTGTTACTTTGCTTCCAATATAGTGGACATCCACACAAACTCCGATGCTTCCCCATGGATCAGACAAGCGACATGATTCAAACTCTAGCTTCTGTTTTTTTTTAAAAAAAAAAAGCCTTACCGCGTCATAAACGCGGAGATCTAGGGCTGCATTGCCCAAATTTGGTTTCAGATTCTCGCATTGGATCGAGATCCCCGCGCAAAATATCAACACGACAAACAGCAAGCAAACTACACGCAAGCGGAAGTTTCGCGCAGCAGAAACTTGGGGGAAAAAACCCCGGCAAAAAAACTTCCGAAACAGCATAAGACCGGCACGACGCAGAGATGCGCGTGGGAAGGAGCAGCGGAGACGAGACGAACCGCTTGTGCTCCGAGGCGATGAAGGGGAGGCTCTTGGCCTTCATCTCCTCTCGCGTCGTCGTCGGAGGCCCAGCGCCTCCTCCTCCTCCTCCTCCTCCTCCTCCTGGCGAGTCGTGCGCGAGCTGCGGCGCCGACGAGTCGTGCGCGACGCGAAGCGTGCAGAGAGCGAGTGAAGTGGAGTGTGATTTAGCTTATCGGTGGTTGGGGCCTCACGGCTCGGGAGTCACCAGCGATTCGATTCCACTCGATCCGAGCATACACGCTGTCCACGGCTACCCCGGCGACGACGACTAGGATTCGAGATTTGATCTGCGTGGAAGAGTGGGGCTGCGAGCTCGTGAGGCGTCGTCTATTGGGGAGTTGGGAAATTGGAGGGCAGCAGTCATTTTAACTCGTTGAATTTTCCTTCCTTGTTTATGTTTTTTGTCATGGAGATTGGAGAGATCAGAGACGGGGCTCGGGAATGACACGACACACCTCGTGGGCTTCTCATCGTCGACGTGGAGTTGGGCGGATTCAACGACACCTAGATCGCGATTCTCTGTGTCAGGGCGAGCTGTGTCCGTTTCTGTGCTGCCGAGACCATGTTGCTGCATTTCTTGTGAAGTCATGTCCATTGAATCATACGCGACAAGGCTCGTCGGGTGCGTTTTAAAGTTATTTTTGTGAGGCTATCCCTCGATTCATCATATGTTGTCGGATTAATTTATTTTTTTATTTTTCTACGTGATATCAATATAGGTGATGTCTTTATAAAAAGTATTTTAAAGTGTTAGATTATCTCAGTTTTTTAGGTGACATCAATCTAAACAAGATTCTCGTGATGATTTTAGAACTCACCCATATAATTTATTTTTGCTACCCGTATAGTGACCGGGTTCAGTTCAGAAGTGAGCAATCCTAAATATCAAATGATATGTGAATTTGTTTTTACTGTTGTTGTGTCGTGTGTGCTATTAGTTATTACTTATCAGACATGCCCAATGTCTAATTTTTTTCTTAGGTGGCTTATGATTGAATCGTGGCATCGCACGGATCTGCTTTGCAGAAAGTTTGGTGAGTCGACATTTTCGGAACACATAAAATCCACTAGCTGGATTTGTCTTGTTTCTCTCTTTTCCTTGAATTGTTCTCTAGCTAGTCTTCACTGTGAGATACTATTAGCTGTGTTAGTGCGTAGCTAATTAATAGATTCTATTTGATTATGTGATATTGCAATGATTGTGTATCGGCTAACTTGTTATGATTTTAGAGAGAAAAAAACTCAATGAATTACTGATAAAAGTTATGATGGAAAATGTTATAGGAAGCATTCATCGACAAGTAACTAATTCGGAATAAGAATTGCAAGATATGGAAACGATAAAGCCACATGAATGGCTCATGTATGCACGTGCTAAGAGATTTGACACCATGCTATTGCCTATTGGATGGAAAAAAAGGAATCTGGACAATGAATCTAGACCGATAGTTCTTCGATATAATTCTTCTTTGAAATTGTTCTACTCTCTCTACCGATATTGTTTACATTTTTTTTTATCTAAGAGACTTATACTACCGATTTAAATGATGATAGTAGAATTTGTCGAGGGGTGTAATTATCCAATAAAAAGAGTGCAAAACCAAATCAATATAATTAGGGTCTTCAGAAAATAAATATGTTAATGACAAAGATTCCTAAATTATGAATTTAAGAATAATAATATTATGCATTTATAAATATAAAAAACATTGGTTGAGATGTACATTCTGAAAAAAATGTGTTGTTAGTTGTGAAAAAACTAGGAAGTTATTTGGTATAAGACGGAAGAAAAAACTAAATTGGTATGTCACTAATGAATGACATGTGAATAATTATCATCCAATTTTGAGCGGAGAATCTGCAAAATCTAAGGTGAAGATATCTTTCATTTTGTACATGATAAATATATTGTGTTTTGAGAATCTAAGTTATCAAGTGAGCTGTTCGATTCAGCTTTTAGCTTTCTGACAAAAAGCTAAGCTGGTTGAAAAAGCTAAACCAAATATACTCTAATTAAGTCTGCCCCGACCCTATATGCAACAAAGGATCCATCATCCATGTGGTGCAGTTTGTATTTCGGACAAAATAACGGATCCACTCCATGTGGTGCAGTTTGTATTTCGGACAAAATAATGGATCCAGTGCTGCACAGGTTTTCTAAACCACATGTTGTTACTGTCGTTACTATGAATATCAGGCGAGAGGGTAGAGCCCAAACAGTTGCTGGTCGTCGTCACAGCAAGGGCATGCAGCCATGCAGCCTTCTGCAACGCTGCCGCGGAATGGGATCAATTACCCTGCCGGCTGCCGGCCTCTTCACCTCAAACTTCCCCGCTCCGGTAACCGCACGGCCGTCTTGATTCCTGGCAAGTCGTCGTTCATAGAGCGCCCTAGCTAACAGATATAAAGACCATCGATGTAGTGCTGCCATTTTGATGGATGGCTTTAAGGCTTAAGCCCATAAATGTCTGTACGCTTCGTCCATTTATACACCGGCCGTGCTGCTTGTGCTCTCTGGACACTCTGCCTCGCATGCCCAGAGCCCCAGATTTCCTGAAGTGACGCCTGGATGTGACGTGATGCATCGCTCGCTGTCCGCTGGGTTGGCACGAACCGCATCCGTCCCATCAGATATTCGATTTGGCCACCGGAACAAACTAGCTACTCTAGCTGCCAATCAGTTCTCTCGCGCTCCTTTTCTACGGCAGCATGCAAGTATGCAACCTTCGGATC